>JAVJGI010000065.1:25318049-25342714 GCA_035590275.1 Ibycter americanus | reverse complement strand
TGTGCCCGCCGGCTCCGTCCCGCGGCGCCCGCGCTGCCCTGGGGGTACTCGGGGCACCTCGGCAGCGTGGAGCAGCGGTGGGCTACAGCGGGGGCCGCCCACCCGTGCCCTGCGTGGCATCCGCGGGGATTTTGGCCTCTTAAGCAGTGTCCGTGCGGGCACTGGTAACCGGGCGACCCACCGGGCAGGCGTGCGGCCGGTGGTAGCTGGCGCTGCCTGGGCAGCTTGTTGCCCGGGGAGCACCTGGCGCTGTGGAAGCAGCGTGGGCCTGCGGGACCTGGAGCGGTCTGGCACCGTGAGCCTGGAGCGGTAGCGCTGGTGGAGGGTGGCACAGGTGGCTGCACGCAGAGCAGAAGCCGCAGCCTGCAGCACTGCGCCTTCCCCGGGTGCTCCTCTGAGAGCGTCTGCTCGGGGGCAGCCTGGGAAGAGAAACTCACCAGAGTTCCCCGTTTGTTCTCACTCCGGCCAATGCAAACCCCTCTGCGTTGCCACCAGCCTGACACCGTCGCCTTGTACTTTAACAGAGATGAATTGGAACCCAGTGGCCTCACCAGGGGATGGAGGCTTGGCTAACCCTCAGTACCTCAGAGGCTGCTGCTGCTCCTGTGCTGACCCTTTTGCTGACCCTGAGCAGTGCCTCAGCTGATCCCGTCCCAGACACAATTTGGCCTCTGGGTTCAAATGTCTCTGCTGCCATTCCTCGCGTTTGAAGTACTCCCCCCACCTCTGTCCTTTCACATCTCCTTCTCCTTGTCACAGTACCTAGGAAGACTCTAGTTGTGTCATGAGCATTAAATCTGTTTTGAGGTTTGCCACGTTTCCATAACTTGCAGTTTCTTCTGAAAAGGCTTTCTCTCCCCCTGCCTCTGCCATGCTCTCCTTCAGTTCTGTCTTTTCTTCTGCAAAAGGCCTGAAAGAGTCTGTAGACTGAATTTGCAGTTGTGCAGATGCTTTGCCAAATACAGCCTCTGTACTGTGCTATAGGATGTCACCATCATCCCCCTCATCTTGACTCACTCCTCTGGCTGCAAGTCGTGCTGGGCATTGTGTCTGCATGTGTCCTGCTTGTTTGTGAGGCCCTGCACAGCGCTGATAATGCCCACAGCTCTGAGCTGGCTTCTGCTGTCCTGTTCTTGAAATCTCTGCTCTGCCAAGGCCAAAGGTTTCAGTTAGGTTTCAGTTCTCTCTCCAGCTGCTCTGCTTAGGATTAGCAGTGATATTAAAAACCAGTACAAACATACAACGATTTTAGAGAAATGTTAAGTTGGTAATGGGACGGGAGGAACTGAGCAGTAGGGGAGAGGAAAAGAGTGACACTTGCAGCCTGCAGAGCACTGGCTCTGCTAGCCATCGTGGAAGCGTGGCTGTGTGACGTCTTGGGGTTCTGCACGCAGTTGAGGTGTCCCTGCAGTGGATGACTGTTCAGACAGACTTTGTGATGGTGGTGATGTGAGCTTGGGTGGGACAGCCTGAATTGTGCTTACCTTTGCACTTCATTACCTTAACTGATAATTTCCCCTTGACCTCCGGCAAAAGTATTTTTCTAATCATGTTCTAAGGATTGCTTAACCCCACTTCTGAGTGACACAGCTTTTCCTTTTATTTTTAGAACCGTTCAGTTAGGAAATAAAATCTATTGCTTCCTTCTCAGGAGCACCTAGGGGCTCTGAAAGGAAGAGGTACACGTGTTACCAGGTATCAGCAAAATCACTGCTGGGGATTTAGGTTGTTTGGAGATAACGAGCAGCACAGAACAGGAGTGAAGGCGGGCAAAGAGCAGAGCTTCCAAGTCAGACTCGAGTAATTTCCAGATTTCTGGACTCCCTGCCCAGCAACCAAAGCATCATAATGGGCTTCTGTCCAAAAGCTGTCTTGAAAAATACGGTTCAGGGTGCAAAGTCAAGTGCTCCAGTGTTAAGGAATGTCCTTGTAGCCCCAGTTCAACCTGTTTTGGATGTGTACTCAAGGTATAATGACTAATTTTGCAATTGTATGCTACTTACCCCCAGTAGCCCAGCCATGGTACCGCACAGCAGAAGTGGTGCTGCTCTTGGGGTTTTGTCTGTACCTTATTCTAAGTTGTATCATTGTAGCCTGCCCGAAAAGATGGCAAGAGAGACAGCCACGTGCCTTGGGGTGGGAGAAAACAGAACTCTGTAACGGATCTGTAAGGTGCGTGCAGCCACTCCATACAGAATTTGGGAAACTCCTGTCTCCTGAGCTGGTCTTCTGGCCTTTGCGTGCTCAGGTCCCCAGTGCCAGAGATTAAATATCCATCACAGTCTACTTGCTCACATGTTGCGGCAAGGTGTTCTGCTTTGCATTAAAAATTGATGCTGTGCTCTACTTTCCAGATGACTTTCATTTGCTTGTTGTCTGGCCCAGCACAAGCTCTTCTTCCTTCCTCCCTGAGCTACGCTTACCCCACGCAAATGCCACCAGCATGCCCTCAGCCACGTCCTGCAATGGAGCAGGTGAAAACACTGTGACAGCCAGGTCCCAGCTGGAGAGAAGAAGTGGTTTGAATGATTTGTGTGGTATGTGGCACAGCTCCTGTGGCAAATACCCCAAACCATTGCACGTGTGGTGGGAGGCCACAGCTTGCTTAAGCAGCCCTTGTCCTTGGTTGTCCTGGATCTGGAGGGCTTGATGATCCAACCTAAAGCTATTCATTTCAATGATTTTTGTATAACAGGTCACAGATGAAGCAAAAGAAGCTATTTCTTTTTACAGAGATTCTTCTTCCTCCTGTGAGCCATATGGGGTTAGGAGGTGGAGTGCAGAAGAGATCTCGTGTTTCCCACTGCGTGAAGCTCAGTGGAGGGACTCTTTGGGATCTGCCGAGACAAACAGTTCCTAATGAAAGGCTGCAGCAGTCAGCATTTCCCTGGTGGGAGAAGGCTCCTTTCCTCTACACCATTAGTTGGGGTTTTGCCCTGCTTGCTGTGTTGTCCGTTCTGTGAGGATTCATAAGGTCAGCTCTGCAGTTTGCTGGAGCCACAGTCCCTGCACTGGCACTATCTCCAGCCAGGGCCTAGGCAGCCTGGCTCAACGGGGTATTGTTTATTCCGCCCAGGAATGTGCAGGCGAGCAAGGACCTCCGGGAGTTACAAAGTTGACATGTTCTGCTCTGAGCAGGGGGAGTGACTGTGGGTGGTGGTGGCTCTGAAGGCTGGTGTGAACAGCTGGGGCACGTTGATGTGCAGGCAATGTCCTACTCTTGAAGTGTGGATGAGGACTGCAGATGCAGTGGGGTAAGGAGGAGGGAAGGAGGGCTGTGCGGATTCAGAGACCACAGGGAAGAACAGCGGAGAAGGGTAGGAATGCCTTGGCATGGAGTTGGTAAGCTTCTGTGCTTGTCACAATGATGTGAGAAGGCAAGCGTCGCTCCTGGTTTCCTCCCACTGCATGTTAGGTACTGATCCTGCAGCCTAGAGCACAGCGAGAGCTGCACCAGGGCTGTTGTTGAAGCCTGACCCAGCAGCTGGAGGGTGCACTGAACAGGGCCAAGGGGCGTCTCCAGCTCTCGGGGTAGATTGTGTTTTCAGTGAACAGGCATTGAGCTATAATGAGTGGAAGGAGGCATGAAAAGACCTCAGTGAAATCGATGGGAGTTTTTAAATTAAAAAAAAAAATCACTGGCTCTATTTGTTCAATATTTTTAATATTAATTTCTTTAGTCATTCTGCAACAAACGACTTATGAACATTTCTGGAAATCTGACTCCTTCCTGGTCTGCTGCTCAGGCAAGCTCTAAGGTTTTTACAGAGACTGAGGCATGTGCTGCACAAGAATTCACTTGTCCCTCTTGTGCAAACCAAGTGTGCCTGTGGAAGCCCACACTGCATGTTTTGGTCTGTCTGGTGAAATGTTAGTTTTTCAGTTGCAGTGCTATTATGCTGACCATACATAGCTAACAGCGCTGCTTCTTGAGTGAGAAGCTGAAAAGTATTATTTAGAGGGAAACAAGTGGTGGTAGTGCCTGTGAAGTCTGGTTTTCTTGCTGGTAAATTTGTGGCATCTATCCATTACTACTGTTTATCTCATGATCTGATCAGCGCTTTGGGTATGCCCTCAGATTAGCTGTCTGCAAACACTTTGTGTCTCTCCTTTTACTGGGTCTGTTAATACTTTTTGTAAACAGCCTAAAATGGTCTCTTCATGTTGCTGTCTTATCTCTTTAAGTGCTTGAAATCCTTGGTTCAGCATCTTTCAGCAAAAACAGGGAAGACAGAACTCCCATTTCTAAGGTACAGAAACTCACCAGACTTGTTTGCTCACCCTTACCGTCAAAAAGACGCAAAAAGGGCATTTATGTCACTATTTTCAGTAGGTCTGCTTCCATCTAAGTGATGGCGCTTTGAGCAAGTGCCTGATAATTATTTGGTGCTGGCAAGTCCAGTATTTGGAGACTTTTTACCCTGCCCAATTTCTGCTGCAAAAAGAGAGGAGGGATACAAGAAGATGTCAAGAGTCAGTATGTAAATGCTTTCTCTTGGCTGCTGTGGCTTGATCCAGTCTGTGCTGAAGGTCTCAAAACAATATTGTAACAGTTAATAGCCATCATTTGGTTTTGGACCCTCATTTCATCAGCCCACGCCAGACCAGACATGCTCCAGAGCTAACAGCAAAATGGGATAGGCAGTCTTCCATGGAGGTAACGTTAATGTGTGCTGAGCATGCAGGCAGGCAGGCAGGCTGGGGGGAGTGATTAATGCCCTGGGAATCCACTCTCTGCCTTGCTGCACAATGCTGTTGTGTCAGGGCTGGAGTTTGGCACCAGGCAGGCTGCAGTTGGGTGCCAGGAACATGTTACCTAGTTTGTGCAGGACCAGGCAGCGAGACAGTGTGTTCTCAGCGGGGCAAGCTCACTGCTGCGCTGCAGCTTCATACTTGCACAGTGAGGCTCTCTTTGGATGTGGGTCTGCTGCTAGGCGGGGGCAGGAATCCTGCAATTTGCAGTCCTGACCTCCGCCAGCAGCCTGAAGTCCCAGTGTTTGCTCAGTTGTGGAGTCCTCCCTCCCTCCCCTTAGCAGGCAGGGATCACCCATCCTTGAGGTGAGAGGGGATGGTGCTTGGCCAGCTGTCAGAAGCCATGACTCACTGGGGATCACAGGCGGAGCCCAGCTCTCCCTGCAATCTTCCCTTCCTGCTGGAGCCTCTTCGTGAGCTGTTGCTGAATGTTTTTCACCAGATCTAGGGTGGATCTGGGAGAAGCTTGCATCTACCATTAAGCCAGAAGAGTTGATCTCAGTAAGTTTCTGGTCTGGAAGATGCTGGGAGGCTTCCTTCTTGAGGTGAAGGCTTTGAGAAAACATTGGCAGGCAGCTCTCCAAGGAGTAAGACAAGCCCAAGGTCCTGGAAAACATATTATTTTGTGTTCATGTTATGGAGCAAGACTGACTCACTGCTTTCAAATACAGGGGCATAGTGTCTAGACTCAGATGGAGTCAGGGAGAGATCCTGCTCTTCTTCATACTGCTGAGGGAACACAATCTTGTTGGGATTTTTTTTTTTGGCAGTTTCAGAAGTTACATCACGCTTTCTTACCTCGTGGACTGGCTGTCGGAATGCTTTCACATGAATATGTTAATGCCCATATTTTATTATAACTGCAGTTAATACATACATGGCAGAATGGTTGCAATCCTGCCTGCCCCATCTCGGATCCTCTGTCTCATTGGAAAACCTTGCACATTTTAATCAATGGGTCCCCAGAGCTGCAGGTGAGTTAAGGAAGTGATCTGCTATTTTCGGGGGCAGGATCTGAGCCCTGGGCGGTGGGAAGGCTGTATCCTCGGAGCCCCAGTGTCTGCAGCAAAGGCGGGGTTTGGGTCTGCAGCACATGGGCTGTAATCCTTGCAATCTTTAGTCTACTCTTACATTACATCTTTGACCAGAAGAAGTGCAAGAAATCTCACTGTACCATCATGTGCACCTGGAGAAACTACTCCATGGCAGCAATTACATCTGCAGTACTTTTTCCCCCTTTACCCAGTGCAGTTGTGAACTTTTCATATTCAGAGTATGGCAAGGATTCCTAGGACCCTGAGCTCAGTTGCAGCCTGTCTGCAGGGTGCAGGGCAGCCCCAGATGCCTGCAAGGGTCTGCTACTGCTACGCCTGTTGCTGCTGCTGTTATCAGAGCATGTAGCAGCCTGTCCCAGCCACCCCACCTTAAATAGTGCAAAGATCCTTCTTTAGTATTTGTCTTTAGTGTTTCCAAGCTAATTGATGGCTCTTCCATCTTTTTCCCTGCTCCACATAGTCATGTTTTTAATACTGTTGCGCCTTCTGCCTCAGTAGGTTCCTGCTACCCTGAACTGCAGCTCTTTGTGCTCCTGATTCACTCCAGTCCATTCATCTCTTTTTGGTGGCAAAGTGCTGTCGGCTGCTGGATATTGGGCTCTTTGTTTGTACAGCCAGCACAACGCTGGCTACAGAGGCACAGCCTGTGCCCCAAGGAGCCCACACGCTACGGGAAAGGCAGTAGAAAGCAATCGGAGTGGCGGGCAGGACTGCAGAGGTGAGGGTGGCCAGGGGCCGTGGCGCAGCGTGCTGGCTGCAGCAGGGACACGGCTGGGGGTGGGGAGGGACGTGCTGAGGAAGCTGTTCCTGCCGAGCACAAACCCGCTTTGTTCCCAGGAGGTGAGTTGGACTGGATAAACAGAGTGGTCCTGTCAGCAGAAAGCCTTTCCCTGGCTGGATCCCCCACTGGCACTCTCACTGGAAGTTGGCTGCACCTCATCATCGGGAATGTTTTTCTCCTCCCTGTGTTAGCTTCCCTTCTTTCTGACTCTCCAGGGCTCAGGTGGGCCATGCGCGGCTGTATGGACAAATGGGGTCCCCAGGGCCCTTGTGTGTTTGCTGTGGGTGGTGCTGTGTGTTGTCACTGTGCTTTTCCTGCTGTTAGCTAGGCAGGATGGTGTGACGAGCATGCTGAGTATGGGACGGGTGTTGCTGCCTGGGTGGCACTTGGAGGGCGACCGTTCACCGTGCGCAGAGGCACTTTGGGAGGGAAGGACATTGGGTCCCATTGCAGGGAAGTTGTGCCTGGCTGGATGGAGCAGGGACTCTGCTTGTAATGTTGGAGGAAAGCAGGCTGGGAAGGGGGGGCTGGTGGGGGCATGCTGACGTCCCAGCATTGCAGAGGGCTGGACTCTGAAAGCACCTCGGAGAGGTGTCAGCAGTGTCATGCTTTGCCCGTAATTGCAGTGGGACAGGAAGATGAAGGGAAGTGCTCCCTGATCTGAGGTGCAGATGTTGAGGAATAATCTTAGTGTTTCTGGTTGTCTTGGACGGATGCACCTTTCAGTTCCCCTCCCGAGGGGTCTGCAAAGAGGGGAAGGAGCAGCTGAAGCTAGAGGACTGTTGGTGCCTTGGTGTGTAAGGCTGCTTGGTGCAAAGCAAAGATGATACAGAAAAGTGTCCTGGCTCAACAGCTGCTTCCAGAGGAAGGGGGAGCTCAGGACATAGCCCTTGATGAGGATGTCTTTGCCTGCCTTCAGGTTCCCTGCCGGAAGGAATTTCAGCCTTGGCTTCCAGAGCCTTGGACAGGGGCTGCACCCTCATCCCAGCCTGGCTTCTACCAAAAGCCATGGTGAAGCCTCCCAGGGCGTGGCTGAGCCTGGTACCTAGAAGGCAGAAGGGGCATTTCCAGCCAGGTCTGAGGATGCCCAGGCTGGGTGGACCCAGGCAGGGACAGGAAGAGGACAGTGGAGTGAGCTTGCCTGAGTGGACTTTGTGCCTCTTCTCTTGCTGGGCAGAAGTGTGACGCTGCTCCAGCACATGGTTCCTGTGGCCCTGAGTGATGGCATGGGGAGGGAGATGCCTGTGCCCATCCTGCCAGAGCATGCGTGGTGGGACCATGTGAGTGAGTGGTGCTATCTGCCCACCCGGCCGTGGCAGGCTCAGGGCCCTGCCCTGAATGTCAGGGAAACACTGAGCTTCCTCCCCTCCTCTTGCTTCCTTCCTGATGGGAATTCACTTCCAATTTTATTGCTGCTTCTCCCCCCATTGCAGCAAAAACACATGTCCCCACAGAGATAGCCAGAGGGGCTGCACAAGGCAGGTTAGACCATGGGGGCTGCATTGCTGGAGACCCTTGGTTCCTGCAGCGTGCTTCACATGGCAAAGGGTTTCAGGGAGCTCAGGACAGAACCCCCTCACACTGTTCCTGCCTTTTGTGCTCAGGAAGGGTTTTACTTTCTGAGCATGTATGTGATAATTTCAGGTGTTTCTGGCTGCTAATAAACTTCCCTCTGTGTCTCAGCCTGAGGTACTGATCCGCCTTCAGACCCCGCGCAATGGAGGCTGGCTCCGTGGTACGAGCAGTCTTTGATTTCTGTCCCAGCGTCTCTGAAGAGCTGCCCCTCTTTGTGGGAGATGTCATCGAGGTGCTGGCCGTGGTGGATGAGTTCTGGCTCCTTGGCAAGAAGGAAGGTGTCACAGGTAAGAGCTGAAAATGCCTGTACCTGGATCCGTAATGTGCCAGCTAAACACCCACTCCATGAGTACACCTTCCTTTGGCCAGCACTGTGCAGGACCAGATCTATTTTACTAAATCTTTCATAGGACTTTGCTTGAAAGTGAGGGCACGGGTTGCCTGCTACTGGTCTCCTGCCAGCTTTGTGTCAACTATTCATACAGCTCATTTGTTGTTTTTTGAGAGAGATTAGTGGAGGGTCAGTTCTCGAGGAGATGAGAGCTTCACAATACTAGTTGCTCTGTCCTCTATGGGGAGACAGCCCATTTCCTGACTAGTATATGTGCTGATCTGCTGTGGCAGTGGAAGGGGAGAGAGGAAACAGATGCACCGAGAATGGAAATGCATCCACATCCAAGTGACCTTGTCAGGTCAAGTCAGTGGGAGATGCAGCAACAGAGTCCGTGTGTCCCTCCAAGCACTCTGACTCAGCCCCACTTCCTCCTTTCCGCTTTAAAGCATTTTCCTGCACAAGCTGCCGTCAATATCTGGGTGCCTGAAATAGTGTGCAAGTCTCTTAAATTTTTGGAGGGGTGTGAGAAACTTCTGAAGCAGCAAACTGCTCTTAGTGAAACACTTCAAGTTTGTGGTCTCTGTTTAAGCAGCTCTTTCTCATCTTAACGCTCATGTTGAGAGGATGTGTAAGCTCTCAGGGAGATGAAAACCAGGCCACTTCAAGCATAAGCCTGACTGTTCAGCATGAGGGTGGCACTGGAGTTTCATCCCTGGCCATGGAGATGGGGCTGCTATTGCAGCAGCAGTTTGGGCACTGCTAACAGCCATGAGCTGTCTCCTAGCTAAAACAGAGATGGACAGGAGCAAAAGTAAAGAGGGGGACTTCTCTCCTGTGCTCCATGTAGCTGATAAATGGCACTGAATGAATGGGCACCTGATCCTGCTGCTACTGCTGAAGTCACTGGGCACAAATTACTTCTGTAGAAATCACCAGTATCTTCTTCACCACAGTTTTGTCTCCCAGCATAACTGATGTGCTTGTTGTCAAGAAGATGAAGCTATTAAAGAATATTAAGCAGATGTGTGTCATAGCTCAAAGATAAAGAAACATGCTAAAGTCAAACCAAATGGTTTTTAATGACCTGTAACTCAAAACCCACTTGCATTCCTGCTTTCCTGTGGAACAGCTGTTCTAGTTTTCTGCCCAGTTTTCTAAGCTAAAGTTGTAGGGAATTGAAAAAGCACTTTTGAATAGAAACTAGGGAGGTGCTTCAGCCTACCAATAATAATACTCAGAATTCTGTGGAGAATAACTAATGTAGCTCTGTGACTTCCTTTCTAACAGCATTAGGTTGTTTCCATGTACACAGCAGAAAACTAAAGACATGGAAAAAGAAGTAGAGTTGGTTAAAACTGTGAAGGAAGCCGCTGAGGCTAGCAGCCTGTGAGATGCTCATTGCACCTCAGTTTAATGACAGCAGATGCCAAACTGCCTAAACCCAGTGCAGAGTTTTGGGTGTCTAGGATGTGGTGTCTCCATGTTTTACTGGAGAATGTGGATGCCATATGGGGTCATCAAGAGTGAATGCCAGAAGTGCTACTAGCCCATGCTCTAGCATACCCTCTTGCCACAAATTACAAAAGATAGGAATCACATTTTTAGTGACCTTTGCAGTGGTCTCTGCCACATCACATGCTCCCAGGACTTAAATTAGTAGCTGAGTGGTATCTTGTGGTGGCCAACAAGTGTGCACTGCCCCGTCTTGCTGTGACCTTCTTGCAATGCTGGGCATCCAGCAGTGGGTGCCATGGTGAAGCAGATGCACAGAGGTGATAAAGTGGGGAAGGTCTCCGGAGGCTCAGCGGCGCTGAAGCTGTGACAGAGCCTGTGACTCAGAGACATGGCCATCCCGAGTGTTGTGACCTGATTTCTGTGCTGAGGCCACACAGGACCCAAACTTTATGGAGTGAGGAGCACCAGATGGATGTGCCCAGTCAGAAGACTCGTGATCCAGCATTGTTGGGTCTCTCAGTCCTCATCGTGGCTCTGAGTTGGGAAGCAAGCAATGAAAGCAGAGAAAACCTAGTATGTCTGTTCCCACTAACTCCATGCTGACGGCACAGTCCCAGTAATGAACACAGCCTGTTGGTTGCCTGGATTGAGCCAAGGGCACAAAGCTTTTTGTTCTCTGTTAGCTCTTAAGCATTTAAAACCTCAGGAATTCCTGACTCCCAAACTTGTTCCTCTTCCACCATGCTATTGAGGCACCCTGGGTAGCTGGGTATTTTCCTTTAGCAAGAGATGAATAGATCCCAAAATCTGTAAGAAGTGTGGAGGGAGTAGTGGTGGGCTACAGGAAAGACTCATTGCTGACAACTGCTTCTCGTTTTAGGGCAGTTTCCTAGCAGCTTTGTGGAACCTGTGGATATTCCCCCTTTGAAGGAGGGGGAAAAACTGTTTGTTTGTACCAGTGACTTCACATCTCAAGAGCCAGGGAGCTTGTCATTGCAGAGAGGTAATCTCCGTTCCCTTCCTTTGCTTTGCATCTCCCAGCCCTTGGCTGTCTTTCCAGAAGCATGAACCTAGTCACAGCATCTTGCCTAGAGTGACAGGAGAGAGAGAGGAATTTCCTAATACCTCATGACATGGGTCATGTCAAATCTACCATGGACCTTCAGGCTTCTGCCACTCGTACTGGTTTTTCATGATCTATCACTACTCTTGAAATTCCAAAAATTTGGATTGTCTGATCATGTAAACTTACAGCTGCCTTTTAACTGCCCTCCAATCCCCAAATCTTAGACTTGCATTTGGGGTAGAAATCAAAGCTTTGGTGCACCTTCATGGCTTTGCAGCCAAAACCGTGTATCTTAGTGTGCAACCCAGAAGCTGATGCTTCATGCCATACCCCCATTCTGTTCTCTTCTGTGTCCCTAGCATGCGCTACACTCTGTGCAGAGTGCCAGACCTCACCCATAGCCAGGAGGGACACAGGGAGGCAGTAATAAAGAGGCGGGAAGTGATCATGATGGCAATTTTGAACTAGTGTGTCTCATTCCTTGCAGGAGACCTGGTGATCCTGGGGGGGTCCTTGGCCTCCAGCTGGCTCCAGGGCCGAAGCAGCTGGGGTTCCAAGGGCTTTTTCCCCTCATCATGTGTGCGGGAGCTGTGCCTTTCAGTTCAGAGCCGTCAGCTGTCCCAGAGCACTCTTCTGGAGGTGCCTGCCTACTCACTGGGCCAAGCCCGGGCTCTGATGGACCTGTCTGCTCAGCTGGAGGAGGAACTGGACTTCAGGGAAGGGGATGTGATCAACGTTGTTGGTGTCCCAGAGCCTGGCTGGTTTGAAGGCGAGCTCAGAGGGCACAGGGGCATCTTCCCAGAAGGTTTTGTGGAACTGCTTACTCCTCTGCGAGCATCAGGAACCTCAGTGGATCCAGAGCCCACAGAGACTTGTGACACCAATGGGACAGTGGAGACACCCCCCAAAGAGGAGGAGGAGCCAGGGAGCACTTACGGTGTTGCCCTGTATCAGTTCCAAGCCCTGGAGTCCAAGGAACTGGATTTTGATGTGGGTGACAGAATTCGGATCGTAGGCATTCTGGAGGATGGATGGCTGGAGGGGGAGCTGAGGGGGAAACATGGCATCTTCCCACACAGATTTGTGAGGCTGGAAGCCTCTGAGGCTCGCAGGGAAAAGGCAGGTGCTGGGGATCCCCAGGGTGGAGGCAGCTGTGGAGTGACCATCCATCAAGGCCCAGAAAGCACCTGCTCCAAAGCTCTTCCTTTGCCAGGGAAGGATGGCAGGGAAGAGGAGGATGGCTCAGCTGCATACCCTGAGCCTGACAACATACTGTCTCACAAGGCGGAGAGGCCGGAGGATCCTCTTGGCACTGACTTGAGAGAGCATCAGGCCTTGCCCAGCACAGGACACCAAGGACCATGTACCAAAGGCACAACGGACTCCCTGCCCTTTGACTGCATGAAGGCAGTCAACGGCCTTCTCCCCTCTGCTCAGCTGCCTCCCCAACAGGGCAACAGGCCTGGCCAGGCAAGTGGGTTGGAGCATGAGGGGACAGTTTCAGCCTCCTCAGGAAACTCAGAAACTCACGCCCTGCCTGAGCGTGATGGAGGCAGTCCCACTGTGCCCCCGCAGGCTCCTCGCTCTCCCCAGGAGCCTTGCGGGAGCCAGGTGATTTCTTCCAACAGCTGGACAGCGTCTGAGCCCCAGGAGAGCCAGAGCAGTGCCCAGGACCTGGACAATTGGGTGGACGGTCAACAGGAGAAGTCCAGACCTGGTTCCTCCAGCTTGGGAGGTGCCCAGGTGAGCCTGGACACATGGGCTGGGAGCTGGGGGGAATGCTGCCCGCTCCCAGCGCAGGGGGACAGCTGCATGGACCTCGACTCCAAACTGACAGAGCAGCTGGCGCAGTTTGAGAAGAGTCTGTCGAGTACTGGTGCTGAGCAGGACAAAGTCTCCCGTCACTTCTCTATCCTGGACTACAGCTCTGAGAAGGACATTGTCCGTGGGTCTCCTGAGTCTGCACCCCATGCCAGGCAGCCAGAGAGGAGGAAGGCCCTGAGGCCACCCCCTCCTCGGCCCAGCAGCCTCGCAACAACCCCTGTGCAGGTGCTGGATGGCCAGGTGCCCAAAGGCAGGTCTCTGTCCTTCTCAGTCAAGCCCTCCCGGCCTGCACCCCGGCCTCCATCAAGCAACCAACGGAAAAACATGGCCCCCGCACAGCTTCAGCCCAGCACCCAGGAGCAGCGGGTGGAGGAGGGATGCGAGGACTTGACACAGGCAGGATCAGCTTCCCCCCGCTCCATTCTGCTGACGAGGATCGGAGAGGTGGAGCGAGACCTGGAGGCTTATGGCAAGACCCGCACTGAGCTAAGCCTGATGCTGGAGGAGCAGCAGGATGAGCTGGTGAGGGCAGAGACCCTGGAGAACCTTGATTTCTGTGACTCCAACATCGAGAGCCTCAGCGTGGAGCTGCAGGAGCTGAGAGGTAAGTCTGCAGTGGCATGGGATGGGGGTGCTTCAGAGGGACAGCTGGCCCGTGCTGTGTACAGGCACTGTTGGAACCAGCCTTTTTCTTTCTTTCTTTAATTCATTATTTTGGTCATTTTGTAAGTACTGTTGCAGTACAGATCATCATGATTTTGCCTCAAGAGAACCACAGTGCCATTCTCTGGACCTCTCTCAGCCCTGGCTTTCCCCACCCCTTTTCCTTCCAACTTTCCTATCTCCTCTTCTAGCCCCGCCATACATCCAGAGCCCTCATCTGATCCATTCCCAAGTGTTTCCTTGCTCTCAAGCAAAAACACAGCTGCTGCTTCTTCAGCCTCCCTGCCTCATCCCCTTTTAGCTGTAGGGGAGTGAGCAGGAGCTTCAGAGTGGCTTTGCTGGTGGTCCTGCAGTTGAGATTTGAGTTGATGTCTGTGGTGTGACTGCCCTCAGCGTGTCAGGGCACTGGGTTTCGTGTAGTTTCTGCTCTGGTGGTGATACAGACCTTTGGGGACTTATCACACAAATCAGAGGGAATGTGCAGAAGGGCACTGAACCTGACCTGGGAGTGGGATGGGTTAGTAGGCAAAAAGTAAAGCCTGCCCCTGTGTTCCTTCCACCTGTGGAGTCCAGGACAGGAAAATGACGCTGCGCTGTTGGTAATAGCCACAAAGAGCTGTCAATTGTGGCATGTCTGTAGCTGAAAAGGTGAATTTTGTCCGTGCAGCCCAGAAAAATTACTCAGGGAGGAGGAATTTGCCATCATTATATCAGCACATTTGGGCTCTGAAACCCAGAGACGCCATATAAAGGTCAGTGCTGTTAATTACGTTATACTTGATATTACAGTAGACAAAGTGGAAAGACGGGACCACGTACATCTCCCACAGTCCCTTTCCCAGCTTCTCCCAGGAGCTCTGACATAGCAGTTCTGCTACCGAAACCCACGATGTGCAGGAAATGTGGGCACTGCATGCAGGAGGTGGAGTGAAATGCCAGCTCCTGCCTGGGGATTACTCACTCTGACTTCATTGCCTCCATCCTCCCACTGCTTAATCAGTGCTGAGGAGCACAGGCGCTTTGCTGCAGGATCGTGTCTGATGCAGAGCACATGGGAATGAAGGCTGATATGGGTGCACCAGGGAAACAGGGTGACAAACAGCCTCCACGTCAGTGGTGTGCGAGAGGGATGCTTGGAAGGAGGCCTAGGGGATTTGAGGCTAGATGAAATAGCTTGAAGGTAGGAAGAGGAAAATCTAGGCTGGGTCTCAAGGGAAATTTTATGATGGGATGGATCTTGCTGGAACCTGTCTCCTACTGTCCCAGTGCTTCCTGACAGAGGATGGATCCTGTGGAACCTATGCCCTGTTGGTTACTGGAACTGGAAGTTTTAGTCAGGAACTGAACTATCTGAGACACTATCCTGAGACATCCTACCCATCAACTTACCCCTTGGCAGTCCTGGGGGATTTTTCACTGCTTCAAGAGACCTGAGGATTTATATGTAACCTCACTGGTCCTGTGATAAAGATATGCCCTACCCAAGCTCTGTCATATCCCTCCTGCCACATCTGAGTGTGGCCAGAGAGCATGCCTCAGGCCTGCTAGCCCAGCTTTAGTGCAGCAGGCCAGATCAGTAATGCGGTGTTGGATCAACTCAGCAAAACATGTTTGCACCATGCCTAAGGCATAGCCTCTACCTTGCCGCATGGGAGCATGGAGGCACACTGGAGGGAGAAAAGCTTTCGCTAAGCATTGACCAGCAACCAAAGTAGGGCTGGCATAGTCCTGGGGGAACCCAGCCCCTTGGTGTGTCCTTTGGAGAGCCAGAGGAAGAGCAGAAAGTATGTGGTTTTCTAAAATACATGTTTAAAATCTGAAGGTTGCTTTTTTGGTGCATCTTGGGTGCATGCTGAGGGTTTTGCTGATCACCAGGCTTGGGCAGGGTTAGTGCTTGCCCTCCTGCAGTTGGAATAGGTGGGTCCGTTGGTTTTGTCTTCTACTAGCTGGAAGTATTGGCAGTGCATTCCTAACAAATGTTGCAAGAACCTGAAACTTGGATGATATTCATGGACTCTCTGGCTTTCTGTCTAGGGTGTGTTGTGGTTGCTTATAGAAGCTCCTGCGTTTGGCATGGAAAACTGGGAATATGTTGCACCCTGCAGTGAGAGGTGTTACTGGAGTGCGTGTTTCTATGCCTCCTGGAAACTTTTATTGTGTGTTGGCACCGGACTCCGTAACGCAGATAGTCCCTTCAAGCCTGTTCCTATTAGTGTTCCTGGTCCTATCAGACCAGCCTTTCGCCCTGGAGCAGGGAACCTGGCATCCATGGCTGCAGGGCACTGTGTAGGTGCTGCTTGGGGATGCTCTCTCATGCAGAGAGCTGCTTCTCTCCTGCTTTTCCCAGGACCTGTGGGTGAGGGCTGGGAAAAGGATGGGCTCAGCATCAGGTTTGAGCCAGCGGCAGCCTGAAGGCCTCCGTTTCGCCCAGTGAGGTGTGGAGCAGAGCCCAGCCTCTGCTAGACCACATCGTTCAGCCTCCATGCCAACGGGAGCACGAAGACAGTGGAAGGAGATGTGGTATTCCATCTCTGGTTTGTGGCTTCCTGCGGTCTCACTGTTTCCCTTCCCTGAGGACGTTGGTCTTGGGGCAGGGCCTCCGCATGCTCCAGTGCCCTCCTTTTCCCTGCCTCTGAGCCGCCTGTGGAGAGGCTTTGGCAAACCCGCGGAGCCGGTTTGGGCGGTGAGAGGCTGCCCAGCCCCAGCCTCCCTCCTCGGGCTGGTTACTGATTACTTTGGGCAGCAGGTGGAGGAGGCCAGGGCTGGCGGCGATTGGCCCCTGTGCCTCTGCATACCCTTGGTGGCTGGTTTCAGGAAGCAGCACCTGCGTTTCACTTGGGACGGGAGCACTGGAGCAGAGCGGAGAAGTTTGGGACGGGAGCACTGGAGCAGAGTGGAGAAGTTTGGGACAGGAGCACTGGAGCAGAGTGGAGAAGTGGTGTCAGCCCAGGCTTGGGCTCAGGGAGCAGGTAGCGAAGGAACTCAGCCTCTGCACCGCACCTGGCAGGACTATGTGCACTTATCCTGGGACGAAACATGGTGTGGAGGATCTGAGGCAGGAGCCACGGCTCGTTGGCTGTGACTATGAGGACTGTTGTGCCGCATGGAGGGAGACTCGCGGCAGTGACAGACCCAGGGTGAGGAGGCAGTACGCAGGCTGCCAGCAAGCAGACAGCGGCTGGGATGGTTACAGGAGAGGGGAGGGCATCTCCGTGGACCAATGGAGCATGAATGGAGACTGTGGGGGTTTTTGGAAGGGGGATATCCAGTATAAGGACTGCAGGAGAGCAGATGGTGCTTGCGAAGGCAAGAGCCAGGATATAGATGGTAGAAACTATAGGGTGTATGAGAGGGAGGATGTTCAATACAGAGACTGCAGTTCTGAGATAAGAGAAGGGCGGTACAGAATGGACAGAGTACCTGGGAAGTATAGGGAGGGGAGAAGGCAGTATAGAGAGGATGGAGGCAATCAAGTATATAGGGAAGGGGGAAACTGGTATAGTGAGGGTGAGGGTTCTGAGGCATATGAAGAGCAGGAAAGGTGGTATATAGGTGTCAGGGACCAAGCAGACCAAGAAGACACTGAGCGGCAGAGGCAGTCCAAAGGCCATGTTATGGACCACAGCAGTCTGGACAGAGGTTGTGAAGCTCCTGCGTTTGCAGTCTGGTTCTCAGGAGACAGTAGTGTGAGCGTGGGGTCAGGCACCTGCTGCACACAGTCCAAGACACAGGATATCAACTGTGATGGCTGTGGGGAGCTGGAAGAAGCAGCCCCAGGACCCAGGATGTCAGCTACGAGCGGCAGCAGAGCAGAGTGCTCGAGGGTACGCACCGGCCGGCCAGACTGGAGCCAGGTCTGGGAACAGGAGGCCGAGGAAACAAACAGGGTGGGCTCCATGCTGCAGCGAAACAGCTTCTACAGACGGACGGCTCCCAGTGCCCTACGGCGCTCAGAGTTTGTGCAGACCAGGAAGAAGCAGCAAGGTATGTGGGGAAATGCTGGGCAGTTGCCTTGGGTGTGCCTTTGCCTTGCCTTGGCACCTGGGCAGCACCGGGAGTCTGGCACAGGTGAGTGGCCGGCACAGCCGGGCTCTCATGGGAAACCCTGGGGCTTGCTGAGATGGGCATCATCATCATTACCCCTCTGTACAGTCATCAATCTGCCCTGCAAGGGCTCTTGCCCCCAGTTCACAGAGGCCCAGGTGGGAGGGAAGCAGAGGCAGCACAGACCCACAGCTCACTGCTGTCCTTTCGGTCACTCTGCCATCTGTGCCCCAAGTGTTTTGGGTACACCCTAAAACCTGTGGACCTGATTCGTTTGCTCTGTCAGGGCCCTGAGGAGGTTCCTCATGGAGGAAAGGGTGAAGTGGTGGGGTTATTTCCACTGCCTGTTTTATAAGCCATCGTGAACACATTCTGTGTGTAGGAATCAATTCCTGACCCTCCAGAAGGCAAGTATAGCAGCTTTTCACAGGCAGCGCAAAGCAGGAAATAGAGGAAGTTGTTTTAGCACTCAAACATACGTGGAGGGCAAGTACTTGTAGTTGCATAATTACACATGGGCAGGACATTGAGGCATTTGTGTGTCAGGGGGCTGTCACAGATGGCAATGGTACCTCCTGTATCTCCAGCCCCTTGGTACCGCAGTGGTCCCTTGCCTGTGCTACAGCAGTTGTGTGCCCTGTGTCCTGTGTCCCTGAGCCATCCCTGCGTCTCCAGTCCCATCAGCCAACACCCCTAGAGCTGGAGAGATACAAGAGCTGGAGGGCTCAGGCTGTCTTGGCATGGGCAAAATCATTCCATTGATGCTGTGCCTGGGACGGAGTCAGCTGCAGACAGCTTTGTGGGACTTGGCTCGCTGTTGCAAGAATATTAATGTGTGTTGGGGAAGGGGCAGCTAGATGGTAAGGTCTGGGCAGAGGGACTGAAGGAGCCCTTCTTGGTAGGCAGGCCTCCCTGCTGGGCAGCCATGGGTCTGAAAACCGGTTTGCTCCTGCACTCTTTCTGCCAGTGGGCACATGAGTGTGAACTCTCCATGAAGGGGGATTGAAATGCAGAGGACAACAGCACCACAGTGCAACAGCCAAATTGATGGCAGAGCTGGAGGCTGTGGCTGACTGTCAGCTTAGCATGAAATCTGTCCTCTGAAGGTATTTGATGAAGCAGGCTCCACCAGCTGCCCTGGTAGGGTGGGACTTTGCTCAGCTGCGTCCCCAGGGTGAGGGAAGGGAGAGGTTTTGCAGTGCCAGGATGTCCAAAGAGCAGTGGGGAAGCTAGGAGGAGCCAGGGGCAAAGTGGGGAGGGAAACAGCCCACAGAGCCTTAGGAGGCTGGAGCAGTGCCAGCCTGGCCAGCTTTTGCGAGAGTTGGAGGGACAGACTGCGATGCTGGGTGAGAGCCTTCACTCCTCTGATGTTAAATGAGATGCTGCATACACCCATGTGTGCGCTGGGAGGGGATGCTGGATTTTTTCTCTGCTGTGGCAGGCTCAGGAGCACAGGAGTGGCTGTGGGAGGTGCAGGGCAGGATGCCCTTACCATCAGGGCCAGTGTCCCACAGCAGGAAAGATGGGAGGAAGGCCCCGGGTGTTTCGAGACACTGTCTGTCCTGTGGCCCGTTTCTGGCTGCTGTTACATTCCTGTTATGTTCCTCCTCCTGCTCTGCTGGGGCACAGTGCTGCACCACCAACAGCCCTCCTTGGCGTATAGGCTTTGCTGCTGTAGCTGCCTCAATGTAAAACCTCTCCAGCACCTGGGAGCCTCCCCAAATGCCCTCCCATCACACTTGGCAGCAGACACCCACCCTCCTGTTCAGCTGGTAGAAAAAAGTTGGCTCTGTTTTTCCCTCTGTGTTTGCTCTGGGCACCTTTTATAATGCTCTGCTTCTTTACCAGGTTCCTCCTCCTGTCCACAGAGTAACAGAATTTAGGATCTGAAAGCCCCGGTAGAGATGACATGGTCTGATGTTTTCTGTAAGCAGAGTTATTATACTTCTTACAGATCTCTCTGTGGGGCATCCTGGTGACAGCTACTTGGTTAGAGGATCTCTTCTGGGATAAGACTCAGATGTGTCTGTCTGCCTGCCACATCAACAGAAGGAGAACCCGCCTGTCATAGCTTTGCTGCTTAGTCACCATCACTCTTAAAGGTTTTGCATGCTAATGTGTTGCATTTCAGCTCTGAACCCCAACCTTTTTCTACTAAATTAGAGCTTTTTAGTTGTCTTCTCAGACATGTACTGTAATTAAGTAATTTTTCAGTCTTCAGTTCTTTGTAGCGAATAGAGTCTTAAAATACTCATGGCGAAGTCTCACAGGAAGACCTTTCAGTGTTTATTCTTTCTGATACTCGCTCATTTTTCAGTTCAGACTCTTCTAGAATAGTGGACTTCACAACTGCATGAAGCATTCTGGGTGGGTGTCAGCACTCGCTGGCATAGAGGTTTACCTTGCGGCACTCCTGTGCCCTTGTCCAAGGACCCCAGTCTGTCTCTGCAGCACTTGAGGAACTCCTGTTGAGTTTTGGCCAACCAAGTAGAAACATTACTCCCCAGGATACAGTCCTGCATGTGGCTGCATTTCTTGTCCCCATTAATACATTAATGAATTTGTCTGCATTAAACCTGCTTAGTTTGAATAACTCCATCTCATTCAGGATACCTTGGGTCACTCAGTGACTCATATGCCTCATCTTTATGTACGATCCTGTTGAATTGATGTTCAGTTCTCTACATGACCGCAGTGATTTTCCATTTACTTTAGAAATATTTTGTAGGATCAAGCCTAAATACAGTTCCTGGAGAACCTGATTACGAATGCCCTCTTTTCTGGATATTCTCCACTGGCAGTGGCTTTTTGGGGTACCAGTTAGCAAGGTCTTGTCTTTGCTTTTTAGAGGAAAGAAAGAGAATATTTGTCGTTTAATTCTGCCTTTTTGCCATTTGTACGCCACCATATTACTTCACTTTTTTTCTGCATCATGGCTTGGGACCATCCTCTGTTCACACTGAATGCAGTGGGGCTGTTTTTGTGTCTGGACAATCATAGGCTGTTTGGGTTGATGGTTGTAATCTTATGTGACATAGGGACGTCCCCACCAAGCAGGCTCTGCACCAGACATCTTTGAGACATCAAGCAGTTCCAGTGGCCCTGGAGAAGTGTCCCTGTTCTGTTCCTTTTCAGCTCATTTTTATGGTTTGTCTGGATTTATCTCCTGCTGCGTGGTCTCAGGACTCTGCCAAGGCTGAATTCGCTTCTGTGGGCTGAAATCCTCTTTTGCCATTGCACCTGTTTGCTGCACCCCCGGCTTCCTCCTAAGGAGCAGTGAGACACTGAATATATTCAGTCCGTTGCTTTCGGAGCAGTGGATGTATTCTGTTACAGGCTTATTACCAATGTCCAGAGTGAGAGTTTTCAGCCCAGCCAGATCCTGCTCCTGGCAGCGAGTTTTAGCCTTTCCCTCAGATTAATTATTCCCTGCCCTAGTTTCATCCCCTCTCCTCTCTTAGTAGGCAGTGGCTCCTCCCCTCCTGGCGTCCACATACTTCAAATATTTGCAGCTGGTTTGTTTTGTCCTGAGTCACTGCTTGACTCTGCTGAGCTGTGAACCTGGGGCTGGGCTTGCCTTGCGGCTGGGTGCAGCTCCCGTCGGAGATTCATGCTTACGGAGCTGGTGCGAGGGGTTGTCCTCAGCGCTGATGGGCAGCACGTCCCTCTCCAGATTGTGTTAGCAGCCTGCGTGCCCTGCAAGGGTGTGCCGTGCCATGCTGCGGGGGATGCTGGCAGGTGAGCCCCAATGACGAGGAGTTGGAGGGCAATGTAGCCCTTTGGGTGAGCCCCCCAGCCCATCTGTGATGGACATGCATCCTGTTGGATCTGGTCTTCATGGGTCAACTCTGCTTCCAGAGTGGGGCAAGGAGAAAACCTCTAATCGTGTGTGTGCTCACACTAGGAGGTTAGGTAATAAGAATTAGAAGGTTTTGTTAATGGGAAGAAAGTTGGTGACAGTGGCATTTCTGAGACAAGCAGAATGAGCCGTGTGATTGCGACAGTAAATCATGGCCTCCACAGGAAGGGCAGAAGTGGGAGCGTGCTGCATCTTGACACCTCGCTGCCAGGGGCTGAGTTACAACTTGGTGTTGAATCTCCCAGTGTCAGCGGGTAAATTAGCAAAGCTCAAAAGCAGGCACGCCTGGGAGGCTGTCACAGACCATCAGACCAATCTAGAGTTGCGAATTTGCTAAAGGGACCAGAGGAAATGATGTTGTTAGAGGTTTTAATTTAGAGAGGCAGATTGCAGAGCTCACGCAACCTACAAGAGAACAAAATTTGAGTCTCTGAAAATGGTGATTGAGAACATTGTTTTTGGAAGTGTATTTCTGAATGCCTGTTTGGCATCTGTGTCATGGGTAAACACAAATTTGTCACTGGATTGGAATTTGGTGGCTTCATTAGAAATACTAGTCTCATTCCTGCAGGCTAGTGGGGCCCGTTCCAGCTGTGGTGTGTGTCTTAGTGCCTCCAAAGCTGATGGGCATGATGACTCAGATTGAAAGGTAACATTTACATAGAAAATCTGTGAAGTAAAATGGAGATCTGTTTAAAAAGCATTTACTAGATGACCAAAACCCACAGCTGTGAAATGGGTGGGTTTAGTTAAATGCTTAATAAGCCTCATTTAGGGAAAACTGCTACTAGACATGCAAGAATGTGTGACAAACAGGAAAAAAGAAATTTATGGCAATCAACAGAGATGGTATGAAATACAAAAAGTGAGAGTTTTTAAATGTGCCAGAAACAAATCCTAAGAATTGCTCATATTGGTCAGATAGAAGAGCCAAACGTTAAAAACAAATTCTGTACTTGAATTTTTTGAACTGCGAGTGTTTGGAAAGAGGCAGGATGACTTTTGAGTTCATTGCTGAAGGAGGATGCTGGACTAGTGATAAATAGCAAGAGTCCTAAGAGACTTGGCTGCAGTGTAGCCTTGTTTTAAAATGAATCTCGAAATATTCAGAAAGAGCAAGAAGGCCAGAGTAGAATTAATTTATGGGAGTTTTCAAAATAATGTGAATACCAATACGGTGTAAGAGTGTAGAATGGATGGCTAGCATCATGCCAGGTCAGGCAAACTGAGCTAATGACTAATGTGGGCTTAAAACCTGTGCAGGGAAGGTTTTAATTTCCCTTCCACAGGCAGGGGTTTGAGACTTGCAGAGGAAGGGTGTCACAGAGCTGGCAGTCTCATGAGTGTCAGTCAAATCCTCACTGCAGGGTGCTTTCTGAAAGGGCCTGACCTAGATTTACTTGCCTGGGGTTTGCTTGGTGGAGCATGGGATGCTGCTGTGTTTGCCAGCAGCACTGGGCATCCCCGTCTACATTTTGGTGAGCTGTGGAGCCGGACACATCATGTGGCTGCAGTTTAGCTATGGCAAAAGCTGGAAGCACAGCAGGGTTGTTTGGTGATAAACCCCCAAGATGTCCTGTACAAAGCTTCATCTGGTGGCATGTTGCCTGGGGATAAATGCAAAATCCTATTCTTTGGCCAAGGCAGATGTAGTCTTTTCCATTTGTCTTCCCAAATGCTGCTGCATGGGTCATTTCTGGCTGTTCTTCTGGCAAGTCTTCCTTTTCAAGATTTTTCCCAGGCCACCCCATGCCTCAGTATCAGCTCATCCGCCCACCTCCTCTGGGTTTCACATGCCTGTTTGCATTGCAAATTAACACCTTCCTGCTTCTTCCAGGTTGCCTTCCCACTTGAGCTTGCTCTCCCAACAAAAGCCATTCCTTAAAAAAAAAGTATCCTTCTTTAAAATGACTTGTTACTTTCTTAACTCTTGCAGCTGCAGAGACCTGCTGACTGTAACATCTCAGTGTTTCTTTGCCCTTCCTGTACATGTTTCTGTCTCTCTTCAGGCTCCAAGCGCTGTGTCTTGGGAAGGATATCGCTGTTGGATGTTTGTGGAGGACCTTGCACGGCAGGGCACAGTCTGGTACTGAGGCTTTGCAGATGCTGTGGAAATGCAAACAGCAAATGTTAAACCCACCAGCTGCTCCCAGGCCCTCCTCAAAGGCTCCTGCTGCATTTGAGTTGATAAAGTTCATCACTGGGGACTTACCTGGTGGGGAGCCAAGACAGCCATTGACTTGGCTGAACCCCCCCTTTTCCCTTATGCAGTTTGGCTCTAATGGGGGTAGTTTTAAGGATACTTGCCGATAGGAATCGGTGAAGCCTGCTTTTCTCAATAATTGCTTACTAAATGTAGTGCTGGTTGTGCCGCAAAATCTTCCTCCATGGAGCTGCCCCTTTTGGCTCTCCCTAGGCTCAATTTCAAGGCAGAGCAGCAGACAACAGCTTAGAGAGACAGGTATCTTCCCTGCCGTGTCAAGGGTGTTTTCTGAGCAGGGTTTCGGCTGGGTTTCCCATTTGCTGTGGCTGGGGAGGTGCCTGGAGGTTGCTCTTTCTGCAAGAGGCACAGCGGTTCATCCACAGCCCAGGTAGCTGCGAGAAGTTGCTGGTGTCTGTCAGTGCTGCTGGTGTCTGTTGCTGCTGCCCTGCAACAGGAAGGGCCGGCGTGGTTTCAGTTAGGTATGAGCTGAGTCGCTGTCTCATCTCAGCCGCGTTTCTTTTCTTTCCTATGTCATTTCAGTGCAAAAACCCCAGCCTGGCGGAGCAGCAGGCAGGATGCTTGGGCAGAGGCAGCACTTTCCCATCCCGTGTTTCATGCTGCCGCCGGTTCCTGCCATCGCCCCCCAGGGCAAGGCTGGGGGCTGCCTGCCGGCGAGCAGGGCCTGCCCAGCGCCGGGGAGCACAGGGCTCTCTGGGGGCGGCGCTCGGTGGGTGCTGGGGTATCAGGGTATGTCCCAAGCCCTGCGGGGTGTCCCCGGGACCCCCCCCCAGGCTGGGCTGCTGTTGCCTGAGGCTGTAACCGGAGAGGTGAGGGAGGTGGGGATCTGGAAGTGCCTGTCTGGCAAAAATATTTTTACAAATGTCTGAGCTGGAGCAGGCCAGCAACTCTAATAAAATCCCGTGGAGAGAGAGCAGCTGGGGATCCGTGGGAGACGGCTGGAACAGACGGGCGTTTGTGAGGCCAGCCATCGGCCGGGGGTCGGTACCCGCGGCGGGCTGGGGGGGGCCGCAGCACCCCTGGCTGGGGAGGCCGG
>JAVJGI010000065.1:25249222-25317949 GCA_035590275.1 Ibycter americanus | reverse complement strand
CCTAACATCATACGACACTTATACTGTTGAGGTCTCTGCTTACAGACAGAAAAAAAAAGACAGTACCAGTGACCCATTTGCCTTGGAATTAAATCTACTCATTAATTACAAGTCTGTAGTGGATTCAGGCCATTTTCCAGTTGCACAAAACTTTAATCTTTAATGGCTGTGATACAGTTTATGTGTACAAGCATTCAGCAAAGGATCCTAGAGCCCAGTCAAGGTCTGTGTGGATCAATACAAAGAGCTATAAAATAAAAAAAATTATTTAAGAAACTAAGGAAAAAAAAAAAAGGCATTATGTTTTTCAAATTAAAAAAAACCCACTGCAGCTCTTTATTATCGAAGAACAGTTATTACATTTCAAAAATTCAGGCACTAAACTCTAGGCTGGAGGGAGGCACTTCATCATACTCAAGAGCAGAAGTTAAAAACCTTTTGCTGCACTTAGATACCTGTGGTGGACTGAGGAAGACGGAGAAGCTGGTATTGTCGTGCGTTCAAGAGCAACTAGGCACTCATCTGAAGTGTGAATGATCATGGTTCATATAGTCCTCTTTACCAGTTTCTTGTCAAGATCTGGAAAACGGGTATTTCTTCTTTATTAACTTCAGCAGGCCCTTACCCTGCACTGTCCTGAGAGCCAGCAGCCGTCAGACCTCCCACAGGGCAGAGGGTGCGCTCAGGGCTCTTACACATGGGCTGGACAAGAAATCACTCCTTTGGAACATCTTTCTGGGAGCTGGGGTGAGCTCAGGCTGCACAGGAATCACTGGCATCAGTCTGAGAAGATTCTCTACACTCCTAAAGCAAAAAAATTGCCGAAACCTGGCTTGCCAGACTGGTCTTTCCCAGTCATTCCTATTTAAATTATTACTCTTTAAAGCTAAAGGTCTAGCAGGACCAGGAGTTTAAATAAATTGTTCTCAATCACCCTTTGCAGAGTCCAGCTCAATGTGTAACATACAGAGCCTGTGCACCAGACACTCGAGTCTGATGACTGAAGACAGAAGACAACAACGTGGCTGAAGTGCCTTAGTGGACGTAACTTAGTGGAGTAGAGCCCGTAACGCATCTCCCTGCCAGCCACCAGAACCAGGCACATGAGCTACTGCACTTATTTTACACCTCACACGACAGCAGAGGCTATGGCATTCACAACATTGCTCGAAATCCAGAGTGGTATGGGAACTAATCTTCTTAAAAGTTTAGTAATACAACATTTGGCTTGTTAGAATGAATATTAACCCTGACTTAAAAAAATAATTAAGCTTTAACGATAAATTAAGTGGAATCTTGCTTGTTAAGAGAAAAAGTGCTCATGAAAAACATCCTTCTCAGTACAGCCCAACTGACCTCGTGTTAGGAAGTACCAGCCACCCAGGAAGGTGCTTGCAGAAGTGATACGCTTGAGCCTCTATTGGATATTCCTGTTTTATTTGTGTGTATCACACTGTTAAGAGCTCACCCTTGCCAGGAACCAGATACAGATACAGATACAGTATGGGCTTTTAAAAAAATACTTCAGTAGCTGTAAGCATAGATTTTTGAAGAATATACTATTTCACACGTTTACAGACGAGAGTAAGAGTGAGAGTACAGAAACTTCAGGTTTTGTGCAGAAGTTGTTGGCTTCATTCTGTGTTAACCAGAGTAGCAATAATAACCATTTTAAACAGCTATTTTTATTTCTAGAAAAGGCATTAATTATTACCAAGATTCCCTGGTGTTCTGAATTTTAATATTACTTCTAAATAATAGTCTTGGCTCTGTGACACATTTCCAGTATCGGATACATTTCAGCCAGTCTTTGAAAACCTTGATTCAAACTTCAAAAGAATATGAAGAATGCTGACTAGGCAACAGCCTAGAGATATGGGAATAAGGAATAAACGAGCGAGTAAACTCTCTGAGGAAAAAACCCCAGGGGCTATATAAATCTGGAGCGCTCCCCACAAATATATGCTATCATTTTTATTTAGAAGGCATGAGATGATGATGAAGCCAATATGACTACATCTTACGGTGATAAAGTTAGAGAAAAAAGAAGCTTTCCTAAAATGATAAACTAAACATTAATAACCACTTTATGGAAAATTACTTTGTGCAGACACTTCTATTAATTTCCAGGTATTTTAAACGTTATTAACAGTGATGAACCTACCTAGAAGAATCCAGTTAAATAAATCTTATATGCTATTTAGAATAAAGACCAGTTGTAAGCTGCAATTCTTACATCTTTTATTAGGATTTGTGAAACTCAGAAGTTTAAGCTTCGCATCAGAATTTTTTTTCCTGACATTTAAAGGTCGTTGATTTTAAAGTAAGCAGCAGATGGCAGCAGGGACAGCAGCGTTGCCCTCAGCTTTACTCAGACGTTGAAGCCAGATACACGCAGATCGCAAGTTTTGTAACTTCAGTAGACTTCAGGGTGAGAAGCTACCCTATCTGATGAGTCTGGACCTTAGTTCTAAGCAAAAAAATTGAACAGAAATGTAAAATTGTATTTTTGCCTGAATAAAATGTTACGTGGAAAAGTGTCTTTACAAACACTCTCTTAGCCATGTCACTGATGAGGAAGTCTTGGCTTTGGAAAGCAGCAAAGTCTGTGAGTGGATCTCACCTTCCAAAAATTCAAAACGTGTTTTTCACTAAAAATGAGCAGGAAATTCTTTAGACCAAGAATTTTGAGGCATGGACTTCACATAAATAAGATGTAATCAATACACAAGTTTCTTGAATATATTTCTGAGGTGCTGTGCCAGCCCATGATGTTCATTTTTAAAAGCGTGAGGTGCTGCGGACAGCCCAAGCTGCTTAGCAGCAAATGATGTGGCAAAATTTCAGACTTACAGGGCATAAGTCTGGGGCACAGAGGTCTTCTTTAGAAGTCCCAGGCTGTGCAGCTGAAAATAATGATCCAAAACCTAACCATGAATCCTGCTGAACTGCCACTGACACTTTTTTTTTAAAGAATCATTTGCATGTGAAGCATCATTTTTGGCAGGGTAGCAAAAGGCTTTAGAAAATCATGGGCAAAACATACCTTATAAAAATTAACATTACAACATCAACTACTTAGTAATGCTTTCACAGTCATACATACTTTTGTAAGCTAAATGAAAAAGTATTTTTAATAGTTTTTATGATGACACTTGAATACAAGTATGTTGAGGAACTGTCTGAGGACTTCTCTGCTAGAACAGGATGCTCTTTTATTTGGGGATTTGCCAGAAGAGAGTGAATGGCTGGTGTGTGCAATAAGACCTTCTTATTCAGAGTAGGGCCAGAGGAATTAAAACTTCATTAAAGTTGTGTCTCCATCTGCTGCCTTTTCCATACTCCACCTATGCCAAAAGTAATGTTAGTGAAGTTCAGAATCAGACACCCTATTTTTAAGCTACAGGAATTGCACCAATAAACATTTTAAATTGAAATTTCATGTCTACCACTGCTTGAATATTAGCAAACCAGACTTGAAGACATAAATGAAAATCCATTGCTGAAAGAAACATCAACTTGCTTAAGGATATATTTTCCAATGCTGCTTTACTGATGTTTCCAACTGATTTCAGACAAAGAACTATTTGGAATGTAACTACATATAGATAGATCTATATATTGGAATATATTCCCATTCCCCACCATTGGATAGTGCTGGGTAAGTGTGATTCTGCAGAAGGAATTTTATAAAATTTTGATCATTAATTGCTGACAGAAAAAGTAAATCTCATCAACCAATTTACCAGCTCAGAAGCCCGTCTTCTGTCAGAAGTCAGAAACAATTAGAAATTTAAACATTATCTTACACGCCTAACTAAACATTTGTGTTTTCAATCATAAGTAATTTCTTTTGTTTTCTTTTTTTAGTGATGCTGTCTTCTATCAATCTCCATCATGGATCATGACTACAAAAAACAGGAGAAAGAGTAGGTATCTGTCCAAGAAAGTTGACAGTGTGATGTGAGTGTTAAGAAGAATTACTCATGCTTTACCAGCCATGGAGAGAAGGGGCAATTCAAACAGGTAAGCGGTACTACTCGTATCTCAGACAGTCCACAAAGGTAGCAGGAGGTGGTGGTATGGTCTTGCTGCTCAGTACAGCTTTTAAAGTGCTTCAGTATAGAGACACGCAGAAAAAACAAACCACTCCACATATATTAGCAATTCGTAAATTATTTTTTCACCTATGAATATACAAGTTATTACAGGCCAACATTTTTAAATTAAAGTTCTATAATTTTCTCTACAGAGGAGATATTAATACATGGAAATATTAATAAAGACCTAATTACTGAACAAGATTTTAGCATTTTAGTAAGAAAATTCACCCATTCTTGCATTGCAAAATACAGCCATGTGGGAAAGTGCCTGAAGAGTCACTAGGAGGGTGCTGGCAGAAGCCTTAGGTAGCTCTGGTCAGTGCTGCTACATTTGCATTTGGACACATGGATGAGAGAACACCATACTCCACTCATGAATAACTACATCTAGCACGAGCTCTCTTTTAACATGATAATAAAATTATCCTGTATCTTCTTTCAGCTCAGCTTGCACAAAATTAAAGTTATTGATGCAAACGAGGCATCAGATCACTGAAATTAGGAATGCAAGAAACCTAACATTAGCTTGTCTCTTCTACCAAGGCTTTTTTGTCCATATGATCACATACATTTTTAAATAATCAAAAAAATGGAGCATCCAACATTTTCCTTGGATAACTGCTGTTTAACAGGCTTTACCATTTGAATACTCATCCTGGTGTTCTGCAGTTTTAGTTTGGTTTAATTATATCATTTCTACAGCTTCAAAAAGCCATAACACTGTGTTAACAGAATATTGGTGGCTGTGAAGATGCGACAGAACATTGCCAGTAACCTCTAAGTCCAAAAAATCATTAATCAGAGACCAGAAACTCACCAGTTTGTGCTTATGTATGTTTCTTCTTTCATCTGTAATATTTTTCCCATATGTAAAGGCAATTAAATTATTTCACGAATGTTTTTAATAAAAGTTGGTAGAATCATACCATTGAAGAATCCGTAAGATCAAAGGATAATTTCTACCAGAGAGGACCTCAGATGGTTGTGTCTGGTGTGTTTTGACAGCTCTGTTGAGCCTAACGCATGAAGCAAAACATTAACTATTGTGGGAAAATTTACAATATCCTGTTCATGCGGTAACATTCACTTTCTAACCTCAAAACTGATTTTCTCTACCTCGTTACCAGCTGTCAGATGCAGATTTGACTCTCCCATGCTGTTACGAAGGGAGAAGAGAAGGCTTGACTAAAGAAGCAAAAAGGAAAAGAGTCCGTCCCTTTTCACTGTGAAGTGCCACCATAACATTGTACACGCTGCAAGGAAGAGGATGCGGCGCTCTGCTGATGTACCAAAGTACAACTGCTCTCTGAGTCTTTCAAACAATTATTTATTTCTGTTTCTGGTTTAATTTTTCTTTCGCTAAAAAGCTGCAAAGAGTATGGAACTGCTCCTCCAGCCCCGATTAATGTACGACAAGCAGTTGGGAATTCCAGCAATGGAAATGAGCTGGAGATGGAAACTTCAGAGGAAGCACCCAGATGCCCTTTTTGATTTGATTCACGATACATTTTGTCGCTTAGAGCAAAGACTCCATCTGCCAGGAGATGGTGCCATAACGCCAGAAAAACCTGGACTTGCGGCTTCTTCAACAGGAAAGCAGAAGTACAGATTTTAACACTGCTATGCGGAAATGTTAAACCTTAAACATTTCAAATGAAAAGAATATCTATGCATACAGTATGAAGCCCCAAGATTGTTTCAGTTTTGGAGGCTTAAATTTCTCTCGTTTTGGGAGTTGCTTGCTTGCTTGGTTGTTTTCTGTGCAGAAAACTACTCATACGAATAATTAAGTCTAGTATATAATCCAGAATTTGATTTCCTTGGCTCGGTTTGTTCTTTACCTTAGTTTACTTCAGTAAATGTGCTTTTGTTTAATTTTTAATTCATATATTGAAACAAGTAAGACTCTTCTACAGATAGAAGGTTGATCCAAATACTGATAGCCCTTACGAACTAATAATGAAAGAACCAGACATATTTTGGACTCATACATAAAGCAACATGCTTGATTTCAGGATTAATTTGGATCTGTAAAACACCCAAAGAAAACCTGACTGCTCTGGGAGTCCTGGGGCTATTCCAGAACCTCCTCTCCTGTAAAGCTAGCCATGCTTCAAACCAGCATTTTGCACCAGATCAGGATGGCCCACATGAATTGCACATGCTCTGCACCTTTCCTTATGCTTTTCATTTTATTGTTCATTTTGGTATATTTTAATCTTAAAAAAAAACCCCCAAACCACCCTGCTTACCTATATTTTACAGACCTTGAGCTGATACAAGGCAGAAATAAAAACTAGCAAAAGGCATTGCCATTTGGCAGGTTCTTAGACAAGGAGCTGATATAAAAAGGAGAAATTTAACAGACGTCAGTTCTGTTAGTTCCATAACTTAGCAGAGTTGTAAATACAGGCAACTGACATCTGAACTTCTTTGCATTTGCTACAGGTTTGTTGATTAGAATAGTGAGTTTTCTAGATTAAGTTATTTGGTCATGAAAGGATCTTACTAGACTGATCAAACTGAAACCTAGCTTGGCAGCCAAACCTGTTTAAGCTCAGCCATGGGAGCAGCCTGAAGTGCTGGAGGACTGCAAGGATGCAGCCCTCAATATCCAGGTGGGTAACCTGAGTGCCACCTGAGGTCAGGTTATTTACAGGATCTGTCTGCCTTTTTAGCTAGTGCCAGAGGGACCTTTCTAAGACAGATCGCGGTTTGCCTACTCTAGCATATGTTTGAAAGACCATGCAGAACCCCGAGCTGGGTACAGCATGGGCTATCTCTACCACTTATAAACTCAAAGAATAAGCAAATCCCTCTTTTCCCTACCAAAACTCTAACAACTGATTCAATGGAAATCTTCCACACTGCATATTCCAGGTTTAATATCTCCTTCTGTGATGCTGCCCATTACTAGGACCTATTTTTCAGTGTAACCCACAATCTCCCAGTGGCATCAGCCTAAAGTTACTTATCCATTGTTGCTAAATATATTATGTATTTTATTCTTTTTCCTACAACTACCATAGTTTCTTCTTTTAGAATTTTTAGCCAGTTACCCAACTCAGAAATCTAAGCTATTGACAGACCTGAGATGACAAAATCCAGATATCCTGAAGATATGTATCCATAGACTTCTTTTAGATATTACAAATTTCCTGTGCACTTAGAAGTGATAATTACGTTAATGAGGGTATTCTCACAAATGACAAGAGCCATATTTATGTGTAATAAGCCTTACTGGTCAAAAATTTTTGTGTCGATAAAAGAGTAACAATTGTCTTTATTTGTACTGAAAAATTGCTAGAAATATTTCAAGGTGGTATTAAAGCTTATTAAAGCTTTGTACTGAGTTTGCAAGGCCTCAGGATTGAGGCTTCTCTGGCTTGCTCTCTCTGAACTACTTCTGACCTGCAGCTTCCTTTTAACTCACCAATGGTGAGCTTGGAGCTACACAAAACTGGTTTTAGGGATAACAAGGAGGATGAATAAATATAGCATTTTGTGTCTAATGTATGCAATGGTCATGGCATACAGTAAGTTTGGATATAACATAGAGGTGGAGACCAATGAAGACAGAGGAAGGTGCAAATGGATGCTGGTAAACATTTAGAAATGGCCCCATGAAACGGTAGGTGATATGAGTGAGCTGCTGCAGGATCTCAATGAGGCCTGACAACAAGTGTCTTAATAAGCAAACTGCTTTAATGAGACAGAATAAGAAGAGGAATATAGACAGGGAGTAAATCCTTTCAGATGCTGGGTAGCCTGCATTTGTGCAACATCAGATGGAGCCTGCATGATTTTTCCCCACTGTGCTGTGCTGAGCAGAGCAAACCCTATCCGTGGAGAGATGCTCTCCCTTTTGGTCATTTGAGCTATTATATGATTCCCTTGTAAGAAAACAACTCTGTTCCTAAAGGATGTTCTCATGAGAACTTCCTAGCTGTACTGTTAGATGAAGGCGAGGCCAGGCAGGTGGCATAGCTGCCAGACACGGACTGCTCAGGATCATTATCTCCTCCGATACAACGTCTGCCACAAGGCTCCCAATACAGCTTACAAAGACCCTAGCATGAGGAAGAAGAAACCATTGAAATGACATCACGTTCCTCCTGACACAGGGTTCCAGATGCTGACAGCTCACCACCTACCACTACCAGAAGGAAGCTGCCAGCCTCAGGAGCCAGAGGAGCAAGGAAAGGATGAGCATAACACCAGGAAAGGGGTAGAAACTAAGCGCGTGTTTAGCAATTTGAACTGCTTTATTACTATTACTGAGACTTTATTCTGTGTTCTAACTGTATCCTTTTTCTTTAACAATTAGATCTGGGATAATAATAACTAAACTCTTAAGATTTTGATTACACTAGCAATAAATTCCTGGCTCTATACAAATATAAGGTGTGCTTCTTTGCCCATAAACAAGATTTTGAGTGTAACACCACTTTCATCTGAATGAATCATGGGTCGACACTTCTATAGCTCAACTCATATGTAAGCAAGTACTTTTTGGTTTCTTTTTGTTCCAGGCATTGCAACTCTCACCTCCCCACAGCTGTAGTGGGGAAGGTCCAGCTCCTTTCTAAACCTTGCAGACTGGCAGAGATAACACTATAATGCTCACTGTTCTCCATGTAATATTTCAAATTTTTAAGTCCTGTGGCAAGAGATTGAATAGGACTTCTTCCACGATGCAGTGTTCCTGTACTTCTCTCAGTATCTATCACGGTTAGCTTATGCAAGTTTCATGTGTACTGGAGAGTGAATGTCTAGCAGTAATTTCTGGAGACAAAGTGCTGTGTCAGTCATCTTCAGTTATCAAACAGCAGTACCATATCAGTCTCTTTTGTATTTGGATGAACACTCCAAAACATCTGTAAAAGGCTACGTAACAAAAAATACTATTTCTAAAAAAGAAAAAGAATTCTATTTCTGATATTTAAGGCTTTATCTTCAGAGGAAACCGACAAATAATATTTTTTTCAGTGATCCTGGGAACCAAGATTTGTAATTCTACCAAACACACAAAAAGCAAACTCAGTAGGGGTATTGTTTTTAGGACATACTGTTATCTTTTTCCTCTATACATTTTTTATAGAAATTACATCTCTCTCTTCTATCCAGATGATAATTACCTTATCATATTTATTTCTTTACCTCTCCTTCCCTGTTCCCCTGCCCTTTTCCTCTAAGAATACACAATCTGCTCCACAGTCATCAAACACCTTTTCTCTCAGAGATGACCTTATCGATACCTGTCTCTCTAGACCCTAAACAAATGTTTTTAATATCTGCCTTGCTTTAAAATGTGCCAAGCTTACCTTAAACCTGAAGAAGGGCTTTGATGCTCAAATGTTTGCCTAATTTTCCCAGCTAAACCAACTACTCTGATGAAACATTATTTCACATAACCCCCCCCACTTTTGCTCGGTAATAAATGTCAGCAAAAGCTATCTGGATGAATTACTTCATCTCTTTATGGAACCCAAGCCTTCATCAAAGGATTTTAGTAATTGTTCTTTGGCACACAAGCTGAGGGATAGTTATTGTTTTATTTGTGTGAAGAAGGCGCGTGGTATTTACCGAGTCGTGATTCAATCCCTCAGATTCAGACTTCATGACTCATTCACACCTGGTATTTTGATGTCTCAACAGTAAATCTCTTCCACTCCAAATATACTTGGTTACATTATTTTGGTTTGGCTGCTAAGTCTGTTTTTAGCACTACAAGACTTTCAATGAGTTGTCCCTCAAATACACAAATATATAACAAATTGTCTATTATGACAATGCCTATTACATAATATTAATCTAAAACTGTTGCTTGTTCTGACAGATGTGTTCATTCTTTCATGTCTTTCATGGATGAAAACCACCTGTCTGTAAAGTTGGAAATTTTTCCGTCTCAAGGACAACAAAAATGATATTTTCAATGAACACAAATAGGTCTATTACTGTAAAATAGTACCTGTTTATCACCTTTCAATCCTTCCCCTGGTCTATACTAAGACCCCAAGCCTAGGCTGATAGCAAAGGAACTGACAGAACAAGTATAGGGTTATACCATTTGTTCTTGGGGAACAGCAGAAATCTGAACTGCTGTATTATTGCTCCCTGGAGCGATGCAGTCCTGAGAGCTGGGCAGAACCTGGCTCAGACACAGCAGAGACAACGAAGAACTTGTATGCATTGCATGCAGAACACCCGGTATAGCATGAAAGCACAAAGGAGAGAACAAGAAGGTAGAGAGGGCAATCCCAATCCCTGCAAACACAGGGGCACAAGGAGAAGCGGGAGAGCAGGATCGCTCCAGCCCTGTTTCTCTGGGTAAGGATGCTGCACCTGGGCAGCACCGCTGGGTATCTGCAGCAGGTCCTCCAGCCTCTGGTAGAGAAAGAGCGCTGCTCTTTTATTTGCCATTCGCCACACTTTGCTGCTGCAGCTCAGCCATCATCTCTAATGTGTTAATCTTTTACTATGTAACTAGGTTAAGTATATTCAGAATTGTAAGCAGGTTTGTGGGTGCGTGGGCATGTGTGTTTTCTCCTCCAGCCTCCCTGCCTAGTAAGGTCATTGGTATTGCAGCCCAGAGTTGGTGAACTTGAATGCAACAGTCTTTTCTATCCTTTTTACTTTAGGTGTATGAACAGCAACAGCTTCATGGATAATTAGTTTCTCTACTGACAGCAGCAGGTAGCTTTTGTTCCTCTCTCTCTCCCTTTGTACCCATATAGCTGTATGCTATAGCTATACAGCACTTAGCAAGCACTTCATGAGCCATTTATCCTTTCAAGTGGTTATTTTTCTTCTGAAAGAACAAATTTCATATTTTGTTGTTCCATTTGGAGGCCTTCTTAGTGGCTTTATAGAAGTTTTCCTTTGATCTATTACTTTCTTCTTTTAACGCAATGACACTCAAAAGTTTTTTTCATCAGAAACATGTTAGGGAATTTCTAATAACATTCAATCTCATCCAGGCTTCTGGAGCACCTAGAGGTACAGACCTATGCAACTTTCTGAAGAAAGCTGAACTAAATGTTTAATGAAGTGATACAAAGTTTGAAAACACATCTATTGATGTCTCCAGCTGGTCATTAACCAGCTCCATAGATAAGATTTTTACATCTGTAACATGAAATGAGAAATTATATATATCTCGAATCAGGTAAACAAACTCAGGACTAATATCTGCAAATGTGGGTATGGTAAACATCCAGCTTCCATTGGAAAAACCACTTCTGAGATATTTTATGTGTAAGACAACACTGTAAAGTTACATTTTTGCCATTTCAAACCATACCATCTATCACTTTACATACATATTTATCACCTTAGAAGTGATAAGAAGATAGAGAGTTAAACCTAACCTTTATATGGTTGAATTCTTCAGGCTGTACTGTCCAAAGTGAATCAAGGACTTCACATTCACACTAGCGGCATTTTTCTGCTAGAGCTCTGTTTGCCTGGCCATAGTGCAATCATTCTTTCAGAAAATAGCGCCAGATACCAGTGGGAAGGGTCCTATTGATCTTGTGAAAACTGGAAAACTGGAGATAGAAACATGGGACCAACAAAGCTATGGCAATTGATAAGTCAATTTGTCCCCTAATGGGATTATAATTGCCTTTAGATCAAAGAGCTGAAGCTGTATAATACCTTTTAACCCTGCCAAACATCTCAGTTAAGATTTACTTTTCTCCCAGAAGGAAAGAACAGAAGTAATTTAGCAAATTACAAGTTGTAAATGGCTTAACTGTTCTAAGACATGAAGTGGGATGAGAAGGTGGTACACTGGGAATCATGTGGGGAATAAAAGGATACAAGGACTCCTGGTGTGTTTAATGAGCTCAGCCTACAAAAGCAGTAACACACATGACCCTCCAATAGTTTTGTGTCCATACATCTCTCTCTCTCTCTAGTCTGAAATATGTTCTTAATTATTTTTTAAATGAGACAATGTAATTTAATGATCCCTATTTCAGACATAGCAACCTTTTCTACACACTTTTTTGCTAGGAACTGTAATCATAAGATTCATTAGAATTTCCTAGGCTGCTTTTGTCCATGCACTGTGATGTACACACTAGATGGCACTCAATGCTTATTAATCAATGAGTCCGTGCCCTGTCTGGAAAAGAAATTACTGCAGCCAGTGAAACAATTACTGAGTTTCCTTTTACCTTGAGCATGAATTGTTGAAATTGCTAAAGACAGTAATAGAAATTGATAACTTTCCAATTACGCCTGTAGCAGAATAAAATGTTGAGAAGGCCTTGTTTACATCCAGTTAGCATGCAACATACTTACTGTGGCAAATTAGGTAAGAGTGACCATCCTTCCCAGATGTTCCGAGTGCCCTTTAAATATTTTGTTCAGAAGGAAGACGGTAATGCTGCTCTTGGTGTTATACAAATGCACTTACTGATTCTTTGGCTTTTATTATTTTGTAGATCACTGTTTCAGAAGAGCTTAGAAGATGTTAAGTTCTAACCACTCTGGTGAATAGTAGGAATGGAAGTTAAATAATAAGAAATAATAATAATAAAAATTAAAAATCTCCTAAACTTATATTGAAATATATGGAGCCCAGAACTCTTACTGAAATTCAGGGAACAAAGTCATAATCAGAGCTTCTACCAGATGGGAAAAATGGAAAACCAAAGGAACTATAAAGAACATTTTCATGTAATGTTTCATTCTTACGGATTTAGCCAGAAAGGGAAGAGATGAACTCCAAAGCAGACTTCAGTGCAGAAGTCCCCAAACTATGATTTTCTTTGATAACAATACTATTTATGTTCTGGGAAAGTACTGATAACTTTCTAGACTATAGTTTTTGCAAGTACAGACTGAAAATGAAGATGCTTCTTTTTCTTGTCTTTAGAGCTTTGAGATCTCTAAAAAATAGACAAGCTTTAATATGTATTAATTTCACTACAAAATTCTATCTTTTTTTGAATACAATCAGGCTAATTGTGACACAATTTATGATAAAGCAGGAATACACAGAGTTAAATTGCGCATTTCTTGTGCTCTTTTGCCATTTCCTCTTGGATTATGTGTTTCTCCTTCCATACATAATCATGTTCTTTTCCAAGCACAGTAAGCCTGGGGATGCAGCCAAGTCCAGTTCCTATTATCTCCCAGCCTATGATAAAGTCACACAAGGAACAAATCTCTATGATATTTTTCAAGAATAATGAAAAGTCACATAAGAGCAGCAAAATTATCCACTTAAAATACCAAGCAGCTGTGGCACTGGCAGGATTTTAGAAGCAGAGCACTGTTCTTGGCTCCTCTGCCTGCCCTTCAGATAACCACTGTGTCTCTGGCACCCAGAGTTTTGAGTGCTCTCTTTAATCACCGTTAGTCATCACAAGTCACCACATCCTATGTGCCTGCCAAGACTCTAATCACTCAAGTCAGAGATAACTTTTATAACTATGTAGCAGACACAATGAAGTTTCAATGGTAAACTGGGATGGGATCAAAGACACCACATAGTTTGTGGTGCACAGTTGTGGGAATACTGTGAAGCATTTTGAAAAGAAACTGCAAACCTACAATTCGAATTACCAATTCCTTTTTAACAGTGTCTTCTATTGCACTAAGATTCCCACTATTTCGGTTCAATTACTTGCTGGATTGATGAATGCTTCTCATCAGCCTTCCATGAAATGTTTCTGAAAGTCTGATTTGGTGCCTTTTTGAACCTAAGACATTCTGAAAATTTTAGTACATCAGCCAGTGGGGATGCTATTGGGAGTCTTCATCTGATATCTCATCAGGTAGCTAGCACAAGTTTGGTGTCATAGCTTTTGCTTTCGTTAACCCCTGCCCCCCCAATAACAAGGAAACTTTTGGCTTTTTCATTATGAAAAGAAGAGAACTTTTCCTGATAGGACAGGTGTCCTTTATCTAAGCTGAACATCCCATGGCAAATCAAACTGTCTTTTACAAGGAAGTCTCCAGTTTTCTGTTGTTAAGGACTAAGTCTAAGTATAGGGCTCTATCTCCACATGTAGAAAATTTCTGGGCAGTTATTAACATCAGTTCTAGCCTCACTGTATTTTATTACTTCTGTCCTCTTAAAGCAATTTTATTTACCCTGTCTTGTGGACTGAAGGCTCTCTAACCCACTATTATTTTGTGATGCTCTTTCTAGAGGCAATACGAAAATTACATTTTTACACTGAGTCAACTTGTACTACATGTATATATCATGTGAGGTGCCAGTATAGCATCTATGCAGACAGCAATAACATACCATACTGGAAACAGTGGAAAAAAACTTTACATTATTTTTGTTCCTTGTCAACATGTAACACTAATTATGTTCCAGTGAGTGAAATCATGTTTTTGCCATTAAGCTTTCATGATCTCACAAGAATAATTTGCACTGAATACTATACAAACTCTCTCATTTTCTATCTACAAACAATAAAAAAATCATTCAAGAGACTGTATATTTGGTTTAGCTTGCTACTACTTGATATTAGAAAATAGTAGAGATTCCCAACAACTTTCATTGTAACTAAAAAAATATTATTTAATACCTTCTGCTACACTGCAGTTATCTAATAGCCACTCCATTTAGCAAATTTAGATTATCTCCAGGCTTTTACTGCAAACTTTCAGTAACATAATGGGCAGTTGTGTACTAAAAGGGCATCATTTATTTCTTACCCAGAGTAAAGGTACATCCAGAGTTAATCAAGAGGCCATTTAGGTGACCACAAATTGCAAGTCCTCCAGATACATTCACCTCAGGATAAGAGTGTGATACTGGAAGCAAAATGTTAGAGGAATAGTACATTAGAAGTAATCAACATAAGAGAACAATTTCTCATTCTTTTTGCAGTAAGATCATAGCTTCTCCTTACGCTAGTGTATGTCAGAAAGATACCTAGTCACAGATGACAATCTTTTCATTATTAAGTTGTTCCTATGCTTAATTAAATTCAATATTATTTTTAATCTGAATTTGTATTATTCCATCATCTTGCCTCTGAGTCATCTACATATCTGAAATGAAAAATACCAGGTCACATTTCTTAGTTACCTACATTATACACTGCTTCATGAAAATTTTTCTGTCTGGTACCCCATATATTCCACATGCAGGCGATGGAGAGAAATAGATGCTTGTAAAAAAAAAAAAAAATCTATGGATGGGATTCCGGTTCATCCAGTTCAGCCATTTTACTCAACTGATGGATGACAGTAATGGTTAAACGCCTACCCCTTTTCCTAAATACAGGGCATCAACAGGGCAAGGCAGACACTTTGAGCAACCTGAAGTCTGGTTTACTAAGCTTTCTGGGAAGTCTGCTAAAGGTAATTAAGAAAAAACAGACCTATTAATAGCAGGCTTAAATTTATTTTAGAGGCAACTATTCCCAAGTGAGAAAATTTTTAGGGAGTTGGAAATTGGAAAAAAAAAAAAAAAAAAAAGGAAAATAACGCTATTAAGGTGCTCAAATGAGAAGGATTTCCTAAAAGCAGTGACTGGTGTGTTGGGAGGGGCTCACAACACAAACAAGCCTTTAAAAAAATGTTTACATCAAGTGAAATCCTTAAGTTCACAATTAGGCCTCACTGATACACAGGTGTGATAATTTTATAGAAATTAATTTATCAGAGTTAGAGCGCAATTTTCACCTAACATCCATCTCTGTGACTGTGCCTCTCGTTACCACATTTGTACAAAACCACAAGCTCTTATAATATTATTTGTTCCAGAAAAGCAATTCTCAAGGTCTGAAGCACTTCACATCAGCCTGGTTACTTGATGGATTTTTTGCAGGTGAAGAGGTCTTTACTCATCTCCTTGACTTTGCAAGCACCAAATGCCTGATAGTTTCTAATGAAATCCATGAGATATTGGCTGTTTACCACCTTTAGAAAATAAGGCTAGAGTTTTAGTTAATTTGCTTAATTTTGTAGTTCAAAGTCAGGTTACATATATGTGTAACAAGGTTTTATACCATTCAGCATGGTTCTAGGCTCCTGCTTAATTAGCGCCATATTTTACTTTAAACAATTTAAAAAAAATCTTCTAATTTTACAAATACTCATATTCAGCACAAGTCCAATACAAACGGCGAGACACTAAAATATTACCTTTCACAAAACAAGGCAGTTGCTGCAGTGCCCTTAAAGTTATTATTGTATTCAATCATATTTATGAAGATACGGTACACTTAAGAAATATAATACAAACAAAGAGGCAGTTAGCAACAAAGCAAAATAGCTCATTATATGCTTAGCATGACAGCTTCATTACTGCCCTACACAAATTTCACAGCTGTAATAAGATATGTAGTAAATGTAAGTTATTTTGAGACTAAAAGCACAGCAGGCCTGAGTTCTGTGTAGCTCTGCAATTTTTATTTTTTATGAATCATAATATCTTAACTTGAAAATTTGCATTAAAATAATGCTAAGGCGAAAGAAAGGAATTGTGGGCCTCTGGTTCATCTAATTTAGGCGTGCTAAATGGTTCTTAAGGTCAGAATTCTCTGAAATAAGTTGTGTAGAGAGAAAGAAGGAGGTATTTCTGAAGACTGTAAAGAGACATCGGGTCTGTTTAAGTTCGGGCATTTAGGTAAATGGCTCCTACCCTAACAAGTCAGGCAATATAACAGGGGACATTGCTGCCTAGCAGCTGACAAGGCCTGTTTTATGTAATCACCGTATTTTCAGAAAAAAACAGGCCATCAGTCCATTTAAGGCAAATCATCCTTACACAAATAATTAAAAATATGTATTAGATTTTTGTATGAGGTCTGCATGGGAGGCAGGCTTTTAGGAATCTCAGAAAATGGAGAATCTGTAATTGTTCTATGAAAACACATCCAGCACCTAATTGCCTGACTACTAAGATGTGTTGTCTTCTATATAAGTTTATATATATAAGGTTATATTAAAAACTAAGTCTGCTACATTTTTCTTCATCCATAATGTATATATTGTGTCTTGGGACTGAGCAGGAAGCACATGCTCCTGATTACAGATATTATAGAGATTATTTATCCGTTTCAAATCATGGTTACTATGTGAAGCGCTCTGAAAGAACCGTCCCTTTCCTTCTGCTGGGAACGATGGTGACCAGGTAATTTTCAGTTATTTCCAGCATATCTAACTACAAGGCTGGTGGCTTCAAGACTCCACTGCTACATTGATATAGTAAATTAAATCAGATACAAATGCTTCCTCCTACGCACCGTTAAATTTGGAGGCTAATTATCGGTGTGGTTTTGGTCATTGCCATAGAAAACTCTTTTGAAATATCCCCTGGCATGCTCCAGGAGTTAGTTTGGACAAAAGATACACGCAGAGCTGAGGCAGCTTCTATGTGGCCACCCTTCTGGAGACCCAGGTTATGGCTACGACTGATACCGTGCCAGCTGCTTTACCTGTCAGAGAAATACCCTGTGTAATTGCAGTTTTTCAGCCTACTATTTGTTACTTTTTACTTTTCTTGGGGAGCTGGGAGTATTTTAAAAGCCTAATCCAGATGTCAGTGCCCTGCCTTTGGACTCCTTGGAGATAAATTCATACTCCCATTAGTTTCTTTTTTTTTTTTTTTTTTGTAATAAAATTGATTAAAATCACATACTTTTCTTGCACTGTAGGCTATTATTCCCTCATTTGACACGCCCCCCCCATATATCTATCTATAGACATAGATATATATCTATAGATATATGTATCTCAAGACTGATATCCATTCCTGACTGAAAGGAAGAAGCCCTATGAGCATCTAGCTGTAATGTGAAACAGATTATTTTTCAATTTCAACAGATTCATCAAAAAGCTTTAACAGCGGAGATTTCATTCTCTTCTGTGGGGCCATTTTAGTAGCCGTAGCTTCTATTAAAATTACAGTCCAGAAATAACTAAAGCTTCATTATTGATGATTAACCTGCCATAAATTGATAATAATAATAATAATAATAATAAAAAAGGCAAGTTTTTCCACAGAAATAAATGCAATCTGAAGTGGAGAAGCTTCTAAAGGAGAACTTGCAGCTTTGGGAGAAAACATTTGTTCCCATTACGTTACAATGCTCCTTATGATTTCTAAGTATCAAACCAATGGGACTCTCTGTGCTGAATTATTCTTCTTTTCTCATTGAGTTTGTTTTTTACTATTTTTTTCCTTGTTCTTTCACTGAGGGAGTTATTTGGAGTCACACATTGCTTGCAGCAAAAGATTAATTTGCCTTAGGAACAAAACCCCAGCAAAAGAGAAAAGTATACAAGCTTTTCACAAGCACTTGTGAACCGAAGCCACTAAACATTTGACTATGTGGTACTCGTTGTGACATGTAGGATGATGATAAGCTTTAAGTCTCTCAAACTCAGCAACAATCTTTTCTCATATTTAAGATCAAGCTCTGAGAATTAATCCAGAAATTTGCAGCACATCCTGACTTTGGTGTTGCCATACCAGACTCTTTCTAGCACCACCATCACCTACTTTAAAGCTGGGTATACCGTACCTATAACTGGAGTGTAGCCCTATTCCCAGTTTTCCACAGCAATACTAACAGGTACTTTGGGGACGAGCGGCACAAAGAATAGTTGCTTATTAAAAAATAAGCCACTTCGGAATAGAAAATGTAACTAATCACTTGCCCGTGGTAATGAATATCCAATCAGGTACATTCATCACCTCCTACTTTACTGTATTTCCCTTTAAAGTGAAACACAATGCTGTTCTTTAGAGTCCTAAAGAGGAAGTTTCCATCAGCAATTCGTTAGAACTATATATTTATTATGACTAAATACAGAACACTTCTGAAAGTGTTCACAGCTTCAAACACACCTGCAACATAACTCCATTGACTGCGGGGAACTCAGTATACATCAGGGATGAATTTGGTCCTAGGAGTTTAAAGCTTGAAGGAAAATATAAGGGAACCAAGGGAAATCAAGAATATTCAATGAATTCCTGATGCATATGCATTCTTTTATTGAATTGTTTCCTCCAGGGTTTATTATGGATGCATAGTTTTTTGTTAGAAAAAGGTGTTCAGGATATTTTTATTTTTTTTTTTAAAGACAAAGAATGAGCCATACCATGAAGATTTATAAAATTATCATATATATTAATCTGCTGTTGAGGCAGAGATTTCAGCCAAGTTTATAAGCTAGTTAAGTAGTAGTTATCTCTACACACTGAATTTGAAATATTTTAGGCTTCAGTGATTATGAACACCTCAGCTGCAAGACATTCTGCCACATTCACATACATCTCACATCTCTCCTCTCAGGCTTGTATTCATGAGGGATGTTATGAGGTAACAGCAAACCATCAACAAGTCCTACTAATGGCAGCCAAAAATCTGCTCCTGACAGTTGCCATGACCAACTAATCAATCTAAGATTTAGGTCAGCCACTTTTTTTACCAGCTACACCTGATATAACAACATCACACATAAGACAGCAGCAGAGAAAATCACCAGGCTGTGCTCCATTACAAAGAACTGCTTTAAATTTTGATTTTCTGTTCCAAACAGATGTTCAGTTTTCCTATACACACTTCAGTACTTAGGTATAGAAATAAAACAATAAAGAAAGCAAGTATTTGACTCACAAATGTGGCTTGCTGAATGGATTTAAAAGTGCCAACTATTAAATATGAGTCCTTAAGACAAAGCATCATTAACATCCAATACGGAGAATTAGCACCAGATCCTTCTCTGTGTAACATTGTTCATCATACCTAAGCTTTTCTCACTAACTTGTAATGACCTTATCTAGTTAATAACCCTATCTAAGCGGGCTGAGCTTTCAACTAAGGCCAAAGCAGTGCTTGCAAGGCATTGATCCAGTAAGGTATTCAATTAAACACACATTACTACTTTGGTGGCCTTTGAAAAGCATTCTCTCCAGGCTGGAATTACTTAGGAGAATGGGGCCAGATTTTGGCTGTGACCAGTAGATGCTACAATAATATAAATAAAATAATTACAATCTACTTTCAAACTCATCAATGAGGATACAAACAGCCTAGTAATTTTATTGTGGCCACAATGTTACATTCACTACAATGTCGTATTTATTATTTGATCACTATTGTAGAGTTTTGAATATACCTTATTTGTGTCCAGAGTAGATCTCTCCCCCAGCATCCCTTCCATGTCTCTTTTCACATCATCCACATCACCTGGGTCACAACAGTCTTTTCCTTGATAGGTCATTCCCAGCTGCATATTCCTTTTCTTCCTGTGTCCTAATGCACAGTCACTCTCTAACTTTAGTGGTTTTGCCAGTGTTCCCAGATCTTCATCCCAATTTACTCCCTACAACACTTGCGCAAGAGAGAAGACAGAGGTAGAAATCTTCCTTTTCAATTTTTCCACCTAAGCACAGAAAAAAAGTGACTGTTAATAAATGTATTTGCTCTCCATTCAAGTGTCTTGAGCAGCATATGTACAGCACAATATGCAGTAGCTCAGCTAAAACTTTGAGGAGTATCCTAGTAGTTGAGCGGAGGGCATCTTAATTGGGTATAAAAAGTTCTGGAGAGTATGTTTTAAAATTTAAGTAATTGGACCAAATATGACCAGCTTTAAAGCCACGAATCATATTTCTGATTTCAAAAAATTCCCTACCTATCATTTATCAAGTCCCTGTTGCTTGAAGGCCCTAGAACTTTTAAAATAAGAAACCAGCGTATTTTCTACCAAGACACTTTTGCTTTGCCTTTTCTCAGAAAGAGCTGAACTGTTTTGAGTGAAAGTTTCTATAAATAAACATGCTTAACAACAAAACTGAGGCACGTATCCAACCTGAAAATTTTTAGTCCAAATAATTTGCTTCTGAAACAAGTGAAAGAGGTTTATTTTAGGAAGTGTCAGGAAAGAAATGCTACCCACCAAGTGATATTAATAAGAGATCTTAATCATATTTTCACATTAAATTAAATGGAATTTTGATTTTTCATGAGAATTACAAAAATCAAACGTCATATATGCTAAAAAAACATAAAAAAGCATGAACTATGTAGGACAGATCTAGATATTCAGTCTTCACTGATATTTTACATGTTTGTTTTACTACATGGTCTAGAGATTTTAAGACATGTGGTAGAGAGCAAATAACCAAAAAGTCTCTTATGAAACTAAACCATCATTGTATCAAAAACCCATAAGCCTTTTTGATCTTTCTGTAGATTAGTGTGAGAAAGATGGGGTGCAGGCAAGATCAAGGAAGCTGAATCACGCTCTGAAATTACCTCTCCTTTTTCACTGACCACAAAAGGAACAAGAACTTACACGACACATCTTCATTTGTCAGTAGCTCAGCCTAGTGTGAGATGAGAGAACTCCAGCCTTGAGGGTGCATCCCGAATTAATCTTATAATAATCCACAGGTGGGTATCACATGACTGAAGCTTGGTCCGTAGAATACCAGCCTCAATAGGTGAGGCATGGCTTAGAATCAGGGCTTGGCAAAAATACAGATGGAAAATCTTAGGAAAGCTTTAAGCTAAAATCTTAAAAATTACTGTGAACAAAGTAATTCTGATGACTAAATCATCAGTTTTACAGTTACAAAAACAAAAGTCAAAGGATTTCTTATTATTAGTTAAACATAATTTCAATACATTTATAACTTTTAAAGTGGAAATTGTAGAATTCATGTTTTTTAGCTGAACAAGCATTATTTAAAATTTTTAACAGAAGTGAGACGTGAAAATTGAGGAATTAAAACCTGAAATCAATAGCAAGGGCAGAATCAAAAAATCAAAATAGCATATAGCTCAGCAAGACTTCTTCATAAAGGTTATCAAGATAACAAACTAGTGATATTATCCAAAGATGTTAGCCATAGATAGGATTAGTGAAAAAAAATAAATTAGGTTATAAAATCATAATTTCATTTGCTCTTTTGGCAGAGAAGAAATTTACTCCTGAGCTGGAATTCAGCCTTTTACACACAAGTCAACAAAACAAATGTGAGTATATTCAAAACCAGTCAGAATTGTAACGTATTATTTTCTATTCGTTGTGCAACACCTCTAAATGGAGGTTCTCCATTGGTGGTGTTATTTCACAGCCTCCAAAGGCTGAAACACTTGTCCCTCATTTACTCCTCATCATATTCCAATTAACTGTATCAGTTTGATTAACTAAGGGAAGGCTGGGCTGCATCTAGTTAAAATTTATCTTGGCAACTGATTGCCCAGGTTATTGATTAATCTATGCAATAAATGCAGAAATGAAACAGCTCCTTCATGTGCCAATACTTTAATTAGTTATCACAGATATACAGATGTTATAAATCCTGTGCAGACTTCTAGGACTGTCATTGTCATTAACCAGTCTCACCCCTTCTACAGACAGCATGTGCTCATCCCTGCATTTATAAGTAAAATGTAAGCACTGGCCTAGTACCTTTGCTAAAAATGAGGGACAAAAAAAAGTATTAGTCTTTTAACTTATCTTGATAGATAAATTACATGGAAACATACCAGAAAAGATTTTGTGATTTTACTAATAGATTGATAATACATGCCCATTTTGCTGTAGATTTATATCTAGCATTTTTTATAGAATAACAGCAAATATTTTTTATAGCATAGCAGGAAAACATTAGGAAAAAAGTCATTATAAGTGACTGAGGTTAAACTGTGAATATTATAGTATTTGTTCTATGTCTCAAGAAATGTTTAGAAAGGTAAAGTATCATGCATTACATGAATAAGGGCTTGAAATAAAGGATTTAAGCCAGACTCAGTAGACAAAGCTCCTGTAAAAACCCCTGAAAACAGTTGCAAATTAAAGATGAACGGTGTACTTCTTGCATTTATGTGGATTTTTAAATCACTTATACAGTCTAGTTCAGTTATTTTCAGTCTACCTTTTCGTTTATTTAATTTTATCAAGCAGCCATGTTTTTGCCTTAACACTGATGTTCCTCAAATGTTGGTGCAAGAATTTTAAACCATTCATAACCCTAATATAATCTAAGATAACAATAAGAGCTGCTACCATGCCAAACTTGATATACCTGATCAACATAACTGAATTAAATGGGAACTCCTCATGCCACAGAAATCTAAGTAAGTCCATGTAGCATGTATATTATTCTAACAGATAACAGGACAAAAAGAGATGGTGGATTCTGTGTAAGATAAGAGACATCCTGGAGAATCAATATAGGAACCATTTTGCAGACAGTGCATACAAGAAATAAAAGGAATAGAAACGGCCCTCAGTTATATACTGAAAAATGTAATGTAATAATTACAAAGACATTATACCATGAATCTGTGTATTCCTCTATTAGAGAAGTTCCTGAAACTTAAAGTTTTGCCACCTTTGCCTACCCTAATAATTTTCAGTCCTCTCTAGGAAGAATATGAATTCTAATGAAACACTTAGAAAAAACAATGAATAAATCAGTGAGTTAATCCCCCTTGATAATGCATGTGCTGAAAAAGTTAATTCTTAATTTCCATTCACACACACAAAAAATGATTTTTTTTTTCATTAAAACTAAAATAGTAGATGTGAGGTGTTTTTATTAAAACTGATGGCAAGCAATAGGTTTTAAAAAGCTTTTAATGCTATATATGCTATGCAAGGTATGAGTAAAACATCCCCATGGGGCTGAGTTGTGATGGTGGTTTACTAGTGATTGTTAGTGATTAAGATTTTATTTTCTCCATTATATTAAACAGTGAGAAAGAAAATAACAGCATTAACACAACAGCTCAGACCTCATTACAAAGTTTTTTGTTCATGAAACCTACTGAATGTCATTGTCTGTTATAAATATCCAGCTGCAAGCATAAAAGCAGAAAGGGAAAGATCTTACCTTTCGAATTATCTAAAGAATACAATAGAAGAAACAGTTCATTTAACTTTTGTTTGTTGTGTTTATGTTCCATATTAAACCTTCTCATTTGACAAACACCAAATCCCCTCATCAAAAGGGCTTTGACACACATTTACACTGAGGTATATGAATAAATCCATATCAAAATCAATCAGAGAATCAATCAGAGAATCATAGAATTCCAAGTTGGAAGGGACCTCGAAGATCACCTGGTCCAACCTTTCTTGGCAAAAGCACAGTATAGGAAGAGGCATCAAAGGTGTAGACATCCAAAAGCTCCATCCATGGTGCTCCATGTGCACCATGCAACTGCATGAGCTACGGCAGCAATAAGAAAGTAGTGTCACTGTAACACACCACAAAGTGATACACAGGAGGCTTTCTGACTCCAGAAAGTAGTTCTGTCCTTTGGGGTACCCACCTGAAAAAGTGATGAGCGGCAGGCATACAATATATACCTTCTTCTGGAAGTGACGGAGCGTTCACGGAGTACTGTTTGAATGTTCTGAGATCCACTGCTCTTGGATTCCTTTCCTACATCTTCTCCTTTTTACCTACCCAAACTGGCAGTAATGAAATGACATTTTTCTGCTCACAATTATATTGAAGGGTCTCCTTTTCCCTTTGTGCCTGCTGCACTTCATGTTGCACCCAATTGCAGTGCCTGTGTAGGATGACACTTCTGGGCACGATGCTACTGGGGAAGTGAAGTGGTATTTTAGAACATGCTATTCAATTTCTCAAAGCAGTGTTTTGGGAGACAGAAGGTAAAATTCATATAGAAAGAAATGCATTTTCTTGTCAGTTTAACAAACTTCCCACAATAATTCATTTCAAATTTACAAAGAAATGAGAGGAATAAAATCAGGTTATAAAAATACAAGTGAGGAAAAACAGAGAGAAATACTAAATGAAAGTCTGTGTAGAAATCTGTAACTCAAATAGAGCTACACAAAAAATCAGTTTCACCAACATTATGTATGGACTTGAAAGTCTTATTTGAATTTCAGTACGTTTGGATGCAGGTCATACACGCGTAAAATGAAAGACTGATGCTGCATAAAACTCAGGGCTACACTAAAAAGGATTCAAGTGTTGAAACAGCCCTCAAAACCTTCCCTGCCCCTGTCATACCTATGTTTTTACCAAGATATTCAGTACTAACTAGATTTCAATTTCCTTCCATTTCAAGATGGGGAAAACCAACTCTGCCTGCTTTGAACTTGGTTTAACCACCAGCATAGTCTATCCTGGGTGTAGTCCTCTTAGCAGAAGACTCTAGACGTACTTAAGCAGTACCACATTGCTTTGAGCACTTTTAAGACTTAAGCATGTGAAGGAGCAGAATTCTGCTTTCTATCTAAAGATATGGCAGATATGATAGAAAACAAGTACAAAATCTGAGCATTTAGAAGACTACATTGGAATAAATATCTCAATTCTACTTCATACTTACATAAAGTTTTTTTATTTCAGGGTAATATGATCAAGATGACAGAGTTGGCTAGTGGCAGAGTTATGAAAGAACTCCAGATTCCTGATTTCCACTCAATTAACTCTCCAATGAAACACACTGCATCTTCTTCAGAAGAGATTAATCATATCAGAGGGAATCAGACCTTCCTGAGGCAGAACTTTCTGGGACTTCAGCAAGATGCTCCACACCTTACACTTTGATGAGCAGATCAGCAGACAGAAACATAAATTGAACATAAAATACATGCCAGCTCATTCTTTCCTATCCAGAAAGATGTCCTAATAAACTACCCACATTTGAAATGAGAGTTTAATGAAATGAAGTATAAAATATAAACAGGGATGTATTCAGATGCTCATCTCTGTGGCAAATTGAATCCTTACTGCTTTATTCTATAATGGCCATAAAAATACTTTCAAAAATATTTAGAAGCAAATTTTAAATTATTCCCTTAAAGCCTACTCAGTTCTGCCGTATGACGAATGTGGGAGGTTGAGTGAGAGTAGTTTATATGCCAAGGAACAGGGAAAAAAAATGACAAAGGGCAGATTTAATAATAGGAAAGAGGGTGTTAGTTAACTTACACATTCTTATGGTTTCTTTTCTCTAAGTATGTATAGTGGCCCCATTTTTACCTCCTTACACCCTAGCCAAGTAGGCATTATTGGAATAAAAGGAGCCTACTGGTTATAATTTATATTCTTTTGTATAATTTCTGATGTCTTTATCTCTTTGAATGACAGTTACAGAGTCAACCAAAGCAGTTTACCAATCACAGTATTTTTAAGATACTTGTCACCTCAGTTTCACAACTGGAGAAATTCAATAAACTTATGTAAAACATAATTATCTAGGTAAATTTTTCGACCTATATCATGCAAGTTCTCTATTCCTCTAATTACCTTTCATGTGCAAGGAACAATAAAATATTGCCATGGCTCATATAATTTTTTAAAAGAGTGCTTGTCTTTATACTTGTATTTACAGAATGATTTCAAATTGAAATGAAATACAGATTTTCATAGACTTTTCCACTTTCTTCAAAAAGGGCTTAAAGGACAACAATAATTCTTTAAAGCGAGTAACAAACCATTAACTGAGCAAGTACGCTCAAGAGTTTATATTAGCATGGCTTGATTGGTTCCAACACATCTGTCTCAAAACACCACAGCTGCCTATCAGGTTAGCTATTGTCTAGGAAAAGATCAGACCTTCTGAAAACCAATACACCAAGGGTATATATCACATGCAGGTAATAAGCCAGTGTGACAGTAGTAAACCATGTGACATCTGAGGGATGCTATATTAGTCAGCTTAGAATCCAGCTTCATTGACTGCTGTCCAACAGGGATAACATACAGACCTTTTCATACCACTGAGCATTAATTAGGTGCTGTCTGTTGTCTTTGTGCTATCAGTTATAAATATTAATATACTTGCATGTTTTATTCATTTTTCTAAGTGGTGACTTCAGGATTCTTTCCATTTTGAATGGTGATATGTCACACCTAAATGTGCTAAATGAAATAAAAAAAGTCAAGGTAAAATGATTTCTACATTTATCGTGAAGGTAAAAGGGAGGCACATGTTACTGTCACTGAACTGGTAAGTGCGCTCTATCTTCTGAGAGGTAAGATTCCTGCTGTTTAACTGCTATGCTCTCTTTGCATCCCTTTGTTCATCAGAAAGACCAGACTACCTTTTTGATTCTCAGTGCAATTACTCTCCAGTCCAGACTTTCCCAATATTGTCTCAATTCTATGTGCCCCTTTTTACTCCAGACACACAGATTGCCTACAGCTTGTATGTGCCTTTCCTTACCGTGAGAGAATCCCCTATAGTGGCCCTTATCACAGTTTAAAATCAGTAAAAGCAAGTAACTAATACTTTCTCACTTTTCTTTAATATAGTAATTCCTACTCACAAAAATAATATTTATCTCTGACATCTGCTTTGCACTCGTAAGATTGAATTCTTCTGATCAACATTGGGGATCAAGAGGTCAGTAGTCATGTCCAGTTAGTCTGCTTACCAATGGCTCCCTACACAGACAATATGTTCGCTGTCAACGACAGGTCATTGATCTGCCCTAAAAAGCTTTCTTCAGGTGAGACCAGTCATCCACTCCAGAGGCTGTTCTCTTCAGTGATTGCTCAAAAAGTTTCAAGTAAAAAGCTGAGCTTTAAACTTATAATCTTAGATGCTTAGGATGGGAGAAATGGATTCCATTCAAGCTGTCTGAATGCACATTTCTGTAAAAGAAGATGGCACTGGAGAAGCGAGATTTAATTTCTACTTCAGCTGTGCTCATGAGTCACGGGTGCCCTTGAGCAAATCAATCCCTCTTATTTTAGCTCATATTTTCTGTTGAAGATAAATCTGTTTAAAGATTTAGGCTTAACCCAGCATGGAAATCTGCAGCTCCCTCTAACTGCAGAAGAACTAGAAACAGCCAGCGCTTTAGGAGGAAAAAAGAAAAAAAAAGAAAAAAAAAAGAAAAAAAAAAAAGAGGGACGTTTCTGAAGAGCACTCAGGCATAGGAAAAGCATATATTTTCTTGTAGAAAAGGCCTGTAGCTGTCAGAATAGGCTGCTGTAAGCATCTAGTAAAAGGATATTAACCAGTAGACAGGTAGTTATGGCCACTGATACAAGGGTGGGCCAGAAGCAGGATTCAGAAGGGGTAAGGCCAGGTCAAAAAGGCGAGTAGTTTGGTGTTACAGTACACTAAGGGTCTAAGCAAAAGCCAGAAGCTAGACTAAGGAATGAAATTTGAAGAGTCTTTCCTACAATGTATTCCTAAACCAAACAGGATCAAAGGAAAGCACTACGCTAAGCGTCCAGAAGTGAAACACAGGAAGGAATCTGAAACCAACTACATGTGAACTCAGATGTGTTGCCTGGGAAAGCAACTCTCACTAGGCAATTCAAAGTTCTTTTAAGCTGGGTTTAGGTGAACAGCTCGGTTGAAAGGAAACCAGTTACAGCCAAGATGCTGGATGTAGATTTTGTCTACATCTACTTTGCTTTACGATATTGACCAACAAGGCAACGATCGTGTTACAATAAATACTCCTGAGCTACTTAGTAGGATGTTCTCTCCTGGTAAGCTGGAAACATCATCCACAGTTCCAAGATGTACTACACTCCTGAAGAGAAGGGTAGCAAATGCGATAATTTGGATGTGCTTAGATAAGGTAACAAAACAAGATGATGAAGAATGGTAAGAATCGCTTTTCTTGAAGATTCTCCAAGCTAGACACATTATTCTTCTGTGATGAGAATGTTATTCAGGACATGGTAACTCTGAGATGTCTTTCTAACAAAGCATAAAGTATTTCACATGGCTTAAACTACAGGAAAACCTCCCCAGACAGGAAGGATTGTTGTACTTCAATTAAATCTCTAATGGAAAATTCAGACTTCAACTTTAAAACCTCATAAACAATAAACAAGAGAAGGAGAAATTATTCCAGCAAATCAGTTTTTAAGATTCTGTGTGCTGAAGTAGAGAAAGAAAGGTAAGGAGAACTGTGAGCAGCTGCTCATGATCTCACATTCAGACAACAGTGTAGTTCTCCTCCTCACACACTGACTAAACTTGCAGAAGTCAACGGCATTACTCACATAATTACTCACCTCTATATGACTAAGACTATGCAAATATATCCTAGACAATGAGGAGCAATGATATAACTCTACTTGTGCTTCACAATATTTCAGTGAAATTTCATCCCTTTTCCCTGGGGAAATCTGCTCCTTACCAAAACACACCTATAATCTGGTGCCCATCAAAACTTTAAAGCCCGTAGGCAGATTAAGATACCAGGAAGAGCCACTCACCCTGGCAGATCTCCCATGCCATGCCACCACCCTCTCCCTACTTCTCCTCTCAGCCTTCCTGAGCTCTTTGTTGCTATGAAGGGGCATGGTTATGCTGACAGTGTCTGTACTTAACTGCGCACACTCAATCCCCATTCAGGGAGCACCGGTAATGTCAAGGAGTCAAGGGACTGCTGAGATGAATTCAAAGAGGAGACAGAAATGCCAGTTTGTTACAGACACAGATCAGTTCTCAACCCCAGCTTTCAATGAAAACAACAAAACTCCAAAACCTGACCAAATGGTTTCCCATTCTGAGGTATGTGTAGGCACAAAACCCCCCATCTGCATTCCTGAAACCTTTGGCATTAAAGACCAAAGCAAAGTGCTCAGGCTCATGTTAAGGTCTAGAGAAAGAAGACAGAATTTCCAAATATCTTATTTTAGGGAATATTTGATAGGATAAACTGGAAACATGGCAGCATTATTGCACAGAGACGGGTACACTTTTGAGATGCACAGTTACACTCAAAGATTAAGAAGCAGTTTATACTGCCTTTGTTTACTAGGTTCCCTGTGAAGCAAAAATTGGCACAAGGAAGACACATTGCTCTCATCATTTTAATTAAAGCTTGTAATGCATCAGTGGATACCGAAAACCAAACATCACTCTCGTCAGCTGTTCTCCCACTGATCTTTCCCCCCAAACATACACAGCATATGGAATGGAGAGAGCTTAAGACCTAACCATAAACATCCGTCAGCTATAGGGCTGATTTCAGCATTTTTTATGGGTCAGAGCATATCCAGAAGCCCCTCTGTCAGGTGCTACTGGCAACAGAAAAGGTTAGGTTCAATCTGCCTGGGAGTCCCTTCAAATATAAATGATGGCAAGAGAACTTCCCCAGAGCCAAGCTCTTTATTCCTATCTCCTGGCAACTAACATAGAATTTCCTTGAATAAATGAGTAATCAAATTTGTACACAGAAATTCCTGTTTGGCAAAACATTTTATAAAGACCAGACATATCTAGATGATGTAGAAAATGTTGCCATAATCACAAGCAGTTTTGGTTAATGCCATGGTCAGTGCCAGAACCTCAGGGTTTATGAGGAATAACAAACAAGCTCAGGAGTATTTATCTTCGTCTCTTTTCCTGTGTTCCTCTTTAACTCCACAGGTTTCCCATGCCCCTTAAACTCTAAGGCATGCTACTGATTCCCTGCTCATCTCTCTGCCTGCCAAACCAAAAATGCAGGTTTCATCCACTCCCTGGGTGTTGCCGCCACCAGGGTACAGTGGACTGTCCTGGCTTCTGTGTATGAGCACACAAAAGTCAGCTCCTACTAGCTGCATTTGTATCGTGTATATAATATGTACCCACATGTGCACTATCCTTTCTTTCACATTAGGATTTATTCAGTAGATGATCTAGCTGCAGGCTGGCAACAAAGAACAAACCAAGTGAAAACTTGTTTACAGGAAAAGTCTTGTCAATAGGAAAGGAAACAAGAATAGGAATTCTTCTTTCCTGATCATCTTAATGCTGAGAGAACTGGAAAGGCCACTGAAAAACACCAAAAAAATGCTGAAGAAGTTTGTTGATACAGAACTAGAAAACTGTCATTTGTTCTTTCTTAAAACAACTAGAGTTATTTCTGCCAATATAATAAACCCTGGTACATGACTGGTACAAACCCCAAGGATTCTAGAACGCTTTACGCAGCAGTTGAAACTATGAATAGTGTCAATATTAATGTATAAATTTTTACCTAGCCCTGCTATTCTTTTCCTTATAGACTAGCCATCAAAAAATATTCCAACAAATTGTAGAGTAAACCAAATTTGTTCAAGAATGAAGTAAACAAATAGAGGATATGGAAGAAGAAACTTTTCTCCCAAAAGCCAAAACATACATTTTTAGGAGATTAGAACTGGTATTTTCATATAAACATTGCAACAAACCTTCAGTAAATCTTATATTTGAGAATATTGCAGTGAAAATGTTCATGTGATTATGGTTCACAGTTATACATGTGGATTAAGAGCAAATATCCAATGAAGAAAAGGCTTTATCTAACAGTTCTCTTGCTGCCTTGATTACTGTATCTGGGTGCCACATTTGCTCCTTTTATAAATTGCTGGTGAATATCAGTACATTCCCATGAAATCTAAAGTACTAAGAGAGCATACAAATAAAAGGGCAAACAACGCAAGTGAACTCAGTTATATCCGCTATTTAATAAAAGCCTTAAAATTGAGCAATGTCCATAAACTAGAAAAATAAGGAGCCCCACGTTTTTGTTAAGAAACCTAGCATTCATAGAATGAATTCATATGCAGTTCATTGTATCCCTATGAGCTACAGACCTGAAGCAAAGCCAGTGGGAGCTTTTCAATACTCTAAGCTCTACCTGGAATGTTAATGGAATCTACATCATATCAGTTTGGGTTTTGTAAGACAAGGTTAAGACAAGCATCTACTAAGGTATCTTGTTGATATTGCCTTGGAAGAGAGGCACGGTAAAGTGAGTGTTTTGTCCTCTCTCTGTGATCCTGTCACAAGAACTCGAGGCGGATGATATCAGTGTCATCATTTTGATCTCCTGAGATTTCCCAGCTCTATGCCTATAATTGTTTCTCTGAAACCACTCTTTAATCACAATGTGATATAGACAAGATACAGAGGAGTGGTTGTAAGAAAATACAGATGCTGTTTTCAGTTGTTTACAACTTCACCAACCATCAATTATTCATTCTAATTTTTTTCATTCTTTGAGTCTACCAGAGTAAATTTTGGAGTGAGTATTTCAGCAAGAACAGCCCAGCCTTTCTGCAGATGAGGAAAGATGTTGGTTTTGTTCTGATCAAGAAACATGCAAATCTTTGAGAGTTCAAGTACCTCCACCATCTGGGAAAGAAACAAAACGCTTGATAGAGAATTTCTCCTTGCCTCAGAAACATTTTACCATCCCATGAGATTTTCCTTAAATATGAGTATCTGAAGATCTTTTCCCGTGCATTTTTGCAGAACACCATATCCACACTGAATGCGTTCCATCCCAGGAGAGTCAGAAATTTCTCAGGAGCTCTTCCTCCCCACCACTGTCCACCTCCCCTGCCTGCTCCCCCAAAGGAATAATCTGATACTGAGTGCAGGGACTGAGAGAAAGGCGATTGTCTGGGGACTACGACAGCCCCAAAGGGGTTATGTATCACAATTCATATGCAAAAGGGTCTAGAGAAGGTTACATAGCTAATGTTAAAGTCAGCATTTGATTACACAGCCATAACATTCTGTTAATTGTATGTAACTTCATGTAAATCAGAAATACAAAGAACCTTTAATTTTCCTTTTTTTTTTTTTCTTTCAGCTCAGGCTGTTCCTATTGTATAGCTGTGCTTGTTTCAGTCTTATTCTAGAGGAATGAATCTTCAGCTACTTCTCCTAAAAAGCACTGTCATAGAAGAAAGCTTGCTTTAAGCAGGGTGGTATTTTCCCCGTTACTGTGCATAACCATTTTTCTTTTTTCCCTTTTTAATCCCTGTGGTGGGTTGACCCTGGCTGGGCACCAGGTGCCCACCAAAGCGGCCCCATCCCTCCTCCTCCTCCTCAGCTGGGCAGGGGAGGGGAAATACAGCGACGTGAGGCCAGGGAGAGGTCACTCACCAATTACCATCATGGGCAAAACAGACTCGACTTGGGGAAATTAGTTTAATTTACTACCAATCAAATGAGAGTAGGATAAAGAGAAATAAAAACAAACCTTATAACATCTCCCCCGACCCCTCCCTTTCTCCGCGGCCCAGCCTCTCCCCCGATGTCTCTCCCCTGTGGGGGCGGCGCCGGGGCCGGGGCCTGGGGCAGCTCTGTGCCGCACGGTGCCTGCTGTCCCGGCGCCGGGGACACGGCAGCATTGCAGGTGGGAGCTTACCGGGGCTGCCTGGGAGTGCCAGCCATGGCCTCTCTGGAAAAGTCCTTGGATAGACGGTCTTGCGCTCGAACAGTCGTGTTTGGCAGTCTCGTAGATAGTGTGTGGCACGGTTCAGGTGCTACTTGTCTCCTGTCCTTGCATTCCTGTTGGAGGATGCTCATCTTACTTGTCTGTCTTGCAGAGATGACTCTTCTGTCCTCCCAGACACCATCCCTGGAGGCGTTCTCAGCTGCCACTGAGAGCCCAGAGCAAAGGATGCTGGAGAAGAGGTCCAAGGTTATTGAGGAACTGCTCCAGACAGAGCGGGACTATATCAGAGACCTGGAGATGTGCGTGGAGAGGATCATGGTGCCCCTACAGCAGGCACAGGTAGGAGCAGGGGAGACAAGCTATGGCGCAGCACAGGTGGGATGGCGTAAGAATGCTGAGTTCACTTTGTTCTCGGAGGCAGCCAAGCAGCAGCATGGGGACCCACAGAGGAAACTCAGCTATGCTGAGGGGAGCAGGATGGTTCTCACTGCTCCCTGCACTCATTGCAGTAGTCCATCTGTTTGGGGATCCTGCTGACCTCACTATTGCTGAGAGCAAGAGACCTGGCAGAAAGTAGCACAGATTCATTTTCTGGGGCAGGAAATGTTCCTCTTCATTTGGTTTGTAGGTTAAATTCATTGTCAGGAGAAATACAATACGGGGTCTTGTTATGGGGACAGAGTTGGTGAGAGGAAAGGGAGAATGACAGGTAAACAGAGGCAGGGATGAAATTGCTGGGAAAGAGGACACTCTGGAAGGACGCATAAGGACTAAGTTTCAGTGCACTGGGGGATGAGGGAGTGAGTGCAGAAGTCACTGTGATGGGAGGAAGTCACATCAGGTGGCTGCTCTGAAGCTGAGGACTGATGGGTTGCAGGAGGGCAAGGAGGGGGCTGTTGGGTCTGACTGGGACATGTTCCCCCATCCAGGACGTCTCTCTTCCCATTCCCCAGATGCAGAACATAGACTTTGAGGGTCTTTTTGGAAACATCCACATGGTAATTAGCTTCTCCAAGCAGCTGCTGTCCACCTTGGAGTCTTCAGATGCCATCGGTATGAACTCTGCTGTTAGCTTTTCTCAGCAGATTGGGATGGGTTTTGCTAGTGGTGGGGCAGAACAATTTAAATGGTGGGAGAGGATCACTGGGGTTGGGCTTCCTCCCCACTGGTTCCCATTGCCACTCATCAGTCCAGCGATGAAGCCAAGGGGGTCTGTGTTGCCCCATGAGTTGCTGTGTTGAGAAGCATGGTGCCTGTGGCCCTCTGTGGACCCTTGCCCCAAAGCGAGCCCCACTTCTCACTCCTGCGCTGCCAGATTTTGCTACTCAGGCCTTGGGCAACCTGCTGTCTGTGTGGCTCCAGTGGCCAGTGTCCCCAGTTCTCTCCCCTGGGAGACCTGGATCGATTGTGCTGTCTGTGCTAGTGGGTGATGAGGAGGCATCCTGGGTGCTCTAGTAGCACTGTCTTCTTGAGTTGTCTGTGTGGAACGGGGACACCGGGTGTCTCACCATGAGACATGCTGGTGTTGCTGGAGGCAGCTGGGGACCAGGAGTCACTGAAGTCTTGCTTTGCTGCTGTCTGCAGGGCCAGTGTTCCTGGCCCAACGTGCAGAGTTGGAGAGCGTCTACAGGGTGTATTGCCAGAACCATGATGAGGCCATCGCACTGCTGGAAACCTATGAGAAGGATGAGAAGATGCAGAAACTACTCCTGGACCTGCTGGATAGCCTCAGGTTGGAGCCTCTGGTTGTGGCAACCAACAGACTGGGCTAGGGGGGTTAGTCTCCAGCATCTCTGCCCCTCTACTAGCAGTGCTTGGACAGTTCAGGTGGTGACAGAAGACGGGGCTGGCTGTATCACTGCACAGTTGACTAGGCTCTGGGTTCAAATAGCTCCCTACCCCAATGCACAGGTGCTGGGACACCTGTAGGCCCCCTAAAGCTCTGAGCAGAAGCCACCAAGGTACAGAGAAGGTGGCATGTCCTGGATTGAGGGCTCCTGTTCCTTAAGCCCTGCCCCACCACGGCTGGTGAGGAAGGAGCCGCTTTGCCTGGCTCAGTGACTGCCAGGGCTCCAGCTTGTGAAGGTTAATGCCCCAGGAGCGAGCAACACTAGCTGCTGCTCTGGGGGGACAGGACTGCCCACTGCCCTGGCAGCATTACTGTGGGATAGGGAGAAGGCTCTGGCTGCAGGATTGCACGCCTGCCACCCCATTAACCCATTGCTTTTCTTTGCTTTTTGGCACTCTGGGCCCGCAGGAGCCTGTACAGTGAGTGGTAAGTGCATCCTTCCTTTTAGTCCCCCCGCTTGTCTGTCTTAGCCTGGCTGCTCCATTGTAACTAACCTCCTGCCACTGGCTGGGTGCATGCTGGGGGGCCCTAACAGTGCCTAGTGGAGGCACGTCTGGGAGGGATGGGATGTCTGTGGCATGATCGCAGCAGAAGCAATGGGTGGGCTGCACAGGTGGGCTGCACAGGCAGGCAGCACAGATGATGAGGTGAGGGGAGGTCTTGAGCAGGAAACAGGTTTTGGGAGCCATCAGCCCCAAGGAGCCAGGAGACCCCTGCACTGACTGTGGTCCTGAACACAGTCAGTCCGCCCTGCACTGGAGGACAGATCTGGGCAGTTGAGTGGTGGGACAGAGTCTGAAGCAAGTGGTGTTCTGGTAAGCGTGAGGCTGTGCCTGTGTGGGATTTCACGGTAGATCTGGTGATGGAGAGGATCCTGCCTGGGAAGGGTCACCTGGTGTGAGTGAGGTCTGGAAACCTGGGGTTGATCTGAGAGCACCTGTGAGTGAGAGTTCAGGAGTGCAATGAGTTTGGAGGTGAGGGTGGCATGACTTAGGGAGTATGGTGGATTTAGAGGCATTGGTGTTCTGGGTCTGGTTGGCATTGGTTTGATGGGGCAGAATTTGTGTGGCGGAGCTGGACTGAAACCTGGTGCATCTCCTTTGTCCCACCTTCCCAGGGGCTGCACAAACTACATTAACTTAGGCTCCTTCCTCATCAAGCCAGTGCAAAGGGTGATGCGGTACCCACTGCTGCTGATGGAGCTGCTGAGTGCCACCCCTGAGGCTCACCCTGACAAGGCACCACTCACAGCTGCTGTCCTCGCAGTCAAAGAAATCAACGTCAACATCAATGAGTACAAGCGCCGGAAGGATCTGGGTGAGTAGCTGGATAGTGCTAGGGAGAGACAGGAGTGGGTGTGTTGAGGTTGGTGTCTGTCAGCTCCTGAGCCTTGGCTGGCAACCACAGTCATGGAAGGAATCTGCTCCCAAAGTCTGTGCACTCACAGAAGGGCAGTGGAAGAGTTGCATTTAAAAAATCTGAGCATGAGTACAATACTTAAAGTAATGCAGCATACATCTGACTTCAGCTGTTTCTTGTGATACAGGGATATGAAATATATGCAGTTGCTGACCATATGGCTATTAAATGAAAACAAAAATAATGAGAAGACAAAAGAATATATATTTAAAGTTTTAAAATGCAGTTTTAAGCAACACAAGCAGGGAATTAACCTGCTAGGGCAGTCTCTGTGTTACTGATATTTGGAGACTTAAGTTTGAAGGAATATCTGTAGGCAGGACAGAATTGCAGAGGAGCTGGCAGCAAGAGCCCTCTGAGGTCTCCTCTCCAACCTCCTCCTATTTTGAGCAGGATTGTCCCCAGCGTTGGCTCTGATCAGCCATCACTCCCTCCAGCTGATTCTCACTGACCCCTAAGGATGGAGCTTTCACAGCATCTCTGCTTTCTTGTGTCAGGGCTGCACCACCTGTAAGGTGAAGCTGTGCTCCCTGATCTACCCTGAAGCTCCCAAGCCGCCATCTGTGGCCATTGCCCCTCCTTGTGTTGCCTGGCACTGCTCAGAGGAGTTTGGCTTCATCATCTGTGTAGCTGCCATTCAAGTAGCTGCTGGATGTGAGCAGATCCCACTCTGCCTCCTCCCAGGCTGAGCCCACCTGGCTCCCCCATATCTCTCTTGACCTGGGGGCACCAAAACTGAACATGGTGTCCAAGTGCAGCCTCCCTGGAACTGAACAGAGGGAGAAAACTATTTCCTTTGACCTGCCGGCCACCCTTCCTGTTTTCCCTTCAAAGCTCCTGACTTACGCAAGTCTTACACTTTACTCTTTCCACATAGACCCACTGAAGCTGAGAGGATATATACTGCCTGTAATGATTGCTCATGTTTGCTAAAGAAGCAAAATAAATACCTTCTGTGTGTACAGTGATTATTGTACACCGTCTCCTATGTCATCTTACGCTAACACTATGCATAATCCTATGTAGAAGTTTGAGTGGTGGGCCTACAAACTGTAGGGCATATCAGGAGCCAAAAAGGGTATTACAGGTGGCACAGTGCTGGATTTCAAGATGATATATGGTATGATACGATATTTTACATGGACATGTAGTGATAGGACAAGAGATAATGGCTTTAAACTGGAAGGGTAGATTTAGATTAGCTACAAAGACGAAATTCTTTACTGTGAGGGTGGTGAGGCACTGGAACAGGTTGCCCAGAGAAGTTGTGGATGCCCTGTCCCTGGAGGTGTCCAAGACCAGGTTGGATGGGGCTTTGAGCAACCTGGTCTACTGGAAGGTGTCCCTGCCCATGGCAGGGGTGTTGGAACTAGATGATCTTTAATGTCCCTCCCAACCCAACCCAACCCATTCCATGATTCTGTGATGATATGTGGGGTACTTGGGACTGTAGAGGCTTAGGGAAGGGGAGAGCCAGCAAGGCAATTGTTGATGAGGCACTGTGAGACATGGGTGTTGTGCTGACAAGGGTTCTGATTTCTATGTCAATCTCTTTAGTGCTAAAGTACCGCAAAGGGGATGAGGATAGCCTCATGGAGAAGATCTCCAAGCTCAACTTCCACTCTATCATCAAGAAGTCCAACCGTGTGAGCAGCCACCTCAAGCATCTCACAGGCTTTGCACCCCAGGTAATGTACATCAACTGCCAAGTGCACTTACACCCTGCAGTGCTTCTGTGGTGGTATCTGCTGTTCCCCTACACCCCTTCCCCGATGAGTAACTCTGATCCAGGCCAGCAAGGCAGAGTGAGCTTACAGTCTGAACCACCTATCTCTGCTGTCTGGCTTGTGAGCAGGAGCCCCCACATCTTGCACTCTGGGGGGTGCTGGAGTCCTGCATTGCCTTCCTTGAGATGTTTTCTCTCACAGCTGAAGGATGAAGCCTTCGAAGAGACAGAGAAAAATTTCCGGATGCAGGAGCGGCTGATCAAGTCCTTCATCCGGGACCTTTCCCTCTACCTGCAGCACGTCCGGGTGAGTCAGTCTGGGTGTGATGCCTAACCCATGGGCTTGCTGTGCACTGCCCCTCCTGCCTGCATGGTGTGTACCTGCAGTGTCTCTGGCCAGTGCTCCTGCCCTCAGCCCTGCTAGGAGGTGGTCTCTGAGGGTCTGGGCTGCCCTGAGAGGCCTTTTCTCCTAGGCAGCAAGTGTGGCTATGCTGACTGTGTGTCCCTGGTGCAGGAGTCAGCTTGCATGAAGGCGCTGGCAGCAGTGAGCATGTGGGACCTGTGCACGGAGAAGGGCAGTGGGGACTTGGACCAGTTCCAGAAAGTGAATCGGCTCATCAGTGACCACCTCTTCTCCGACTTTGTGAGTAAGGCTGTGTTTTCGTGTGCTGGGGGCACCCCCCTGGGGCCTTCCCTGAGGGCCTGCTGAAGATGGGCAGCCCCTGGGAGGCTGCAGGGAGAGTAACACAGACTGGAAGAGGTGTGAGTGCTCCTGTTCGGCTCTTCCCTCCTGAGAGCTTTGATGCCTGTGGGTTTACGATGTGTATTGAATATGCCTGTTAGTTACACATTTTTTTCAGCCCTACCTGAAATGTTACAGCTCACTGTGTGAGTGGTTCAGATACTTCTCATAGCGTTGCCCATGCTGGCATATTTATGTAAGATTATAGAATAGTTCCTGTTGGAAGGGACCTGTGGAGCTCTGGTGGGTGCTGTCAGGAAGATGGACCCTCTGCTGCCCTGGAGAGGTTGTGTGCTGCAGGGTGAGCTGCTGTGTTCACTGCACAGTGAGAGAGAGCACCTTGACTCACCTGATCTCTGCATCTCTGCCCACCAGAAAGAGCGGACGGAGCGGCTGGTGAGCTCGCCCCTGAACCAGCTGCTGAGCATGTTTGCGGGGCCCCACAAGCTGGTGCAGAAACGCTTTGACAAGCTCCTTGACTTCCACAACTGCACGGAGCGAGCGGAGAAGCTGAAGGACAAGCGAACGCTGGAGGAGCTGCAGTCAGCCCGCAACAACTATGAGGCCCTCAATGCCCAGCTGCTGGACGAGCTGCCCAAGTTCCTGCGCTTCGCCAAGGAGCTGTTTGCCAGCTGCGTGCGGGGCTATGCTGAGGCACACTGTGACTTTGTGCGCCTGGCCTTGGAGGAGCTGAGACCCCTGTTGTCGGTGGGTTCCCAGAGCACAGCCAACGCTCTGGGCTCAGTGCAGTGCTAATCCCTGTGCAGGGCTCGTCCCCAAGCCTCCCTGGGACTCGTCCAATTGCAGGGGAAGCTGCTGCTGCAGTTTCAGGTCCCAAGTGCCTTCGGGAGGGTTGCTGTGGGATGCTGTCAGGGTAGGGATTGCGGGGTCACGATGCAGTTGTGCGCAGAGGTGGTGAACGCTCTGGCTATTCCTGGAGCAGTGGCAGGAGAGGATTTGCCTGGGAGAATCTCAGGTCATGAGTTTGGGGAGCACTCAGAGCTGGGTCCAGACAGGACTGCAAATGTGGGCCTGATGAAAGTCACAGGCAAGACTCAGAGCCCTGCCTGGCCTGGGAGCTAATGTAGTCTCTGCTGTAGCTCTTGGACACTTTTCGCAGCAGCTGTCATCTAACCATGACCTCCAACCCTGCTCTGGTTCCAGTTGCTGAAGGTGTCCAGCAGGGAGGGGAACCTCATTGCTATCTTCCAAGATGAGCACAGTCGAGTCCTCCAGCAGCTTCAGTCCTTCACCTTCTTCCCAGAGTCCCAGGCAGCTCCCAAGAAGCCTTTTGAAAGGAAGAGCGTGGAGCGGCAGTCTGCCCGGCGGCAGCCCCTTGTTGGCTTGGTGAGTTCCCGCTGCCCCGTGTCAGGGCTTGCAGAGCCCAGGGTAGCCACTCATGCCCACCTTGTTCCTCTGCAGCCTAGCTACCTCCTGCAGTCAGATGACATCCGAGCTGCCCTCCTGGCCCGCTATCCCCCAGACAGTCTCTTCCAGGCAGACCGTAATTTCAATGCTGCCCAAGACCTGGATGTCTCACTGCTGGAAGGAGACATCGTGGGTGTCATTAAGAAGAAGGACCCCATGGGCAGCCAGAATCGCTGGCTCATTGACAATGGGGGTAGGTGGCTGCTCCCTGCCCTTGGCACCTGCTGTGAATCCCCTCCTCTGGTCCCCCTGTGCCCCCATCTGAACTCCCTTCCTCTCCCTCTCTGCAGTGACCAAGGGCTTTGTGTACAGCTCCTTTCTGAAGCCCTACAACCCACGCCGCAGCCAGTCAGATGTCTCTGTGGGCAGCCATTCTTCGAACGAGTCAGAGCACAGCAGCTCCTCTCCCCAGAGCAACACCACACTGACCTTCAGCCCCAGCGGGGCGGCCGTCACCTTCAGTCAGAAACCCCTGCAGGACTCAGCCTCCCTGGCCGACCTGTACCAGTCCCCACAGCCTGCCTTGGAGATGGACTCCCCATCTCTGCCCCAGCTTGGCTCTGGTGACAGGACAGCCCCACTAGAAGCCGGTACAGTGATGTCTCAGCGCCGCTACAGCCGCCCTGAACTGAGCTGCAGCCCCAGCTCTCGCAATGGGCACCTCACCAAAGCACATCTCAGGCCCGCAGCCTTGGTGGAAGACAGAGACTCTGGGCTGGAGAGCAGTGAGTCAGAAGGCAACCAGGTGAGTCCCCTCCACCTCCCCAGACAGCTGGGGATGTCAAGGACTGACTCCCTCACTTGAGTGGGGGCTGAATCATCCTCCTCCCTGGCAGCGACCAGGGAGAGGTGGGACTTGAAGGCTATTTTGTCCCAAAAAGCTGAGATGGAGGATGGGACCTTTTCTCCCAGTGGCAGAAGTGCAGAGGCAGAGAACTGGGCTGCAAATGGGGGTGGGCAGGTGAGGGCAGGGCAGCTCTGGCAGAGGCCAAGATGGGGCTGGGGCTGTGACTGGGGAGAGGAGCAAAAGCTGACACATCCTATGCAATGCCACAGCAAGGCTGTGTGGCATGGCCATTCAACTGACACTCTCCCTGTGTCTGGCAGGTCTATTATGCTCTCTACACCTTCAAAGGCCGAAACACCAACGAGCTGAGTGTGTCAGCTAACCAAAGACTCAGGATCCTGCAGTTTGAGGACATCACAGGGAATCAGGAGTGGTGGCTGGCCGAGGCGCACGGGAAACAGGGCTACGTGCCCTCCAGTTACATCCGGAAGACAGAGTACACGTGAGGCAGCGGGCAGGAGCCTGCACCCCATACCTGGTTCCTGCTGGGACTGCCAGGGGCCTCGGGGAGGCTGGCCAGCCCTGCAGCCCCTACTGCTCGCCTTGAGGCTGTGTCCCTCGCAGCTGTGCAGTGCTCCTGGGCCCCACCACGCTGGCTGCCACCTCCTCTTCTGGGAAGGAAGAAGGGTGGGCTGGCAGAGCAGGCAAGAGCACGCAGCTTCTGTGAGGGCAGGGGCAAGTTCACCTATGCTGTTTGAGTCTCCTGTGTCCGTCCAGGAGCAGGGGAGCAAAGCCTGGGGCCATGACCCAGGAGGGTAAGGCTCCACCAGGGCTGAGAAGCTGCTGTAGGTTTAAATTGTGGAAAGCTAATACTGAGTTTTTGGAGCCCGTCTTCAGCCAAGTAGTGTTAAAAGCAACCAGGGCCCTATGAATGTGGTACCTGTGCCTTCTTGGCAGCAGAAGCCTGGTCTCGCCTGTCTGTGCAGGACCTCAGCATGGGACCTCTGCATGCTGCCTGGGGAATCAGCTCTGAGGTTCGCTGGGAGTCACTGAGCTCCAGGGCTGGGATGGGCCCAGCCTCTGAAACCCCCTACAGCAGGTGCTTTGTCTCCCAGGGGCTCAGGCCTCTCCAAGCTCTGCTGCTAGCAGCATCCATTGGATTCTCACCTTCCAGGTGGACCAGAGGTCCAGAACACCATCTTCCCTTGACAGCGCAGTATGTCCAGTGCCCAAGACCTACCTGTCTTTGCACTGGTATCCCTGGGCTGGGGCAGGGCAGAAGGCAAAGCACAGGCTTTGTGTTTCAGAAGAATCACAGCCTGATCTTCTGGGAGCTCTGACCAGGGTTGCCTAGGCTGTGCCTTCCTGCAGGGCCCTGGAGACACTGCTGACATTCTGGGAGGGAATGCGGTGCCCTTTGCTGGCATGGTGTGTCTTACCCACTGCTGCCGTGCCCTGAAGGAGGGAAGCTCCCTTCTCTTGGGGTAGTGTTTGTATCCCCTGTACTGCTGCTCTGTAAATAAAGATTTGCCCTTGTGTATAGGAGGTGCCTGTGCAAGTGTCGGGAGAGTTGGGAGGAGTGCCTGGCCAGTGCTGGGCTGGGGGCAAAGCCCACAGACTTCATGCAGACCCTGCAGGGCCAGGAAGAACATGTACCTTTCAGTGGGGTCTGGCATGCTTCTGCCTTGGTGTTTGTGCCAGCTGCAGCTCAGGCGCTAGGAAACACTCACAGGAAAGTTCTTCATTAAGATGAAGCAATTGCACTGCACTCTCCCCCGGCTGTGTGTTACATGACTCAGCCGGGGCTGCAGGTGGCTTCTGTCTCTCCTGCCACCAGCCAGGGGTGAAGGGGTTTGCCCTGCTGTGAGTGGGGTGGGCAGCATGCACATGGGCACAGGCTACCTGCATGCCAGCCGGTGTCACTGATACAGCTCCCGGCTTTCCTGCCCAAGAACAAAGAAGGGTCAAGAGTTTGTCAACCACCGTATTTCATGTGTGTACATGTTGGTGTAGCACATACACGTGCCTGGGCCTGCACCTCCCCAGCTTGTCTCCACCGCAATTGGGTTTGTAATCTGGAGCCACAGCCCAAAATCTGCCCCACTAGCGGTTACAATAGCTCCAGGGACTTCCTCATTTATTTGCACTACAAGCAAAGGGAGCTGTAGCCATAGGGAAGGCAGGCAGGCCCTGGCTTCTCCACCTCCACTGCCAAAGAGTAGTATTCATGCCTGGGTATAGTTTTGCTACTTGATTGGGACTCCCCGCCCATGTTCGCCTGCGTTACCAGCTTCCCCCAAACACTGGCCAGGTTTCAAGCTAAACCGGAGCTTGTTTAGCATGCCTTAAAGTCAGACTTTTAGTTGGAAGACTAAAAAGTTACCGAAAGTAAATAAATGGTAATGTTCACTCTTAGATTAAACTGTACATTTCATTCTACAGGGCTGAGGCATCTCTCAGCTAGGTTTCCCCTGGCATGGTGAAGTACAAAAACAGACCCCCAAGGGGGTCATGGTCTCACTGCCTGGAAGATAACTTTTTCCCTTTATACGGGAATAAATTATGCAGCTCCAGACCCTTGTGTGCACAGCAGGCAAGGTGTGGTAGCAAGGTTAACAGCTCACTTGGGTCCAGATCCTCTGTCCCTGACAGCCAGAGAAGCCACCCTCTCCGCTTCCCAGCTGCAGAAAGACAAGTTGCTGGGCAGCCTGGCTGCAGGGAGACACCAGTGCCTACTTCGTGAGTGCCAGTGGGAGGGAGCTGCCCCTGCACGCACCCACACGCTGCTCTGCTCCACCTACAGCATGGTGGTTTCTGTATTCATGATGCCGGCATCCTTGGCCATTGCGGAGAAAACGCCCTGCTTCTTGAGCAGCTCTTCAGGGCTGTCGTATTCCACAATTCTCCCAGCCTGCAGCACCATCACCCTGGCAGCAGGGAACGAAAAGGTCTGAGCTCCCGGGATCTGAGCAGATAGCAGTGCTGGTGCCAGCACTACAGCCCCACCGACCCTCACTCCTACAGCCACGTTATGTGGTTCATCTCAGCGCAGAGGCGAGGCACAGCTCTCCTCCCTGTGCCGGCAGGGTGACACACATAAGGTGTCAACAGCAAACATCTCTATGGCCTGTTGCTGTAAAGAAGGATCCCCAGAAATGTTTCTCCCCACAAAGGCATAACTACTGCATGGCCGTCCTTCTCATCCCTCTATTCTCTCCTAGAACCTCTGTACATTGCTGTCCCAGGCACTGCATCCACCCCTGCCCCTCTGGCTGCATCCTTGATCCCCACTCCCCTTGACCCACCATACTGCCCCATGGTACCTGTTGCTGTCCATGATGGTGTGGAGGCGGTGGGCAATAGTAAGGACAGTGCAGTCTGCAAACGCATTCCGGATCGTCATCTGAATTAAATGATCTGTTTCCAGATCTACAGCTGCTGTTGCTTCATCCAAGATGAGGATCTTGGCTTTGCGGAGAAGGGCCCGGGCCAGGCACACCAGCTGCCTCTGCCCAACACTGGGATGACATGGGGAATATGAATTACTAGGCAGACACCAGCATGGCTTCTGCAAGCCTACTGCCACATGCTGCCCTGACCCCACCACCATGCCTGCCCAGCCCTCCCTGGCCTTCCCCCAGCTGATCATCTGCCACCCTGAGCACCACGTCCCTCAGTATCTTGCTCTCTGCGCCGCCATGGAAGGTTTAGCTCACACTGGCTCTGTGACAGCCCTGACTTCTGGACCATTTTCTCCCACCTTCGCTCCCAGAAGCTTCTGTGCCCTTGTCCCTGGCCAGACACTCTGCTGGAGGCTGCTGTTCCAGGCTGGTCCCTGGGACCCAGGGAAGGGGGGGAGCTGGGCATGCCTCCACTCCTCTGCTCACCTCAGGTTCTCCCCTCCCTCGCTCACAACATGCAGCAGCCCCTCAGGAAGGTCTTGCACATATGTCTTCAGGTGGGCTAGCTCAAGGGCCTTCCAGACCTCCTCGTCTGTGTACTGGTCAAAAGGGTCCAGGTTCATCCGCAGGGTGCCAGTAAAGAGGACAGGGTCCTGCCAGGGACAGCACCGTGTTCAGCCACACCACAGCCATTCACCAAGGGCAATGGCTCCAGGCCCCCGAGGCTGGCCACATCCTGCCCACGCCGCTGCTGCAGCTGGGGAGGAGGTGGCGATGCCATGCTCGCAGGCCCTTGGAGTCTCTGCAGCACCCAGGAATGCACTAAGGACAACGCATCCCCAAGGAACAGCCAGGGGAGGCTGTGCAGCAGTGGAACGTGGAAAGGCAGGGATCAGCTCACCTGGGGGATGATTGTGAGGTTCTGGCGCAGGTCGTGGAGGCCAATTGTCGCTATGTCCACCTCGTCAATGATGATTGTCCCTCCAGCAGCCTCCAGCACGCGGAATAGGCAGTTGGTGAGGGAGGATTTTCCAGCCCCAGTCCGGCCCACAACCCCAACCTGCGGAAGCAGCTATTTAGACCAGCTGACAGGGTTGAAGGAACTAGGGCAGATGCTCTCCATCTTGGTCTGGTGGGACTTCCTGCCCTGCATCTGAAATCACCATCTCCCAGACAGTCTCCTTTGGTCCCTGCCCTACAGCTCGAGTTCCCAGGAGCCACATCCTGTCACCATCCCTCCCCAGCCTACACACTGAAGCCAAGAGGAGAGAAACAACTTCAACACAATGTTGCTCTGGAAAGAGTGGAGTGAAGGCAGAGAGGTCCTCACCTTCTCAGTGCTCCCAATATTGCAAGTGATCCCCTGAAGAACCAGATCCAGCTCAGGTCGGTAACGAACTTTGTAGTCGATGAACTGGATCTCGCCTTTGCTGGGCCAGCCAGGAGGTGGACGCTTCTCTGTCACCCAGGGAGCCTGGAGGCACAGGATCATTAGATGGGTTGCACACTGTGATGCTGGCTAGCACCAAGCTGTACAGCAGGTGTTTATCTGGACCCTGGTCTCCTCACCTCGTTCTTCACCTTGGTGTACTCGTGTACACGCTCCACAGCCACAATGTTCGTCTCCAGCTCTGAAGAGGTCCGCACCAGCCAGTTCAGTGTCTGGGTCACCTGTGTGGCAGAGCCAGAAGATGCGGAGCTCAGTAGGACCCAGGAACAACCACCTCCCACCTCAGCTGAGGGACTCAGCCGGGGCACAAGCATCCCTGGCCTGGCCCCTAACTCTCCACTCCCCAGCCACAGCTCCCTCTCCCCAGCCCTTCAAAAGCTTTGCTGCAGCATCTCTGATCCACAACGGGACCATGTTCCTCCCCAAGGCAGCAAGTATCCCCCTCACACTGGGATATGTTTTCCCCTTGCTCCATAGCAGCTCCCCAGCTGATGGGACACCCCAGCTAATCTCCTCTCCGTGGATCAGAGCTGGAGATATCCTGCAGCCAGCCCAGAGCTCCCAGGAACAGCCCTGTCCTGGAATAAGAAAAAGCTTTCGTTGACTCACATTGAGGGCAGAAGAGATAGAAAGACCCACGATGCCGCCTTCCAAAGTGCCCTTTGAAATCACTGCTAGAAGCGCAGAGAAGAAGACCACCAGGCTCCCAACAAACTCCAGACGAATGGCCAGCCACCTGTACCAGGAGAGGATGGCTGAGGGGTGGTGGGAGAGGCATCTGCCCACACCCAACACAGGGCCCACCAGTAAGACCAGCACCCCACCAGCATCCCTGCGCACCCAGCCCTGAGCCCAGCACTGTCCACACAGTACCTGCACCCACACAGCATGTGATTCGTGGCCAATTCTGCAAACAGATTCATTGCATCTGTCAGTCCCTGCATCTCACAACTAACCTCCTGTGCTGTTAATGCCATGTTATCAGAGGAGACCCAGCTGTACAACCCTCAAACACCCAAAGCATCTACTAGTAATATGTCAACACCGCAGTGTCCCCATGGCACCCCTACCTGGCCTGGAGTATCAGCCTCTTCCCTGAACCCACCAAGAGCATCTCAGCCCTTTGACAGCACAGCTCAACCTGCCCAGGCTCTGGGCACTTGGTGGGGGGCAACACTCTGGTTTTCAAAATCACCCTAAAATGTCCCCTTCCCACAGATGGTGTCCCAATCCCAAGCTCCCCTGGTTCCTACACAGACCCTCTGTCCTGAAATCAAGAGGGAGGACTGCAGCATCTCAGGGATCTCCCTCAGGACCCAGAAGCCCCTAGACGGAGGTGCTACAGGCTGTGCTGTGGCATAAGGAGTAAAACTCACCGATTTGAGATTATCCAGGAGTAAACACTTTTCTGATTTATGTCCATGGTGCTCTCATTTTGCTGCAGGAACCGTTCTTGGTGTCCATAGGCACGTATCACAGAAAGCCCTGACACTGTCTCACCAAAGTGGGAGTAGATGGGAGACCTGGTGACAGAATCCAGACGCCGTAGCTGGCGTGACGTGGAGACATAGAAGCGCTGAAATGAAGAACACAGCTTGGTTACCAACACAAGGCCTGACAGCAACAAAGATACTGCTCTAAGCAGGGCTGAAGCTTTTCCCAAGCTCTGCTTACTCACCAGCACAAAATAGTAGAAGATGCCCAAGGGAATAATAATGAGAGCGAAGAATGGGGTAGCCAGGCAAATCATGAGCAATGTGCTAATGATGGCCATGAAACAGGAGAGCCAGCTGCGGAAGGACATGGGAATGGTCTCATCTATTGTGAAGATGTCCTGGAACATTCCAAGAAATGGGAATAAGCAGTCAGTAACCCCAGAGAGAGGGAGAAACCCAAAGGCCCCAAACCTACAGGGTTCCTACATGCTCATGTAGTAACACAGTGCCAGACACTTGCAAAAATATTGGATGACACTGAGTTGGTGTTAAGAGTCACAACCCCATTTAGAGCCACAGCTCTTAGCTTGGGAACAGCTGATTTAATAGACAAGCTTTCTATAATATTCCTCTGTTGCACAGACCAGCTTTGGAAACTGTATCTTTGTCCGGACCCAGGACGCAGGAGCAGGAATTGAGGCAGAAAGAGGGACCGGGATGACTCCAGGTCCATGCAGGTGCCCCCAGGTCTCCAGCTAGACATCATCCACCTCCTAGCTGGGCACCACACACTCCCTTTATCTCAGAGTAAACCAAGCAGGCCCATAGGCTTGATTTCAAGAGCAATTTTTATTCCCAAAAATCAAGAGGTGGCACCAAAGGAAGAAGTGGAGTAGCAGCACACTTGAAACTACCTGTCTGTATTCCTCCTCCTTTCTCATTTTCTCTTTTTTTTTTTTTTTTTTTTTATAAGCTTGATTTACATAGCAAAGAACGTATATTTTGCTGAAAGTCCATAACCAGGACATCTCATTATATGACATGAGCTCTTGGTAAACTACTCTGGACCTCTTCAGTTTCTCCACATCCCTCCAGACCAGGTGGCCTCAGAACAAGACACAGTATCCAGGTGTAGCCTCCCTAGTGCTAAGCGGAGGAGATAACTCCTGCAACTTGCTGGCCACTCTCCTCCTAGTATAGCCGAAGATGTGGTTTGCCTCAGTCAGCCTCACACCCACCATGCCCTTCTTGTCCCTTCCAGGCCCTGATCTGGGCTCATCTGTGCAGTGCTGAACAGCAACAGGGTTATGCCACCACCCAATGCTCTCCAGATCTGGTGGAACAAACACCTTCTCCATGTTGGGGCTGTTCTCTTACCTTGGCAAACCTATTGACAATGCGGCCAGTCGGGGTCGTGTCAAAAAAGCTCATGGGCACACGCAGGATGTTGCTGAGCAGTTGCTGATGCATGACCCGGGAGGCTCGCATGGCACCATGAGCAGAAAGGATGGTTGCAAAGAGCAGGAAGACAGCTGCAAGGAGAGCATGAGGCGGTCATCACCAGCTCGTGTGCGACACTGGCCCCAGGCACCCTTTGGCTCAAGGGACACATCAAGGAGCTCCAAGCCAGCAGCTCTGCAGCGAGCCACTGTGATAGTCTGGCATCCCACCTTCTTGGGACGCCCCAGTAACTGTCCCGCCACAGGACAAGAACACTAACCCCTTGGAAAGCCTTGAGCCATAGCACTATCTCCAAACTGATTAAGGACAGTGATCTTCAACCTAAGGGGGCAACACAGACTTCTTGGGGCAATTTATGCTGCCTTCAGACTGGTCTCTGTCCTCAGTTCAGCCAGGAACCAGAAGGAAGGCAGCAGCAGGCAAATGAGCACAGTGCTGGGTCCCCTGCTCCTTGTTGCACCCCTGGCTGCAGGCCTTGCAAGCCGTATCCCTTCTGGCCACACAGCTGAGGTGAGTGGGACCCCCTGTGCTCCCACACTCACCTTGTGACACCCCCAGCGCCCCAAAGACACCAATCCGCAGGTCTCGCTGCTCCACAGGGTAGGTCTGGTTCAGGTAGTGCTGTGCATCATCAGTCCAGGCACTGAGCCACAGGTTGGTCCCCACAAAGGCAACGTACTGCCCAACGTAGCCCATGGCAATCCAGAAAGAATACCACAAGCCAACAGCACGCAGGTACCGCAGGTACATGGAGAACTTCACCTGTGAACCAATTCAGCCCATCACCAGTGCCCAGCAAACTGTGGCCAATGACACCCCGCACAGCCTCGGGGCTCCCACCTTGCTGCCCACAGTGCTCCCCTCCACCGCCTTTCCCACCAGTCCCAGGCAGCTCTGCCTACTTCAGTGTCTCTTGGCTGCAATGGGACCACAGACAGCTAGCACCAGCTTCTCTGAGCCACAGTCAGGGTCTTGTAGCACTAAGCCAGGTCTTCATCCTGTGCTTCATCCATCCATCTACCCATCCATCCTCCTCACCTTGCCGGTTTCCACAGCTTCTTTCTCAATCAGTTGCTGACCCTTCAGCTTCTTGGGGGCATCCTCCTGGGTCTTCTTCCGGGAACTGGTGCTGCTTTTGCTAAGGCTGCAGGGAGGTGATGTTAGTCACAGGGTGCTGGATGGGTCCTACTCTCCTGGGGGTCCATCCCTACGCTGCACTGGGACTCCAGTGCTGGAGCCCCCTGGGAAATAATGTCCTAACTGGAGCAGCTTTGAATGAGCCTTGTGGAAACCCTAGGCATTCGCAGCCTTGAAATCATAGCCCTTATCCCCAAAAGCAGAACCAGCCATCAGCAGGAGTTTCAGGGAAGATCACAGAGTTAAGGCTGTGGCACACTAACGTGAGTAAAGGCAAGATCAGATGCTCCTGACCCAGCCCAGCTGGTGTAGGAGCAGGTAGAGAGGGTCTCAGAAGGAAGCCCCCGGGGAAGCCCCCAGACCCCTGTTTCCAGGGAAGTGGTGCAGGAGGCAGAGCTGAGAGCTCAGGTCAAGTCCCACCTGCGACTGAACTCCCTCTGATGGATGCTGGCCTCTCGCTTCAGGGTCATGGTCACCACATCATCAGGGCCATCTTCAATGCAGGGCTCAATGTCTTCATCACCCTGCTCTTCATCCTCAGCTAAACCAACAGCTACAAGCACAGGGATGAGGGAAGGTAGGGAGGAGAAAGCAGATCCCATGCACCACACCTCTGCTGCACTCAGCTCCACCCCGTACCACAGGCCCAGGCTGTGTCCTACCACCACACATCACACCTTCTCCAGCCCTGCTGCAAGCCCAGTACAGCAGGAGGAGGAAGAAATCTATTCTGCTGGCGGGAGAACTGACACAGGGCTAAAGGCCTGCATGGAGGCAGTTCCCGCTGCTGACTTATACCAGTACCACTGGTGGGATCCCAAGCAGAGATCTATGCTAGTTTAGTAGGTCATATCACTCCAGTTCAGGAGCATCCTTTTGAGCAGGTGGAGATGGGTCCTGTGGGAACAGACTGGGAATAGCCAGGCTCCAGCTGAGCAACTGGGCTGAGCCCAGGCAGGGTGAGCATCTGCCTGACCAGACACCTCTCTGGCCCATAGCACAGGGGGACATGATAGAGATGAAATGTTATCCAACAGCATGTTTAGAATAAACCAAAGGATCTTTCTCACCCCAGCATCACTAAGGTAGGGAGCCTGTTGCCACATAAAATTATGGGACCCACAAACATAAATGAACTAAAAAGCAAGTAAAAAAAATAGACAGGTCCTTTGCTGCCTGTTTCAACACCACGCCTGGATGCAAATCTTAAGCAGAAAGTCCTTGTGCTGCTGATTGCCAGAAGCTGGGAAGGATTCACAGCAGCCACCACTGGTGCCTGGGCTGGATAAAGCCAGGTCAGACTGACGGATCAGGTCACACACAGCCCCTCTAACTGCCACAGCCATGTTGTGTTCCAGTACCTGTGGTATTTTTCTCTGAAGCATCCTCCTCCTGGCTGCCGTACAAGTTCAGGAACTGGGCAAAGGCCCCCCTGTTTGCAAGCAGGGTGCTGTAGGAGCCGTGCTCAGACACTGCTCCTTCCACCAGCACCACGATGTTATCGACCTGGGGCAGGAAACTGATACTGTGCGTCACCAAGATCCGTGTCTGCAACAAAGTGGTTGCAGGGTAGTGAGCATCAGAGCACCCCTCGCTCCCCAGCCATGGGCCTGTAGGCTCTCCATCCCTACTTGGGGACCTCTCTGCTTATCAATTCCTGGCTATGGGGACATGGGGCACCCTTCTGGGGACCCATGGAGGCCTCTCCTGCTTGCTGCATCCCCCCATGAAAGCCTCAGGACCCCCCTCTGTCCCAAGCAAGCAACCTCAGAATTCCGTGGATAGTCAACACCACGCCAGTGCCATTCCTGCCTGGCTGGGGGGGGCGGAGGGAGGGCACAGGTGCTCACCTTCTTTTGCAGCAGCCCTTTCGGCCCCAGCACGTGGTCAAAGAGGTACTTGCCAACATGAGCATCTACGGCAGACAATGGGTCGTCCAGGATGTAGATGTCTGCGTTGCTGTACACTGCCCGGGCCAGGCTGACTCGCTGCTTCTGGCCCCCACTGAGGTTAATGCCCTAGAAGGGACAGGACCTCCCTGAGCACCGGGCTGGCACAGGGCAACAGCTCTGTCCTCTGCTGCAGGTGCTGTGGGAAACCCGTAGCGCCCAGGGCTAATACCTTCTCCCCAATCTCCGTCTGGTCACCTGCAGGCAGCAATTCCAGATCTGGAAGGAGAGCACAAGCCTTGATGACCTGCTGATACCTGGCTTCATCCAGTTCTGACCCAAAAAGGATGTTGTCTTTCAGTGTGGCATTCTGGATCCAGGCCTGCTGGGGGACATATGCCAGGGAGCCCTGAAAAGAGACACACACAACCAGCTACCTTGCAGAGCATCAGCCTGAGCACTGTCCTTGCCCTGAACCACCACGCTGGGACCAGCCCTGCCCTGCTGACCCCCGCTGAGCTCCCAAACAGCCCCACAGCCCGCTGTGCCAGCCAGCTCCTCTCACCTGGATGTTGATGTGTCCCTTGATATGCTCCATCTCCCCAAGCATGGCTGACACCAGTGAAGATTTGCCTGAGCCCACAGCACCCACCACAGCCACCAGGCTCCCAGGTGCGATGTCCAGGGTGACACTGCAATGACATGAGGGCTGAGCACTGCCAGCTCACCCAGCAGCTCCTGCGTGGGACCGGCACCGAGCAGCATCTCTGGGGCACACGCTTCTAGCAGCACTGCGAGAGGTGGCTGCCATCCCCAGCTGACACCACAGAAAGACCCCTCTCCCCAGCTGCCTGCCCCCAGCGTGGCACGGAGCACTCACTCTCTTATCGCAGCGATGCCGTCCTGCTCCCAGGCAAAGGTGGCCTCCGAGAAACGCACAGCGCTGCCTGCCAGCAGAGAGCCGTCCCTCAAGGCTGGGAAAGCCCAGGGCTGGGCCAGCCTGTGACCCACAGGGAGTAACCTGGAGGTTCACCTGCCTGCAATGGGGTTGTGGTGGATAGCTGAGGTCTTCAGGTCTTCTCCTCCCAGGTAGCGCTCCAGCCTCCCAGTCGACACATTGGTCTGCCATGGCAGAAAGAGGGTGGCATGTGGGCACGGGGCACAGCTGGGTGGGCTGGCAGGACCCCCATAAGCAGAGCACCCCATGCACACAGCCCCGACCCAAGTACCAGCCCCAACCTCTGAGCACCAAGCCTGTGTCATGTACAAGTCCTGTCCCACCCCACTGCCAGCAGAGCCCCGTGCACTGGCCCCTGGGTGTCCAAGGCCCAGGTCCATCACACACCTGAGCCCCATGTGCTGGAATGGAGAGAGGTATCGTAAGACGTCCCTGCATCCCCTGCCCTATGTGAGGACTGACCTGCACCAGGGAAGAGAGGACCAAGGGCAGCATGGCCATGGGGAAGCGCAGCACATTGAAAAGGGAAATGGCAGTGAAGGCCTTCTGTGCATCCAGGATGTTGTTCTCATCCACTAGCACGTAGACAGCAAAGCTGGCCAAGGAGACCTAGGACAGACAGCAGGGAAAGTCACCACCAGTGTGGTTGTGCACAGCCCAGCCCCTCATGCTCCCCTAAGGCCTCAGCGGTGCCTTCCCGCTGGGGACCTTTTCCCCTCCTGCTTCCCTTCTTTGAGTCCCGTCTCACCACCCTGATGGGACCCCTTTCCACCACAGCTCTTCTGACAGCAACTAGGACCATACTCTGCATCCCAGGCATCTGTCAGCCAGCCCCTTCCCCACCGCAGGGGCACTTCAGCTGAGGTTCCCCATCTTTCCCATCCCCAGCTCCGAGGAAGGTGCAGCCCTCCCCAGGCCTGCTGGCACTCACCAGGAGGGGGGCACACGTAAACACAAAGATAGAGATTGACTGCAGGTAACTGAATTTCACCAAGTACTTGAGCTCTTGTGCCCGGATCTCACTGACTTGCTTCTCGAAGGAGGGCTCCCAGGCAAAAAGCTTCAGAATCTGTGGGATGAGCAGGGTGAGCGGGTGTTGGCCTCACAGGAATGCCCATCTCCACACTCAGCTCCTGGTGGCCAACACCTCCATATCACCAGCTCCTGGCTTGCTCAGAAGCCTGCTTGGTCACTGCATTTCCCCCGTCCTGTCCTGCCCCATGGCTTACAGCACTTCTCCACAGCATTCCCACTCCCTCATCCTCAGCTTACTGGTCACTGCCAGCCCCTCTGCCACCACAGCAGCCTGCTCACCACCACAGCAATCCAGGAAACCCCCAGAAAACCTTCTCTTGGTTCCCAAGTCTTGGTCCAAGTACCCAGAGCTCCCCCCCAGCCAACCTTTCAAAAGGTGAGGAAGGTGAGGAAGCCAAGGGAGCTGCAGAGACTGAGGCTTGGCTATCCCAGACACAGGGGCCCCAAACTAGACTATAACTCTAGTGCTGCAGGGTTATACAGATGCGCTGCCTCCAGGTACAGCACACCAAGAAGAGGGGTGCAGCGACTGCCCGGGGGGTCTCCAGTCCACAGCTCACCTTGATTCCATTGAGGATTTCACTCATTATTTTCATGCGTTCATCCTTGTTCTTCATATTCCTCACCTACAAACAGAAGAGCCAGAGGTCACCTAAACCAGATAGCAGCTCACCCTTGGAAATACATCTGGGCTGCCACAGGAAAGGGAAGGGTGGGCTCCAAAGCCCAGAGAAGCCATCCCACAAAGCTGGACCTTGGCCCCTGGGGCTCTGGATAACCTGGGAAAAAACAGCAACCTGTTGTCAGGTAGAAGCTAAAGCTTCATTTTATGGTTGGCAAGATCTCATTTTCAGTCCTCAAGGCTGCACCCAGCCCTATTCAAGTTCAGCTGTGATGGTAGAACAGGTCTCACCTGCCTCCTGCTCATCTCAGCTGATCACCCCCTGGCTCAGGCTAGAGACACCCCCAGCCCAAGTCAGATGAACTTCCTAGGCTGGGAAAGATCCACAGCATAACAGGGAAGGGTTGGGGAGTGTGGAAAACAAGTGAGGGGATTAACAGTGGGCCTCAGGAGTGTGAGGCCAGGGAGGGTCTTGCACCCACCGCTGACCTGGATGGCTTTGGCTTTGGCAACCAGGAACGCATTTATGGGGATGAGCAGCACCATGACTGCGATGCCAGCTAGGACAGAGGGGCCGAGCTCTGCCCAGAGGAAGACAATGGACACGATAATTTGCAGGGGGGATGACCACAGCTGGTGAACGAAGTTGGCCATGTCCATGAACCTCTGGGCATCAGCTGACATCAGATTCACAGTCTCTCCCACTGTGGACTCCTTGCGGGTGGCACTGGACATGGTGAGTGCCTGGAGAGAGAAAGCATAGTCACTGCAAGCAGGTCTGGGAGCAGCCTGGCTGCCAGCAGCATGGCACAGAGCAGGGAATTAGCAGGCCAGGCTGAAGCTGCTCCCAGGGTTTGCTCCTGGTGCCCCTCTGCTGGCCACAGGTGCTGTCATTACTGCCTGCACACCAGGAACCACTGGATGCTGGAGAAAAGAAACACATTCCCATGCAGGAATGCTAGTGGCTGCTGTCCTAGGTGTTGCACTGCTCTGAAGAGAAACCTTCCTCAGCCCCTGGTAGTTATCAGACACTTGGCAGAACTAGCACTCACAGTGTCCCCAGTGCTGGGTGGGTGTCCCACAGGGCGAGCTCTCCCTGTGGCTTCTTGGGAAGTAAAGGGCGTACACCCCAGTAGTCCCAGGTTGATGGGGCAGGCACCGGATGCCGGTATCCCCAGCCCAGCTTGGAGGAAGCCAACAGAGGTGATGACAGGGCCATACCAACCTTCTTGTAGATGGCAGCAATGAGACTGGCACGCACGTTTATGCCAAGATGGAAGCACAAGGTGAAGTACTGCTGCAGGCAGAGGGACTGGATCAGCGCTGTCAGGAAGAGTAGGATGGCATACAGATAGCCTTGCCAGGGAAAGGACTCCTCATCCGACACAAAGGCGATCAGCAGCCTGGAGGGTAAAGGAACCCATGAGACCCCCACCCTACTGAGACAGACCCAAGCAAGATGCCCCAAACCAACACAGGGAGAGCATCCTCACAAAGGCAGTGACAGAGACCCTGTGCCAGACAGCTGGCTCAGTGCTCAGCAAGCTGGGGACCCCTGTTCTGCTGGGTGTCCCTGTTCTGCCAGGGACCTGCACTTCACATACAGCAATGGGTCACTAATGTAAGATCATCCACAGAGGCTGTGCGGTTCCGCAAAACATATCAGATAGGTCCTGTTGTGCTGAGCTGGACTGACTCACGAAGGGCCCCAAAGAAGAGCCAGGACTGCCTCCAGGGAGGGAGCAGGACTGCATAACAAGGGATGTAGGGAGCAGGGAGGAAGACATCCCCTGCAAGAGCTGGCAGCCAGCTCAGATCAGTTCTTCACTAAACTAACCCACCACATTCTCACACCTTTGGTGAGGACACAAGAAGTCCCCAGGGTGTGGGGCTGGGAGAAGTACCCATATGGAGATGGTGGGGTTGGATGCAGTGCACATAGGGAGGTGGTGGGGCTGGGTGCAAAGCCAAGACAGGGAATGGACAGGGACAGAGAGGAAGGACTCACTTCAGCAGCTGGGGGCTGACAAACACAAGTCCATCATGCACCAGCTTGAAAGCCACTGATAGCAGGAGGTTCTGCCAGAAGGTCTTGCACAGAGTCTTTATCAGCCAGCCCCTGGGGAAATCCTTGCGAGGGGCAGAGTCCCCTTTGTCTCCCTTCTTCTTCCTCTTTGACTGCTTCTCCTCCTAGAAGGAAGCCCACACAGAAGTAAAGGAGCTGGTTGTGCAGGCTTCCTGCACCTGAAAGGATGCTTGCAGGGCAGCGCCACAGACCCCAGGTCAGGTATCCTAAATGAAGCCTTAGCTTTATCTCCTGTTGTGTTCCCTCTCGCTGATCTCTGCTCAGGTCATACATCCCCAGCAGTAACACCTCTCTTGTCTGTCAAAGACAATTGTTGCAAACCCCAGACCAGTCTGAATCTCTCAGGCCAAAAATCAGACACTCCAGGAAGAATCTGAGACCAGGGGTGATCACAGAGTGATGTTCACTCTGACCTCATGGCTGGGAGGTATCTGGGATAGAGGAAGACAGAGATAAGGGAGCTGCTTGAACTGCAGACTTGAGGGTGGTTGCTGTCCTTCTGTAGGGCAGAAGGATGAAGACTTTCTTGGCCTCTCAAAACATGGCGATCTGCCAAGTACAGGGAAGACCCTGTCATAAGTTCCTCCATCCTTGCCCACGGCCCTGCAGAATCGGAGGGGAAAACCCAGAAAAGAGGGCCGCAGGGAGGCAAGGTGACCCTACTCCCCAGGGCTGGACCTGGACCTCTCAGTCCCATGCAAGGCCAAGAGTAGGAAGGGATTTACCAGCACCAGGATGTCTTGGCTCTGCGCCTTGCTCATGTTGTTCCTGTGGTCTGGGTCACCTTCCCGGCATCTTTTCTTGCGTTTCCGTTTCTCCAGTTCTGCTTGGGCCTTCCTCACCGCAGTCTTCATGTTCTTCTCCAAACCAGCATAAATAGCCTGCGTCTTGTCTTTACTTTTCAATTCCCAGATATCCTCTATCTCCAAGGGCTTGCGATAGCCCTTGAAAACCATGCTGTGGAGCAGAGAAATCTCCCCTCAGCAAGCTTCCCACACTACACCTGTTGGAGAATCCTTGCTGCAAATGCAGAGCCTTCACACCCAGCCTGGCCCTGAGCTCAGGCTGCACTGAATGCAGTGCCTCTCATGACTAACTCCAAGCAGCCTGTGCTGCAGGCTTCCCCAGAAAGGGCTGGGCCAGCCCTAAAGCACCCCTGCATTTCGCCAGCCCAACCTCCCACAGAGCCCGGCTCACCTGGTGTACCATTCAAAGGTGATGGAGCTCAGGAAGGAGGCTGTCACCTCCGGGTTCTAGAGTACAAAACAAAATGGGTACCAAGAGATTGTTGATGCTGAGGGGTAGCATTGACAAGAGTTGACTAAGCACCCCCCACCATTAAGGAACGCCAGAGATTTCAAACTGTGCCAGCTCCAGCCCCAGGAACCCCATCTCACATCCAGAAGCATCACCCCTTGGACACACATGCAGATGCCCCAGGCTGCAGGCTCCAGCTCTTGCTGTGGCCCTCGCTGAAGCTCTCAGGTCTTCCCTCCCACAGGGGCCAGGAGGAGTCTCTGCATGGAGGTCACCCTACCCCATGCCACGTGAGCCAGGATGTGGTACCCGAGCCCCAAGCACACTCCCGCATGGATGTCACACCTTCTTCCTGATTTCCTTTGTTTCTGGGGCAACATCTGAGAAGCCTGAGACAAAGAAGAGCAGCAGCTGGAGCCCATAGGAGATGAAGAAAAGGACAAACCGTGGCACATCGGAGATTGGTGCCTGCAGGAATGGAAAGCCCAGAGAGACTGTTGGGGGTTTGTCTCAAGGCCATCTGGTGCTCAGAGACAAGATCCAGCCCCAGGTCAGTGAACATGGCTGAGCCCAACAGGGCCATGCAAAACTTGCTCTGGGTCCTGATCCAGCTTCCCTTTGCCACCCCTCCCTGCTTCTCCCTGACCTCCTCCTACAGGTCTGTAAGGGCAGAAATTTGTCCTGGAGAGCTAATGCCTTCCCCAAAGAGACAGGATGAATTCAAACAGCAATTCCTCCTCAGGTCTCTTCTGGTTCCTAGGGCAGCTGGGACCTCAGTGATACCACTGAGAGCTTGTCAAGAGATGAAGTCTGAAGGGACTTTCTTTGAGGACAGAATGAGACCATGGGGAAGCGCAAAGCTTCCTGCTAAACAAACCCAACCTGCAGGGCTCTCCGGAGGAGCGACTGGAATGGCAGTATCCCACAGAGGAGGGACAGTGTCCAGAAGCAGAAGAGTATCCCCGAGTCTCTGCGCAAGCAGAAGCGCCGCGCATCATGGATCAACAGGACCAGGAGCTGGGGGAAGGAAGATCAGACAGAGGCTCAGGGAGGGCTGCAGGACTAGGCCTGGGCTCTAAACGTGCCTTTGGGGTGTGTGTCCTAGGATGCCAGCACACGTGATCTGCTGGGATTCACTGCTTTGAAGACACCGAGCTCACTGCCAACCCTACAGAACCTTCAGAGTTAATTGCATAGGGCAAAGGTTTATTTCAGGAAGACATAACATCAGGCTCCTCATCAGAAAAGCAAGGTCTGAAGTCACCCCGACATTACAGCAGGGCACTGTTTCTCTTTTTAGCTGTTCTCACCTCAAATTCTTAGATGCGCCCAGCTGTGAGGGGTCACACCCTGCCTCCTGTGTATTGCCTCCGGACCTGGAACTAAAGCCAGATCAGAGTGCCAGCAGCGCAGCCTCTCTGGGCAGTCCTCTTGCCTTATAAGCTCACGTGAACTCTGCACATGTAACTAAATGATGTGACAAAATACGGAGGATAGCAAACGGAGGTGTTACTTTTGCTTTGCTTGTAGCTGCTGAGCATTTTGGCTTTATTAAGATTGCTAGAATATCCCATGTCTCACACAAGATATCTGCAACTTCCACGCACATATTCCATCAAGCTAACAGCCGCTACATCCTCAGCTTTCTCCTCTGCCTGGGTATCCTGTGGCACTTCCCGACTCTGCACAAAACTGAGCAGCCGCCCATGGGAAGCTGTGAGACATCAGAGCAGCGAGCCACAGTCTGATGTTCACGCTGTGCAATCAGTCCTGTGAAACCCATACTGCTGCTGCTGCGGCTCCTGCCAGAAAGCTCAGCTACACTCACAGGCATAACACCGATCTTAGTTTTAAGGATAAAGGGAGGGAGCACTGTACAACCAGACACCTGCCCTCAACCTACCGCCCTTGTGCACCACCTGCACATGTTCAGGGCTAGTCCCTACACATTTTCCAGGCTATGCTTCCCTCAGGGACACGGCTTCCTACTAATCTCTGTGCTAGGGATGTTTTCTGCTGCTTGGCCCCATGGTCTCACACCTGTCTCTTTGGTGACACACAGCACGTTTACCCGCTGATCCCTTACCCAGGTGGCGATGTACAGGCTGGGGTTTGTGTACTGGACAGCTGGCAGGGGGTCCTGCTCTGTGTCCTCTACAAACGCCAGAGCCAACTCCACCACTGCCGTCAGCATCAGCAAGGTAGCCAGCACCTACGGGAGAGGGGAGCAGCTGTGAGGGGAGACCCAGCCCAGTGTGGGCACTGGGAACCACTGGGAGACAAGACAGCTGGGCATAAAAGCACTGTCTCTCATACACCGTTACACCCTTTCCAACACAAACCTGGCCTGGGAGAGCTTTCTAGGGCCCTGTGAAGCTGCAGCACTTCCACAGGAGCACTGCCATCATTTTAAGCTTGGAGGAACACAGCCCACAAGATAAGAGGCCCCAGTGCACACCTCTGCCCTCCCTCCCCGTGCATCCCAGCCCTGCTAACCCCTCTGTCCCAGATACACCTTGTTCTGGGTCCCCCTTTACATTTCTGTCCCAGATGGTGCCCCAGCCCACTGTTCCTTCTCTCCTACACTTCCCATCTCTCCAGCCCACACCTGACTCCAGCCCAGAGGCTTTCCACTCACCACCCCTCCAGCCCAGGCTGTTCCAGCCTGTCCGCTGTGCCCCCTCAGCCCCACTCTACCTGTTTGATGATGTAGAGTTTGGTCACAGAGGATTTCTTAGCTCTGGATTTGCACATGGGCAGGAGCTGCCAAGGAGCCAAAATCCAGAAGAAGCCAAGGGGGACCCAGACCAGCACAGTCTGCTGGAAGCACACCGGCAGGTCGGCATCTGGACGAGCAAGGTAGGAGGCATTCTGGGGGCAGCAAAGACAGACAACCACGTCACTTGGTATGGCTTGACCCTCACCTGGCTCACGGCACAAAAGCCAGCACACTCCTGCAGCTCCTGCCCACCCTGCTCCACCCCATCACACCCCCTACCTCAACACCGACCTCCCTGGCTGAGCATTTCAGCACATAGCCGAGGTCCCAGGTGATGTCCCCGTACCCACCTATCTGCCTGAACTTGGGGGGGCCTCCCCCACAACCACCCCTTGCTGGAGCCAAGCTAGCTGCAGCAACTGGACCCAGATCATTCCCTGAGAGATCCATGCAGGGTGTCCCATGTTCCCAGCTGGGCTGCAGGGCTAAAACAGGACAGGGCTCATTCAGTGAACTGTCACTCATTGTCTCGTGGATACTACACAGACTGTGCACAGCACTCAGTGCCACGGCAGTCCTGGATAAATACCAGAACCTCTGCTGACTGCTGGGTCCCACTGGCTGAAGAAGCTGTGAGCCTTGGGATCTACTGCTCTCCCCTCCCACTGAGCCTCCTACCCCAAGAACAGGCAGTGGGGGCGATGCAGCCACTCACCCAAAAGACGGAGCCGCAGAACTCCTCCAGGGCTGCCGACATGGCTCAGGGCAGAAGAGACAGCAGCTCCTTCCCCTCGCTCTGCCTGGCTGCGAGTCCTGGGTGGATGCTTGGGACAAAAGTCCCCACACACCCTCAAGTGGTGTTGGGACAAAATCCCTGATGACACACAGTTAATTGTTAACTTGGTGCTATTGCACAACACCACAGACCACAGCAGTGACCACGAGGGCTTTGGAAACCGCGTGGGCTCTGGGGAAGGGAGGTGAGGAAGACCCAAGGAAGAGATCAAAGGGGAGATGCAGGGAAGCTGCTGTCATGGAGTCACTGCAGGACATCACAGCCACTGCTCAGAAATCACAGCCTTCAACAGTGCATACCAACAGAGACAAGCTCATACGGACCCACTGAAGATGCTACCTCAGTGCAGCAGACCCCTCCTGCCAGAACAAGCCTGCTGAATGTGGCCAAAAGGTCCAGCAAAGGCCGGTCTCTCAGGAGCCAAAGACGACAGCACCCTTTTCCTCATGTGCCATCCAGCAAGGAGGCCCAGGACACCAGCAGTGCTCCAGGCATGGGAACTTGCAACATCTGGAGGCCCAGCAGACTGCATGCTACAGTAGTCTTTCTGAGTCCCCAGGATCCGTCTTCCTTTTACCAACTTCTGGGCTGCAGAGCCTGGAGACTTTCCCAGCTCTCCCTTTCCCACATCTCGGTGTTATCTGCATGTTCTGGCAACTAGCTGACCACAAAACCTAAAAGAGACTTTGCATCTTCATTCTAAAGCAACCCCCAACATCTGAGACAGCCAGAGGACCGCTCCCAGGAAGGTGACTGCCACTAAATCATCACCCTGCTGCTTAGAAAGGTGGAGGTGTGGGGGTAGGTGGGAATGGTGCTGCTCTAAGGCTGCAATTGAATTTGCTTTATCACGCATGCTCTTGGGGAGCACTAGGTAAAAGGGGACGGTACGGTGACCACAAGGATTCTGCTGTCTCATTGTTCATGGAGTTAGCAGATAGCTCAGAAGTCAAGGGTGATACAATGAGTAATTGCTCAGGAACAACCCTCTCACCATCAATATCAGAGAAAGGTTCAATGTCCAGCTCACTGGTTAATTATTATTGGCTTGCCTGATTAAATCCACTTGTTTTTGTAAATAAAGCTACTCATAGTGCTATGTCCTCCAGGCTGGAACCAATACACTGAAACGAGAGCAGCAATTTGATGTAATGGATAAGAAAATGAATGGAGCAGTCACTTCCTCAGCCCTTCTCCATCCAGAGTGGTGACCTAAGTCTTCTTTCTTTTCACTGGCACAGGTGTCCTCTGGCCTTGCTTGTACCCACCTGGAGCTCTTCTGCCAAGGGGACCACTTGCTCATGACACCTTCCTATTTAATGCTCTGTCCCATCGCTGGTCTGTTTTCGGTAGATGTCACAGCCCCATCCTCACCCCATCTTTGGTCTCTCACGCACAGCAGAAGTGCTTTGCTCAGCACCGGACACCACCTATCTTTAATGTTCAAAGCAGGCACACCCCCACATTCTCTACCCTCATGCCTGGGATATGCTCCTCCTAAAAACCCAGCTAAAAAAAACTTAAAAAAAGCTTCCTTCACCACAATACCCAGAAAATGTTGACTGGGACCAAGCTAATCAAAGCAGTTAGGCACCTTTGACCAACAATACCACACCATTTCCCCGTGCTCCCTTGCCTTTACCCATCTGTTGTCCATCATCTTGTCGGAAACTTAAGTTTTCAAAATCAGGCATTGCTTCATGTCCATCTTACACACGGCCTGGTCCAGGACAGAGGCTGCTGCAAGGCAATCTACGAATCAGTCTCACCCTCACTGCTCATCTCTGTTTCTGAAGGGTTTGTTTCTCTGCTTTGTTATGCTGTAACCCCATGAGTTCAAAAGCCTTTTTTTTTTTGTTTGGTTTGGTTTTTGAAGCTTTACACAAAAAGAGAGAACCAAACTCTGTTTATGAGGGGTGGGGAGTGGGGGAACTGAGTCAGCAGAATATTCATGCTGAGCTACCAGTATCTTAATCATCACCATGACTCATGAAAACTCACAACATAAGCCATTAACTCTTAAATTGGGTATTCTGAACTACATTGACTATAACCACAAATCTAATTTCTTCTTCCAAGTTTGGATCCTTACTACTGCCTGCGCATGTCAGCACTGAAGCAGGGTCTGACACCAGCACTAAGCAGCCATTTCCTTCCCAGCTCCTAACACATATGTTCCCAAGGTGTGTTTTGGGAGACGCCAATACCTCTGATGGATCCATGTGAAAAGGTGGATGTACCCTCTAAGCTGAAGACACGTTGTTAGTCTTGGTTATAGGTTTTCAATGACCTGATTCTACTTAAGGTGACAAAAATTGCTGCCACCTTGTCAAATGGTACATTTTCCTGTACATCCTCACAGGCTGTATGCTATTGCAAAGACAGGCAGACAAATCTGAACCCTGTACTTTGCTTGCTAAGAAGGTCTGCCATCTCTGCTGTCAAGGGGATTTCTCTTCAGCTTTGTGGACCTTGTAGAGAAGAGCAGGCAGCAAGAACAAAGGTGCTTTATCTCTGGGTATCTACTCTCTTAACAGACCACCCTGATGCTGTTCAGATCTTTTGTTGGATATTTTGCAGGGTAACTGAGATGAGTCTAAGGCTTCAATTCTGTTAGGCAGCAATAACCCAACAGGCACATTCCCCTGAGCACTGTCTGGAGAACAAGCAGTTTGTGCTTCATATTGGGAAAAGGACCTAGAAACTTCCTTAGAAAAAGCGCCTTGTCCTCCCCCAAGGAATCTCACCACACAACCACCCCACCTCAAGCACTCACTGCCCACAGCCCAGGATGCCTCACAACTACCTCACCTCATCAGTCAGGCAGTTATAAGCTCCTTCCCATTAGAACTTAATGTGTTCATTGAGTTCTCTTAATAGCAGAGAGATCTTAAGACCTCTATGTATCAATGTGTTTCTCTCTACCCAGCGGCTGCTACGTTGCTAACCCCCAGCTATCCTACTGGCTGACCACAGCACGTCGTTTTCCAGCTGTGGCTATGATGTTTCCCTCCTTGGCATTCTGGATGTGATGGCATTTGCCTCTGGTGCAGCAGGGGCGTGATTAATTCAGGCTATGCAACACAGACCATGGTCTTACCTGTAAAATATAAATAATTTTTTAAAAAGCACAGCAGAGGGGGGCAGCTGCAGTGTTTATTTGACAATCACATGCAGTGCTACACAATTCAGTCCCCCTACTTGCTCGGCTCCCTTCCTCCCAAATACTGCTGAACAGCTTGTTGCCGCAACACCTGGGAATAAGTCCTTTTATTTAAAATGGCCAACGTAAGTTTCCAGGCCAGGGACTGGTCATTCAGGGGAAGCCAAGGGAAGAGGTGTCAGGCTTCATCACCTAGTTCACATCCTCTGCAGCCTGAGGACTGAAGCAGTACCCATCTGTCCATGTGGCAGGGAAGACCCTGGAGTCTCAGTGCTCTCGTCCCAGCACGGTGCCTTCCACTACAGAATGTTCTTTGCGATTGCGTTCAGGGTCCTCACTTTGGCCACATCCGCCACCTTTATGGAGTATTCAGGGGCAGAGAAGGATGCTCCCATGGCAACGTTCGGATTTCTGTCAGGAAAACCACTGGTTACTATCTGCAGGTGATACAGATAAGTAAGACACAAAGAAAAACCCACTGTCTCCCCTAGTCTCAGCAGCGGCCGGAGAACCTGCTGGTGCCACCCAAACCAAAGGTGAGACAGTAACAGAAAGAAGAATAATCCAAAGAAACAACAGCATCAACAGAAACCCAGTGCAGACCTATGGATAAATGTAAGCCATTCCTCATTCCTCAGAGGCACACCCTGCCGGCCTCCCAAATCCTACGTGCTTGTGTTAAATGTCTAAGGCAACTACGCCTGAACCTGCCTTCCCAAGTGCAGTCACAAGTCCTAGGGCAGCAGTAGCAGTAGAAACACCCCAAGGACCCAGTTCTGCATGGAGCTCATGTCCAGATGATGAGCACCGCTGGATTCATACACTGCAGAATACAGAGCCAGGCATCATGATCCCAACCACAACAGTGCAATTAGCACCCATGAAGCTGTTTGAAATTTATGCCTGTTCTACAAACTCATGTCCACATTATTCCAGCTTTTCTCTTCTACAGTTTTGCTAAAACATAAAAATAATCAGTTACCTGAACTTCATCCCTGAGTCACGGGCTGAGCGAGCAGAGCAGTGAAACTCAGAAGCAGTGGAGCCTTCCAGAATCCTCTGCAGGTTTCGCTCTGTGATGCCACCCCCTGGTGGGAAGAATCCCGATGTCACACACAGCCCAGATGGCACTGTCCCAGACCTGACATCACCTGGGGCCCTATCCCCTGAAGGACAAACACAGTATCTACACTGAAGGGAAAAGCCAGCCCTTGGGACAATGGAGACCCGGGTGCATCAAAACAGACAGTGTGTCCCACGGCAAGAGCCTAGGAAGCAAGGGCTAGGGACTACAGGAGCTGTTCAGATGACAAAAAAGCATTACCTGGCACCACCACAATTCTGCCCTTCGCCTGAAAGAAGAATAACACGTTAGTGATATTGCTCAGCACTACAGCCGCACATGCATTTGTGGAGCAGCAAAGAAACCTTACGTGCAGTGCCTTCCATAAGCTCATGGATGTCACCACGGCTTACAGTTCGTGCATTCTCACCCATCTTTTTTGTACTACTCATGTTTTACAAGAAAAAGTGGAAAAGAATTTGCAGTTACAGCTAAGACAACTTGACACCATTTCCTCCTACCTCTCTATCCCATCTGGCTAACTCTTAGGTACATCCATTGCATTTTCTTAACAGGAACTGTGAGACCCCCGAGCAGGGACTTCACTCTGCTGTTTGTGTGGGCTTATCACACCAGCTGCTGAAACCAATCCCTACGCCCTCCTCCCAGTGAGGGCAAGAACAAGCCAACCAGTCTTTGCTGTGGGAGAGACTCTGGGGTCCAGCCCACATGGACTTAGGAAAACACATTAAGGCCAAGCCAGAGAGGGAGGGCAAGCACTCCTTGACAGAAGTTCCCTTATGGAAATGAGTCCTACCATAGAGGAGCCATCTCCAGGCAATGCCCATAAGCAGCCATAGTAACCCAGGGGAGCACTGGGAACACTTACCTGTTCTGCAAGCCTCTTAATTAAGGACAATCCTTCCAGTGCTGAGCTGTCACAGCCACTTGTCAATACCCGCTCAAACCCCAGAGAAATCAGAGTCTCCAGTGCCACCAGAGGGTCGTGCACCATATCGAAGGCTGGAAGACCAACACAACAGCTCAGAAATCGCTCAGCTAATCATGCTCAAGCTCTGTCCCCCAACCAGCTCAGGAGCCCAGGAGATAACAATAGGAAGGCTACTTCTCACAGCTCATCAACCCCACAGGGAGCCACAGCTCCTGACTATAACGTCCCCCTCGCAGCAGTGGCAGGGCCACCATGCTCAACCCTCAAGACACCTCCTCTCCACCCAGGGCAGTGACCAAGCCTGGATTCCCTGGACCTTTCCCCTCCTGGGGGAACAGCACAGCCACAGCCTGTTCTTGCACAGCATGCAGTGCTTTCCCCCCTCCAAAAAAACACCAAAGTACATTACAATCAGCTCCCTTCCCGTCCCACCTTCCCCTGGCAGTGGGGCAGAGGCTGGTCTCTGCCAGGGCCAGTGTCCCAGGTGACTCACCTCGGTGAAATGTAACTGGCAGGGGACGGCACACCGCTGCAATAAGAAGACATACGGTCAGTCAGGGCTGGTACAGAGAGTCCCTTGTGCTAGAATCAGAAAAGCACATGAGATGAAAGAGGACAAAGGCTTCTCAGGCCATTCCTGGGGAGCTCTGAAGAGTTATGGTACTTGCTGGAACAACACAGCTGCTGCTCGTTGGTGGGAGAGAGTTCTTCTGCCCTTTGACGAAGCAACAAACCTTTGTTTTTATGAGAAACACCAAAATCCCCCATCTCATCTGGATCATGCAGAACCCTCATTCCCACCAGAGATATCTTTCTCTGCAGGAAGGAAACAGAGAAGCTGTATCATCTACCTAGAGAAGGGACAGGATTGGTGCTCTTTGAAAGCAGGAAAGCTGATTTTTGTGATTTCTTTCACTACCTAGAATTTCTGCTCTCAGACCACAGCAAAGGGTACCAGCAGTGCTCTACTGAATGTGCACAACTCATTTATTTCTATGAAAAGAAATCCAACCGCCTCCTGCCCTGGAAACACTGGTTCCAGCAGAGCACCTCATTACTCCAGTGGAGGCAAATCCTGACAAGACCCCTCTCTTGTGCTGCACTCTCTGCAGCACATTCATCTTCACGAGAGAACCTCAGCACCACACCACCAGGGAAAGGCTCAGCCTGCTTTAGCTGTAGCTCACAGAAAAGATGTGGAAGCAAGTTCTCTTTCTCTCTATGTATTAGGGGTCCAGACTAACGATGTTCCACTGCAGCTTCAGTAGCCTTTTATACGTTTCCACCTCTCTCCCATTATCTTTCCTCCCTGGGTGTGTTAGAGGAAAAAACGAAGATGAGTTGCCAGCTATCCACAAGGCCAAAGCCCATGAGAGACATATCCTAGACACCTGTGGCAAGGACGTAAGGAAAAGAACAAAGGGCAAAAAAAATTAAGAAAGGAGAAAATCTAAAAGCTTAATATGCTGATGCCCCCAAAGCAGCTCACCTAAGCCTCTATCGCTCTTAGACCTAGCTATTACATCCCAGGTGGCCTCAAACTCTGTGTGAGCTGCTTATGGCAGTAGCCCTTGGTCTGCAAAGCTTTTTACCAATTTAATGTCTCACAGGTATCACAATAAATGAAACTGAAGATGGCGGAGAGAGACAGCGAGACCACAGACGAGACATGCAGACCAAAGCACCCTGCAGTTCTTTCCACATCAGCCAGAGCAGCACTGAACTCACGCCCCCAGCCACAGCGCAGATATTGCACCGAGCTCAGCAGAGCACCTCTGACCAGCCGACACCCTTACCCAGCAACGCCGTGCAGAGCTCCGTGTCGATGCGCCCGTCCTCGGTGAGGGCCCCGAACACCAGCCCGTCAGCCCCATGCAGCTTGGCCAGGCGGATATCGGCCTTCATCACCTCCACCTCCCGGTCCGAGTAGAGGAAATCGCCGCCGCGGGGTCGGATCATCACGAACACGGGGACTCGCACGCACTGCTTCACCACCTGCAGGAGTCCTGGCCGGGGCAGGGAGAGCGGCAGCTCAGCCCCCGGCTGCGGCAGCTCAGCACCCGGCTGCGGCGGGGGAGGTACACGGGGCAGGGGGGAAGCCGGGCTGGCGGGAGTGGGCCCGGG
>JAVJGI010000065.1:25197148-25213325 GCA_035590275.1 Ibycter americanus | reverse complement strand
CAGTTGTCCAAATTTAACCCCCCCCCCCCCCCCCCCCCCGCCTTCCCCTCCACTTACACCTCTAAGGAAGAGCATGGATTAGAAAGGATTTGCCCTCATGGGGCTTTGGTTTGGGTTTGTGAAGATCTGTCCTTAAAAGCTTTGCCTTTTTTTTTTTTTATCCCCATGTAAACCTGACTCCCAACTTTACACCAGGAATGGGCAGAAGTGAAGTGCTGTGTTGTTCGGGGAGCAGAGATCTCCCATTTCTTTTGAAATACCTGCCTTTAAATGGCATTTCCTCTTGGAGACAAAGGCTTAATGTGAAGGACGAGCAGGTGGAGATGGACGAGGGTGGTGTTTTGGGAGCAGGGCACTGCTGGACCCCTCCTCCTGCGGTTGCTGTGCTTCAGTCACGCATGCAAAAGGCTGGGTGGACCTTAGACTCATCCAAAATTCGTCCCTGTGACAGCAGTGACAGGGCAACCTGGCTCTCTTGATACAGCTCCTGGCTGGTCCCTGTGCCGCTGATGTCCCAGTGGACCGGAGGCCATTGGCATCCCAGAATGGCTGGGATGCTCTCCCCAGGACCCGTCCTAGTGCTCTTGCCTGGGACCTCTCCTGCACTGGGAATGACCTGTGCAGCGATGCTGTGTCAGGCCAACAGTCCTGGGGCGCTGGGGCCATTGCAAAGGTGGTCGGGAGTTAGCGTGGGGCCAAGGCAGCTCTTCATTTCCTCATCCCCCGCTTTGCCGGGGAAGCAAAAGGCCATGCTGCTGGCTGTGCCCCATCCCGCTGGAAGCGCTGACGCCTGCCTGGCTGCCAGGACACCCCTCTGGCCCAGCCCCAGGCACGTCCCCTGCGCCCAGCAGCAGTGAGCAGGCACCGTGCCGCGTCACGGGGCCACTCGGGCCCAGGCGCCCTTCTCCAAACATCCCTCCCGCCGCGCGCCCGCGGTACCCCCGCGGCTCGCCCATGTCCGCCCCGCGCACCCGCCCTTGCTGACGGCAGGGAAAGTAGGAGCCGTGTCCTTGCACTGACCTTCGCCTGACCTTCCAGTAAGGCTCGAGAAACCCTCGGAACGGCTTTCTCATTGTGCAGCCCCAGGGTTTCCAGGGAATTAGTCAGCAGGCTGGAATTGTGCTCTGCGTATGTGACAACCCCCCCGCCCCATTCCCCCCCCGCCACCGCCCGCCTCTCCCATCTCTGGAGCCGGACCGGTCCAAGAGATATGTTGCCAGGGTGACAGCGAGGTGTGATGGATGGACAGAGAGTGGCTGTGGAGTGGCAGGGCCGCTGGTCAGTAACCCAGGGCTGTGTTTATAAGAAGGAAGAGGCTGTTTCCTGGAGCTAACATAATGCAGCTCTAAAAAAGGCAGGGGAAATACATCATGCGAGGAGAGCGCAGCCCTGGGAGGGGAGGGCCGCTGGGGAGCCCAGCACCAAAGCGAGCCTCCAGGTCAAGGTGCCTTTGACAGGGGCCTTTTTTATAGGCCATTTGCGTGAGAGTTCGCTGCTGTTTCTTTGCAGCCCTGACAGCGGCTTAAGGCCCAGCCGGGGTTTGGGGAGGGTCTAATCTAAACTCGCTGTTTTCCAGCCCTTCTCTTGCAGGACCCGCTGATTTATTTGGAAAATAAATAATCGTTGCTGACTATTGTTTTGTTGCTGCGGAGTGACAGTCGTCCCGCCTTGGCTATAGGTCTGTGCCCTGTCCCGCAGGGGACACTCGGAGGTGTGGGGAGCCGGGGAGGGACCCCAGTGCAGAGGGGGCGAGGGGCTGAGCCCACCGGGAAGCAGCGATGCTGGTAGCCACGGTCCCTGCATGGGGTGGGGACCTGGGGCAGCACTCGCAGCGCTCCTGGTGCCTGGGCTCAGAGCTGGGGCAGAGGTGACCAGCTGGAAAGGCAGGGGGACATCTCGCCCTCGTACCACAGGTGTGCAAGGTCCTTGTGCCCAGCACTGGCACCTCCCCTGCTGCGGGGCCGGGGGCTCTGCAGCCCCTCACTCCTGCTGCTGTGACAGCTGCGGGGTCATCCCTGCACCTCGTGTCACCTCCGAGCCCTGCAGACACGCTCCCCCCAGTGTCACCCTGTCCGCCGGAGGGTCTGGCTGCGGGAGAGGCGGCAGCCTCCGGTGCTGCAGATGGGGGTTTCGCTCCCCACCCAGCAGCACGGGAGCTGAGCCCCCCAGGTGGGCTGGGGCTCCACCGCTCCCTTGCCCTGCTGCTGCTCCCGGTGCTCTGCCCTGCCCCGGCGTCCTCCGGGCCTTAATTATCTGAGCTCATCAGAGAGCAGTTCTCCAGAAAATAGCTCCCGATTTTTCCCTACCAAAAAAAAATTAAAAAATTCGAATTAAAGCATTTCAGAAAAGAACTTCACCAAAAAAAGGGGAAAAAAACCCAGGCTTATTCAGCTGTAAGTCCCACCATTTTCTAGGTAGCCACAAATTGCTTCTACTGCACCTGACAAATTATTAAAATGTTGAGAATCTTTTCTTCTTTCTTCTGTTACTTTTGTTCCTACAGTCCTTCAATAGCTGAGCAAGTGATATTGCATTTAGGGTTTTTCTTTTTTTTCCTTTTACAAGAGTGTCAAAGCTTTGAAAATATCAGCGTAGGGAATAAAAGATGAGAAAAGAGAGGAGGAAATCCAGCATGAGCGTCAGGCAGTCTTCAAGCAGCTTTGGGGCAGGGGACAAAAACAAGACAAGGAAAACATGAAAACACAGTGCTTCCAAATTTCAAACAGCTTTCTGGTTTAGGAAACTGAAAGAAAAAAAATATTTCAAAATATGTTATTAAAAAGTTAAATAAAAATTGTTTCCATATAATAGTTTTCAATCTAATTATTTTTGGGTACAAAATTTTCCAGTAATTTTTATACTGAAAAAGTATAGGTTTTATAGTTTATTTTTCACATCACTAATAATAATAATTCTACCTCAGTATAATAATAAAAACCCTCAATTTCCACCCTTCCAGCAAATGTCTGGGTTCAGTCCCATCCTCACTAGTGCAGGAGTAATTTTTTAAGTGGAGCCTCATTTTTGGCTCAGGTTTTTGCTTTTCTCTTTTTGCTTTGGAGGACTGTTCTGTCTTCATCGTTGTTCATACTTCCCCTGCTCTAATTCCTCCAAATACTGCCACATGCACAAATTCCAGAATGAGTTCAATATTAATCAGCAAATAATTTTTTTGCAGCCCAGGCTGATCACTGTCTAAAAGCCACTTTCTAAATAAGTATTTGATGAGTATTTGTATATTTAATGTTTGCATTGTTCTAAGTGACTTGTAACATTAGGTTCTCTCACCCACTTTCAGCTCGAGTTAGCACGTTCACACGCACTTACATTTGAATTTGTGTTCAGCTTGCATTTTATAGGGCTGTATTTGAACGACTTTCAAAAAAACAATCCAGTTTTTGGAATTATTTGGTTTTGTCTGATGTATCCGTCACAGCTGCCAGTGCAGGAGAAGGCGATCTGTGCTTCTGGAAGCCCCTGTGCCGGCAGCCCTGGGCAGTGCTGCCTGTCGGGGGGAGCTGGACTGCGCTGGTCCCCAGGCAGCCCCAGCCCCGCTGCACAGGCATCATGGGGCTGCTGAGCTGCAGCCCTCTAAGATCAGCTGTGAGCATGGGCTGCTGTTTTTCCAAAACACTGTGTATTACCATTTCCACAGTCAGTTCTTCTTGGATTTGCGTCAGCCCCCCATGGCACCCCCGGATATGCGCTGCCCGGGGCAGGGAGCGAGGCTGGTCCTGGGGGACAGGCTTGGGCTCATCTTTCCAGCTCTGCAGATTAGGGCTGCCTGGCTCCTCTGTGAGCCTCCCCAGGTGGCCGTGATATTTCTAAAGGACTTGTCCGTGTGCCACGGTAAGCTCATTAGCTAATTCCCTTATTACACAGCATCAACTGAAGCATGTGTGTTTGGGCTTCCAGGCAGCCTCCTCTCGCCTTTCTCCCCAGTTCTCCTCTCCTCCTCATTACTCCCTTCTCTTTGTTTTAGCTAAGAAGGCAGGTTTATAAAAGTCCCCTTGGCCCAGCCATTTCGGGTGTACGCTCATCCCTCCCTCTCCGCTGGTCCCGGTCCTGGGGTACCCCCAGTGAGGGGGGCTGCTGCGGGCTGGGGCTGCAGCGGGCAGGACCCTACTTGCCCAGTGGTGCGGTGCAGCACTTTCACCTCTGCCAAAGTGGCTTTTCGAGCCCGTTCACATTTCCATGTCAATCTCAGAGCCTGGCCGAGTGAACATGCTGAGGGTTTGATTCAGACAAAGTGAGGAGCAGGGAGGTTCCTAGGAAAGAAGCTGTGGCGTGAAGCCACCGTGGTGGGATGCTGCTCTTTGCAGGGTCGCCCCAGGTTTTGAGAGGGTTGATGGGCTCTTGCGTGTTGTTTGCAAGAGAGACGCTGAGCTCCTTGCCCCTGATCCCAAACCCGGCAGATGCTCACCAGGAGCCAGGGGGTCAGAGTCCATGGGGCCAAGCCTGTCGCCCCCAACCATGGGGAGCCTGGGGGCCCTCTTCCCTCGCCGCCTGCTCCGGGAGAAGCCCGGTCACAACCCCTGCGCAGGGAAGAGGGATGGAGCCGGCATCCCACCCTCTTCCTTCTGGGGGGCCACACACCGCAAAATGCACCTCACGCCGGCGCTTTCCGGCCCTCTGTGAGAATGTGCAGTTTGTGGCTCCTTCATTGACTTTGAAGAATGTTCCTTTATTCACAATGTTATTTCCTTTAATCACTGTGAGGTTGCAGGAAATCTTCTTGGAAAATTATTTCAGATTGGCTGGAATCACCGTAATGTCACAGGGATGGAAAACTCACTTGAACTTGTTTTTATTTTACCCTAAAAAGTCACTGTCCCCAGAAGGTTCAGATGAATTTGGATAAACAGGCGAGTTCCGAGGATTTAGTTGTTTTTGAGAAGTTTTTTTTTCCCAAATGAACCTCTGTGGCTTTCCAAGTTCCTGAGCTTTACTCAAGATCAGGGGTGCAGAACTGAAGGAAAAATGGGCCAGTGGCATAAACAGATTGAGGACAGCAAATACATCATTAAGGGACACAATATGCAAGTAGAGATAACGAACCAGTAAGTGACAATTTTGGCCATCAGCTAAGAGCTGAACCAACTGAATTTTCTTTTACTTGAGGATATCTATGCTGGCTGACACAGAAAAATCAAGATGTGCTAAATCATGACTTTCACGGGAGTTTAGTGCCATCTCCACGTGAAATTCTTGTGCGCAATGGAGAAACGTGATCGAGGTGGATGTGTGGCTACGTGAGAGCACAGCTGGCTGAAAAGCTATTGAAAGGGCAGTTACCAGTCTCAAACCCCAGACGAGGTCTGGCCTGTGTCGAGGGCCAGTCAGTGCTTTCATCAGTGATTTTTACCTGCAGCACCAGCTAGTAGGGCCTGCAAGAGTGCTTTTTCTTAAGAAACTGGAGAAATCTGAAATAAACCTGCTGAAAAGAACAAATTTTTATGAGTTAATTTTTCCCAGCATCACAAGCCCTAGCTGGGGAATGAGCAGGCTTGCTCTGTGGGAAAGTAGCTGGAGGTGACGGTGGGTCCCGCGGGGAGCGCAAGGCAGCAGCAGCCGAGTGAGAAGAGCAAAACAGGACCAGGACATATAAACAAGGTGTTTGTAAGACACCTGTTGTGATCCTGCTGCACTTAGAAAGTGTTAGCCTGAGCTCTGAATCCCACTTGGGGCTCAGTGTTTCAAGTTGTGGTTCTTGGAGAAAGCCCAGGGAAGAACGAGATCAGAAATTCAGAAAACATGACATACTGGAGAAGGCTGAAGGACCAGGGTAGCTTAGTATCAAGACAAAAAAGACTGCAGGGAATAAGATAAAAGTCTTTAAATGCAGAAAGCCCTGCCACAAAGTGCGAGATAATGGGCTATTCCTTGTTTAGAGGGTGGGTAGAAGAAGCAACCATAGGCTCACCCTGCAATGACTGCGGTAAAAGAGATTAAAACTTGTTTTTCCTGGGAGCCGTCTTCACCACTAGAGGCTTCTTTCAGGAAGAATTTAGGCAAAAGCTCCACCAGGAAGGGTTTGCCTCGTCTGGGGGCAGGCAGACAGGCTAGGTGACCTTTCAAGGGCCTTCCAGGCTTATATTTTATAAGTCTGTGAATACGGATACTAAAAAGAGAGAAGATCATTCTGCCTCTGGCAAGTCTATTCGGCACTGGTCCTTGCCAGGTGTGTTTTGCTTCAGCTGTAAATGTCATCCAGGTTTCCATCATCTTCATCAGCATTTTTTTGTTATTTACTCCTGAGCATTTTATTTTTTTCTGTGCAATTTTTTTCCCCATTTCTGTACATCCCTGTGGTCCTACTTTTCCTGGAACTGTATGTCTTATGTGGTCCTCCCAAGCCCTGCACAGAAAGACCTTCTCCCCACCTGATGGACCATATGCCTATACTTGGGATCCAAGAGCATCCTGGGGCAGACCCCGTCTCACTCCTGGATTTGCCTGGTGACAGACTCCTGGTGTTGCAAGCTCATGTCTCGCTCGTGGTTTCACTCCCATCACAAGGTCCCTGTGGGTCGTCCGTGGGCTGGGTGTTTTTCTGTTTCTAAAAAAGGACTAACAACTGTTGTCCCCCTCCATCTGTGGGTTCGCAGATGTCGACTGTTCAGTGTTTACACTGAGTTCATGCAAAGGGAATTTTTCTATGCATATTGGTAACATGATGTTTTTTTACTCATGATGTTTAAGATCAGAGTTAGTCATTAGATCACCTATGCTGATCTCCCTGACTGCCTTGTCTTGCACTCTTTCTTGATCCGAGTAACTTGGAGTTTTGCTAATGCACGAAGGCATCTGGTCTGGAGGAGCGAGGGAGTTCATGGTTTGGTCTTAATCACTGATGGTTAATCCACCGGCTAATCAGCATTGCTCAGAAAATGTATGTCATGATTCTTATGCAGGTTTGTCTGGCTTTTAATTTCCAACCATTGATTCTTCTTCTGCGTTTTTTGGCTGGAATAAAAAAGCTTTACCACACAGTATTTTCTTACTATGAGAGTACTTGTGCATAGCAGTCAAATTTCTTAAGCTTTTTAAGAAGAAAACAGGTTGAGCTTGATTCTGTCACTGTGGGGTGCATTCTGCCCTTGTGCCTTTTCTGTGGCTGTTTTCTGCATCCTCTCTCATTTCACAGAATAATTTTGGCCTCAGGATCTCTGGCAGTACAGCCCACTGGTCGGGCCTCGATCCATCAAATTTTAGAAATGTCTGAAGACGCATGTCCCACCACTTCCCTAGGTCCCTGTGCCAGCACTCAGTTGTGCAACCCCCCCTTGTGTCCCCCCACTTCCAGCCCACATCTCCCCAGTCTGGCTGCAAGGATGCTATGGGAGACAGTGAAAACCAGGGATGCAGTGGGGGCATCACATCTGCAACTCTCCCTTCATATGCATCTTTTTAAAATGGGGCACTAGGCTAGTCACAGTATGTCAGGGCTGGCTTCCCATCCCCTGCTGCATAAGACACTGCCTCGTAACTCCCGTTTGCTGTGCTCCCTGCTCTGATGCTCAGGACTCATTCGCCGTGTGATCCTTGCATTGAGCTCACATCCAGCTGCTCACCCCTGGAACCCCAAACCAGCCCTGCCACCCAGAGGGATAGCCCACTTCCTATGCCAGCACATCCAACCTGGCATTTGGCTCAGTCAAACCCATGACCAGCTGACTCCATCCCTTCTATTACACACTGGATTGCAGCCGAGGTTGGCAGCAATGAGTTGGTGCTGACTTCCAGCTCGCTTGTGCCTGTGCTGGGTACCCGGGGTCCAGCGCTGGCTTTTCTTGACACTATTTCAGCAAAACACCCTGTTAAGAAGAACTTCTGGAGTCTGGTTGGGATGTAGGTAGTGGGTGGGAAATTAGCATTAATTAGGACAGATACTTAACTGGAGTATTGTTAAGCACCTTGTTGTTAAGCACCTTGCAGATACCCAAGGGTCTGACACCCACAGCCTCACTGCTCCTCGTTTCTCTGAAGCTGTTGCTTTTGGTCCTACAGGCAGTTTGAGTCCCTGCTTGAGTCTCACAGTCAAACCTCCGTTTCCCATTTTCAAGCAAGATTTCCTTGGAAGATGCTATGAAGACAACTATGGACTAATAATATCTTCACCATATATGGTGCATCTCATCCTCAGTTTGTGAGCAGGCATTACCCAGCAGCATGCAGCCAGCTGCATGTTATCCAGCAGAGCACAGCCGCACACTGCGGGGACCCAAGGCTCGAGTACAAAACCAGGTACATCTTGGCCAGGCCCCTGCTTTTCCTTCCATGAAATGTCAATGCTGGACGGGTTTGGCTTGTGCAGTGCAGATGACTGCTAGCGCTTATGTGTGCTTTTATAGTGTAGCATTTCAAAGGGCTGGTTGCAAGGAGGTGCATGCACATTTCCTGTACGTCTGGCCAAAAATCCAATACTTGAGAGCGTCAGTGAACCCTACAGTTTCGTAGAACATGCCATTTTGATGTTCACAAAAGACAAAGCACTGCCAAAACCTGGGGAACAGCATGGAAGGTGCCAGCATTATTTTCCTGCTCCTGGCTTCATTCAGTTTTATTTCTCACTCGGCCCCTCCATGACCGTCTGTCTGGCTTGTTCCTGCACTGCACGGGTCCCAGCTCTGTGGGGGATTGTGGTGGGACGTGCCCCAGCTGGGCTGGGGCTCAGGTTTAGCCTTGCTCTCTGCCAGCAGCTCGGAGATGACCAAGGTGTGAGCAACAGCACCAGTGCCAGTGGGACATGTGCAAGGCTGGGGGAGTGCAGGTGCCCAGCTCCGGAGCACAGGTACATCCCCAGGTGCCAGCCATGCCATCGGGGGCATCTTTTTGTGCAGGTCAGCTCCCCCAAACCTGCCCAAACGTGCTGGGGGCTCTCTAATGGCCAGGCAGGAGGACAGACCTGGTGCTTCCAGGTCTCTCATGACATCCGCTAAGTTCCCTTCCCGCACTAATCTTGTCCTTCTATCCAAAACAGTTATGGAGGGCTTGTTGTTTTTGGCATAGTCCTTTATTTACAAATCTCATCCTGCTTATAGCTCATGGTTTCATTATCCTCTAGATGTTTACAGAGCTCCTTTTCTTAATATTTGTGCCATTATTTTACTAGGGACCCGGGTGAGTCTTTCCAGACAGTAATTGTCTGGCTCATCCTCTCCCCCACCAGCTCTTGCTGCAGAAGTGCACATCTTCCTGCTGTTCCTGCCTGCCTGGGTGCCCGGCAGGACAGGGGTGGGCAGGACTGTAGGCAGTAGCAAAGCATTGCCCTGCTCTGAGGATGCGGCAATGGATGTGCAGAGGGAGCAGCTGCACCCCACCACCCACACCGCCTGTGCACCCCCCAGCCCCTTGTTGTTGCACCTGGGTTGCTGATGTCTTCCCGAAGCCTCGCACTCCTGATGGGCACCTCCTGTCCCCCCCGGCCCCCACGCTCACTGCTCCCAGGTTCAGGGTATGGGTGCACATTCCTGGCTGGGGGATTAGCCCCTCGGCGGGCTTTCAGCTGCCTGGGGACCATGTCCTGGGAAGGCAGACAGAGGCAAACCCAGCTCTGGGATTTTGGGGTCATTAGCATGGTGCAGACGTGGGTCGACGGCTTATGCTGTGCATCGCTCTGATGCTGGTCCCTGCCCCTGGGCTGTCTGTCACAGGGGCTTGTTTAACCTTCTTTGCCACAATATCTCGCAGTCTTTAATCTGTTTATCCTCGTAACCCCGCTATGAGGTGAAGGATAGTTATCCTCATTTCAGAGGTAGGGAACTGAAGGGATTCTTTTCAAATGTAGATCAGTGTTTAATGATGCAGAGATAAAGATTTTAAAAACATGCCTGAGACAGCAGGCGTATGGCATGTAACTGAGCTGGGTGTTTCTGCAAATCCCATTAAGTGCCTCTGCCTTTTTCAGCTGGTGCTGTCTCGGGCAGAGCCGGCACAGGGACCCATGGAGGTGCCACGCAGGCTCCAGCCTCCCAGCCCCATGAGCTGGGCACAGGCAGGGCAGGGGGAGACAGAGCGGACCCCGTGTCTGCTGTTGGGTTTCCCTGGGTGCGCTGCGGGTGTGCAGCACTGCAGCAGCCTCTGCTCAAAGCAGGCTCTGAAACCTGAATTGCATTAGTGCATAAGATCCTTGGTTGCATTTAGGGACGAAACCTAAAACCTTTTTGTGCTGCAAATGTGCGCATAAAAGTGTAAGGTGGGGAATACAAGGGGTTATGTGTGCAGCATCACTCTGGCTGTGCAAGGCAGGCCATGCCAAGCCCTTTGCACCGCTGAATAGGGAGCGAGCAATTACAGCAACCTCTCTTTGCTGTCACTGCCTGGGCAGTTGATATCTGCAGTAGATCTGGTTAAAAACCCCAAGCTGTGGTTTCTCTGCAGTGATCCTGGCAGGAGGTGTTACCAGCTGCCATGCAGGCTCTTGCTGGTGGCTGGCCGGTGGGGTTTGGTGCAGGTCTCCCTGCTGCTCCTGGGCAATTGTTGCTGTGCTTGTGGGAATGCAGTGGCTCGGGCTGCGTGGAGGTCAGTGCCTTTGTCTTGCTGCAGGGAGTTTATCTCTGCGGATCTTGCCTGCTTTCCTGGGTCAGGCTTTACCTCCGCTGTTATCAGCAAATGCAGGAACAGCCCGGTCCAGAGCTGGGCTGTGTAGGAACCTCTCGACCCCCTTGCAGGGGGAGGCAGCACTCTCACATCTCTCCCACGCTAACGGGCACCCACCAGGCCCGAGCCCAAGGGCCGGAGATGGGATGTGCCATGCCCCGTGGTCCCCGTTCCCCCTGCATCACTTCGGCAGCGCCGTTTCCGTGCACCCCACAGGCAGAAGGCAGAGCGGCGTGCTGGCAGCAGCTTCATGCTTGCAGCATGGCCATGAGTTTTGCAGCGGCAGCTGCAAGCAACAGCAAAGGAGGAGGCAGCAGAGCTGGCGGGGCCCTCCCTGCTCTCACCTCCCGTTGGGTCCTCCACCCCAAACTCAGAGGGGACAGATCCCCAGTGGTAGCACCGGCAGCACTGATTCCCCCTTCTCCGCCAGGCTGCCCTGTCCCAGCGCGCCCTCCCCTTCCCAGCAGCTCCAGCCGGACCCCTCCAGCTGTCTCCACAAACCCAAACCATTAGCATTTCCTGTTCAAACATTTCCAATAAATAAATGGAGACATCATGCCACAAGCCCACAAGTGACCCAGAGGCGGGTCCAAGGCCGGGATGGACACGACCACCCAGCGCCCGACCCCCTGGCTGGGCGCCAGCCCTGCCTTTGTTTGAATTCCCGGGTGAGTAAGCGCTTGGCTGACGCCAGCCAAAATGCCATAAGAAATTATTTTTCATATTAAATAAATTGTTTTCAGTAAATCTGCTCCTACACCAAGGTCCAGAAGCTACCCGCAGCACCAGGCTCCCTGCAAGGAATCTGGAGTTCTCTTTCCTGGCCTCATTCCAGCTGTGCCAGGGCACACACCCTGCCCAGAGGGCTCCAGCTGGGACCAGCTGTGCCGCAGATGCCTTCATCCTGCCGGCCCCAGGGATGCAGCCAGGTTCCCACAGCTGCCCAGCAGGCTGGCTATACCACAGCAGGGCAGCTCCCCGTGACACATCTGGTGTCTGCCCCAAGGCACGAGCCAGGGTTGCTGGTGAGGGGGCAGAGGCTTGGGCAGGGGTTTCACTGCCTCTGGGGGTGGCAGCAATCTCCCTGCATCAGACCTCCCCAAAACAGCCTCCTTGCCTCTGCAAGTCCATGCGTTGACATAGCAGTGCCTGTCCTCCTCTGGAGCTGGGGTTGCTCAGGGACTGACAGGCCAGTCTTTTCTCCGTTGGCCCTCTGCACCCTTGGGAAGGCATCTTTAATGCACCAGGGTACCGGGTGTTAGCATCTGGGCAGGTCATGGTCCATGGGCCAGTCTCCTGACATCTGCCTGCAGGTGCTGACACAAAAGGAAAAATTAGGGGAAAGCAGGTCTCTGAAACATGCTTTCCTAGCCCCAGGGGCTCATCCCATGGTGAGCACTGGGACCAACCCATCCCTTGCCCCTCTCAGAGCCAGCATTCCTCTGGGGAAGCGCTGCTCCTCTGGGGTGCCTGGGGGATAAGCAGATGCAGAGGTGAGCATGGCCATGGGGTAGGTCCTGAGTAGTCCATGGGCTGCGCTGGGACTCCAGGGACACAAGGACTAATGTGCATAATGGGTTTAAATAGAGAAATGGTGAACTTCTGGCTGTGCCAGGGCAGGAGCAATGGTAGGAGAGGTTTGAGCCTGATTGGGTTGGTGGATATGCTCCTTGGGAAGGAGCTTTGTCCTCGCTGCTCGGGGTTGCTCTCTGGCTTTCAGCTGGAAGCAAAGAAGATGGGTTTGGAGCTAACCAAGCTCTGTCATTGTGGCAATTAGGAAAAATACCAGGAATATAGCTTCCACTTTTTTTTTTTTTAAATTATGTTTTGCTGAAGCCAGAACTTCCTGCAGGAACATGGTGTTTAAAAGCAAAATTTTGCTGTTGAAATTTTCTGAAGCATTTAAAGAGCTTGAAATGTTCTTTGACAGAGAAGGTGTAGAAGTTCTGCTCCAGAAGTTTTCATTCAGTGCGGTGTTATGCTCCAGCGTTATGACACTTCAGAAACTGCAATGCAGTGAAACCACATTTTAAATAAATTGTTTTATGGAGAAATTATGAAGTATTTTCTGATTTGTAATTATTTCATTTCTTTAGAGCTTCTGCCTTGCTCAAGGGAAACTCCTGTTGCTCCCACCTACAGCAGGTGAGAGAGGAGATGGAATGATGTGTCGGGGGCAGGCAGCTGCCACGGACACAGTACCCGAGTGAGCAGCTACCAAGCACCCGCCTGTTCATCTGCAGCTCAGCACAGTGGGAACTGATTCTATCTTTCGTGCCAGTGGAAGAAATTCCTGGCACTCTCTATGTGTGTGTGCCATGGGGCTGGCAGGGTGGGAGGGCAGCAGGTGGGTGCTGCAGGGCAGTGTGGCTGGGGGCTCAGCCTTGGGGGCACCCATGGGGCTGTGCATGGTCACTGCCCGTCCCTGGCTGCGCTGGGGTCTGAGCTGCTGCCAGTGCCCTGGTGCAGCAGGAAGGCAGCAGCGGGGGGCCCTTCCCAGCCCCTGACAGTGCCCCTCGGCAGGATCTGCAGCCCCGGCTGCCACCAGGGCTCGGTGCCATCAGCACTCCCAGGCGCTGACAGACGAACTGGTGAGGGGCTGGCGGGGGCCGGAAACTCCTGATCCTTCTTTATCTGCCCCTCGCCCTGCTCTCTCATCTCCCCGTCATGCTCTCCGTCTCGCCTGGTATCTCATGCTCCTATGCCTGCGTCTCCTCGGCTGTTGGGGGTTGCCCACCCTTCACAGCATCCCATGGCCAGGCACTGGCCCTCGGCTCCCCCATCCCAGCCGCAGCACAGAGTCCCGGACACCCCCTGGGACCTGCTGGGCTCAATGCAAGGGTAGGCACCTCAGGTGCCCCCATCCCATGTCTGCAGGCTGAGCACCAGCCACAGTGGCAGATGTGTGCCTGGGATGGGGCTCTGTGGCTGCGGTGCATTGCAGGTTGGAGCGGGAGGAAAGGACCAGGCCCAGCTCGGCATCATCATGTGCACCACAGAGGTCAAGGAGTCTTGCTGCTGTCTTCCCCAAACGTGCTGACTGCTCCTGGGCCAGGGTCCAGCTGGGTACCAGCTCGAAAACAATCACAAGCCTTTCGCTTGGCTCTCCTGGCATCCCCAATCCCCATTGCCCCATTGCAAACCCGCTGCCCCAGCTGGGCAGAGTTGGGGTGGGGGGTGTCAAGATCCGCAGTTAATGTAGCTGCCCCTAAACACACTGCCAGAGATCAGCTAATCTGATAATTACAGCAACAAAAGCCATTTAGACAAACCATGACCTGACCTCGGGAGCTTGGAATGAAAACATTTTACCCTCCTCTGTCTGGATCCTGCACTGAGAAAACATCTGTATTTAGAGGATGGCTGGGAAAACAGCCCCTGCGCAGCACCCACTGGGAACAGCCACAGCTCTGCTCCCTGCCCACATGCTGCCTGCACCCAGCCTCAGCCGGAGCAGGCAAGCGCCTCGGGGCAGGGCAGCCTGAACCCTTGCCGAGATGCTGCAATCGAGGGTGCCCCAGTGCTGGGCAGGGCTCTTTGGTGAGGAAGAGGATGAGGCAGAGGCCAGAGGGGTGCGAGGGCAGATCTTGCGAGGGGGGGTGAAGACGATGAGGTGAGTGGAGCTCATCTGCACCCTCCAAGAAAGGGCTTTTTTCCAAGCCCATGTGAGGCTCAACGGTGCAGGGAGGGCAGCACCTGGTCCCCAGCAGTCCCCACATCCCTGCAGCAGCCTGAGCTCTGCAGGAGCTGGGCTGGCTGCTGAGACCCCCTGCCTCTGGCTCCCAGGAGGGGCTGAGTGCGGGGGGCCGTGCCTGCGTGCGGCATGGCAGTGCATGCCTGGGGGGCTCCTTCACTCTGGGTAAGGTGTGCAAGCCTTCCCGTTGAGTGGCAGGTCATTGCTGGCTGTCAATCGGAGGCAGGAGATGAAGGGAGGGGTGCCTCAGGGCTGGCTCCCATGTTTCTCCTGCTTTTACATATATTTTGGTGGCACCCTTTGTGTAGACTGGGGAGATGAAAGCTCAGGGCCAGAGGGATCTTGCTAACACACAGCCACCCGGCTTGGGGGCCCGTCGGCCTGCTGCTTCGTGCCTGTTTGTCTCGTTCCTGCATCTGTTCCCAGCGGAGCCCCACTCTGTGCTGCCAAGGGCAGGGGACGCCGGCTGGGCTGGGGGCAGCCAGGTGCACTGGCAGGTAACTCCTGCTGGGTCAGTGACCCCAGCCTCGCAGGCACGGGCAGTGGCACAGATGGTCTCCACCAAACCAGCAGCACTGAGTTCACGCTGCCCAGGAGCCTCCAAGGAAGGGGAGCAAGACAGTGCTGGTTTGGGGGAACTGCATTTTTTCCTGCAACTGGTACTGCTCAGCCTGCTCCGGCGGTCCCAAGCAGCGGTTTGGCGCAGCCAGCTTGGCAGCCAGCACCCCTGTCCCTTCGTGACTTCCCTGCTCTGCACTGGGAAAGTGCTTGGCCATGTCCCCAAATATCCCAGTGCTCTTTGGAGAGTAGTAGGATTAGAAACCAGTAAGCGCAGTGAGAGCATGCCAGTCTGGGGACTCCCCAGCACTTCTGTCTGCTCCAGAAATAGGATGCTCTAAGCAGCCTTGGTCGGCTTTTCCCATCGCAGCATCCCACTTGTTGCAGTGCTTTACTCTGTGAGCAGAAAACACAACCCACCCTGTGGTGAGCTACCCCCATTTACCTCTGATGCCCTTGATCTCATTAGCTGCTTCCCTGCCCAGCACTGCAGCATCTCTCATTTAGCAGCATCTGCAGACCTCAGGAAACCCAAGTACTCTTTATCCAGTTGGGGTTAGAGTTAAGGGTAGGGTTTGAGTTAAGGGTAGGGTTCAGAGATGCCCTCCCAGCACCTTGACAAGGTCAGGCATTTGCAGGGGTTCACAGCTGCTGCAAGGAGCAGACCTGAAGCCCTTTCTGGGTTTCCACGCAGCTTTTTCTCAAGGCCCGACAGAGGTTTTATCTGAGTTGGGCTAAAAACCCCACCGGGGCCAAGGCTTTGGTCTAGCACTGCTGTCTTGCTCCTCTGCCTTTCCCATTACGCTCTCCTCTCTGCCGCTGCGCCGCCGGGCAGCTCTGCCTCTTCCCCGCTCTCATGCTAAGCAGAAAGTGCACTGGGCAGTTCTTCCAGGTGCTGCCCGGAGCCGGGGAGGCGAGGGCTGCGCCCCGGGCTCCCTCCCAGGCAGCCGGGCTGCGGAGCCACCTTCGGCATGGGAGGGGGGCCAGGAGCCGAACTGGTTTTCAGAGGGATCTTGGCTGGGCTAACAAAGGGAGCGTATGACACGGGTTGTCTGCAAAAGCGTTTGGGGACAGCGCGGCCTTTCCCGTCCCGCGTCCCCGTGTTTTATGTCACGGGGAGGGGGGGGGGTCGCGCTGCCGGGGCTGTTCGCGACGTCCTTCCCGTTCCCCTGGAAGCCTTTCCCAGGTGCCGCGGGATGGCCGGCGAATTCCCACAAACTTCAAAAGCCACTTGAGACGGGCGGCGGGTTCCGAACGGGGCCGGCCGCGCAGCCCGGGCGGCTGCGAGCCCCCTCCCCCGGGAGCCGCGGGTGGGATTGCGGG
>JAVJGI010000065.1:25170367-25191857 GCA_035590275.1 Ibycter americanus | reverse complement strand
TGCCCCCCCCCCCCCCCCCCCCCTCCCCCAAGTTCTGAGCCTTATGCGAGCAAACATTCGTAATTGTGATGATTGCTTCTTTGTGTTGCTGACAGAAAATTAAACCTCCATCTCTGAACACTACCCCTGCCTCGTGTGGTGTCGTACCTTCAAGCTGTGCTAACCTCTTCCCAGGCTGAGGTTACAGCCTCAGCATCCTGGTTTGTCCACCGGGTCTTACTCAAAAATGTGTTTCAAGGCTTTCCCTTTCTCCCTCGCGGTGTGTTCCATCTGTGATGATCACAATTGCTACTAATGGGGCACAGCACTATTGGGAGAGAGCAGCTGAGAGCTCCCTGTGACTCTACATGAAGCTGACCATGTCCATCTTGCGTTCGTCTTTCTGCCCCCCTGCCCTGTGCTGTCCAACTTGCCCTGTCCCTCTGTCTGTGCTTGCACTGTCCAACTTGCCCTGTCCCTCTGTCTGTGCTTGCTTTCTGGATAATCATGTGTTACCTGGCCATCTCTCCCTGGCCCAGAGCTCCTGGCCTGTTGCGAACATGTCAGAAAGCGGATCTTTCCTGTTCCTTCTTCTCACCAGGCCCCTGGTGAACCACCACCTACTCCCCCTGGATTCAGCAGGGCCTGCCAGAAACAGCCTATGTTTCTGGCACTGAAAAAGAGCTGGGACCATCTGCTTCTGCTCTCTGCAGTCACTGCAGATCTATTTGTGAGCTGATATTACCACCTTGACAGTGCAGCCTCCTGCCAAGATCTTGGTGAATAAAGGGAAACAGCCCCTTTCCTTGGGTCAGTTAGTAATAGTCACTGTTGCCCTGATGGATTTTTTGCTTGTGCTGCAGCTTGGACAGTAAAAGCAAAAAGGGTGCCTTGTTCCCTTGGTGCATTTGCAGAGAAACCGTGCATGGGGCTTATTGTTTGTCCTTTTCAGATTAGTGTTTGTGCCACATAAGAGAGTGAGCCAGAGGCAGCCTTTCCTCTCTGCAGGTGGGGAGCTCTTCCTCTTGGTGTCCATCCACAGCTGGGATGATGGGGTAGTGATTAAAGGGTGATTTCTAGGGGTGATTGCATGAGAAGATGTTGGAGGAACCAACTCTGCTTTTGTTATTTCTGACATCTGCTTACGCTTCTGTCCTTACAGACCTGTAGGTGTGCAGCCTGGCCCACCCCACACGTGATCTGTACCAGTGCTTTGCTAGCCTTACCAGCCTTGTTTTTCCTAATGAGTGACCTAAATTTCTTCCTTTCTGTGGTGTAAGCTCATTACCCATTATCCCATTTACCATGGCAACAGAGAACAGATTATTCCTTTCCTCTTTGCAACAGCTTTTTATGGTTTTGAAAACTTCCTCTCTCCCCTTTACATCCTTCACCAGTTAATCTTAAGTGACCCTGTTTCCTTCAGCTTTTGGGGTAAGTTGTTTTCCAGCCCTTGCTTTCCTTTGGCCTCATTTCAGTTGCTGTGTGTTTCCTTAGAAGGGCAGTGCCCAGACTGGGATGCAGTTATTCCAGCTGAAGTTTTATCAGCATTGGTGGACTATGAGATTTCTGTTGTCATCTGTCAGGCTATACTCCAGCATGTGTATCCCACCATTGTGTTTGCAGGGGCATGATATTAACTCCTGTTCTTCCCCAGTCCTTGTCTGCACTGCTGAGTGCTTTCTTAGCAAGAGTGACGAGGAGCCCAGGTTCATGGGGAGAAACTGGGAAGCACTTGCTGACCTGGTCCTCGACCTGCTCCCTTCAGTGATGCTGAGTCCCGTTACTCCAGGCACCTCTGGCCGCAGGTACGAGGGCAGCCTAGCCTGGTGGGAGAGGTTAGCATGTCTTTCCCTACCCACATTGACACAGACAGGGGCATCACTCAGGGAGAAATCACTTTTAATGTTAATATCCCCGTTGCGTTCAGCCTCTACAAAAACTACTGACCGGTCCGTACCAACCCAAAGGCTCAGCACAAGCCTCCCTCACGCAGGCAGCAATGCGCGGAGAGGAGGATGGTTCAATGCAGTGTGGAGCGGTCCTCCCCAGGGAGGGGGGGCTGCGCTCGGCGGTGAGCTGGGCTCCCTGCCCTGTGCCTAGCAGGGGTTTGGGAGTGCCAGGCTGTGGCAATGGTCAGCATGCACAAGGTGCTGCGAGTGTGCATGTCGCTAGGCACGGCACAAATTTGCTGGGGCCCTGAGCTCCATGTGGCACCCCCCAAATAGCATGTTCTCCTCATGGTGGAGACTACATCTGTGCAGCACCCAGCACCGAGGGGCTCCAGGCCACGCTGGGATGGGGATGGTAAATGATGCTAAGGGCAGTTCTGGGTTGGGCCGCCCCTCCTTGCTCTGCCGGCAGGGATGCCGTGCCAGACACTTCTCCACATTTCCTTCTTCCACCTCTTCCTTGAGACCAGATGCTACCAGGGCGCACCTGGGCAAGGGCCCTCTGACTCCAGCTAGCTGGTCCAGGCCGCCGGGGTGGTTCAGCCCTGCTGAGGGCACATCCTTTCTCGCCTGGGGATGGGGCTCTGCACAAGTCCTGCAGGGAGGGGCGGCACGAGTGGACAGGCGGGCGGGCAGGCAGCGAGCGAGTGCAGACCTGCTGCTGTTGAACATGAGCCTTGTGGCAGGAGACCCCCATGCTGCAGACCTGGAAGACGCAAGCACAGCCTGGTGCAGGTGGCTGGAACTTGCCCTCCCTGACCTGCTGTCGCTCAGGCCTGCAGCACCTTTTCTAGCCAGGCTCAAGGATATTGGTGCAGACACACACTCCTAGCTGTGAAAATAGAAGTCAGGGTCTCACCCTGTCTCCAACAGCCATTTCTTCCCCAAGGATGGTTGGAGTCTGCTGCTACATCCTTTGACCCTCCTCCAGCCCCCAGCAACATGCGTGCTTGCATGGGCTCCAAATGACACCGTTTGGCTTTGCTGCTTGAAACTTGATTATTAAAGTTGAGCAACCTCCCGTTTGCTGGGGAAGGAATATTGCACAAAGAGGCACGTTCCTACCTCTAGTCTGCGTGGGCCTCCAGCACTGTGCTCCAGCCACGCTGCTGCTCAGGTAATTAACGGGGCAAGATTGGAGCTCTCCTCTGGCGTCTTCTCACCCTCCGGCGACGGCTGCTGCTTGCGCCCACCTGCAGCAGCAAGGGTGCCTAGGGCTGGGGTGCTGGGGGCCAAAGGTGCTCAGGACAGGGGAGTGCATAGGGCTGGGCCAGTACCAGCGAGCTGGCTCGGCCTGAGCTAGCCCTAGGTGTGGTTTTGCCTGCTGCTGGGGTACTGTCAGGCAACTGGGCTACCCCCCTCAGCCCCACGCCAGCCCCATGCAGGATGTCCCCAGGACAGGGCTGGGGAGCAGCTGACTCTGGCAGCAGGATGCCATGGCAGAGCTCTCCCCTGGGTGCTCCCTCCCTGGATCAGTCACTCACTGAGGGATCTCAGCAGCCTCCTGCCCGGCGTCTCCTCAGAGCTGCTCGGCGATGAGCTTGTCCCAGCCTCTCTGCCCGGGGACTCTGCCTCCAGGACGGTGTCACAGCACTCACTGTCTGCAAAAGCCCAGCATGGCTGCAGCACCCCAGGGCACCACAGCCCTCGCCACCCCCAGGGTCGCAGGTGTGTGGGTCCCAGCCAGACTCACTCTGCTGCTTGCTGTTCTCCTCGTTGTCAGCCAGCTCCTCCTGGATGAAAGGGATGCCCTCCATGCGCAGGAACACCGACTCGCTGGGACTGCGCTGCCCCTCGGAGCGGCTGCCTGCAGGGACACAGGGCAGGCATGGTGGCGGGCGGGGAGGTGCTGTGCCCTGGGGCAGGATGCAGCCGGGTGCCAGCCCAGTGCCAGGGACCGCCGGGGGTAATGAGCACATGGCAACGCGGAATTAACATGCCCGCATGCTTGCACCTGTGTGCAGGTGCAAGCACAGAACGATGTCCACAGGAGTGTGCGTGCAAATGCCCACGTTCCCTGGTCCACGTGCAACTGCGTCTCAGCAGTGGCATACCCATCATGTCAGCGGGTCCCAGCACAGCCTCCCAGGAGCAGCGCTGGCCCGTGGCAGGGAAGGGATGGTGGGTGACTCACACATGGCACTGTTCCTCTCGTTCAGGAGGGCGATGGGGTCCTCCTTGGGTGTCTGGGGGGTTCCCCGCGTGGTCGAGGCCTTGGTTGAATCCCTGTCGAAGGCCTCCATGTCGGGGGACTGGGGCGAGCTGTCCATGCGGCTGGCCACCAGCGCATTGTGGTACTGCTGCCGGGTGACCTGGGCACACAGACATGCACACCCAGCTCAGTGGGCACCAAGCCCCACTGGGACCTCCTGGTGACCTGGTGGCACCAAACCTCCAGACAGGAGGAGTGCAGGATTCCCCAGCACCCACCGTGCATCCCTCAAGCTCCTGGGACACAGCAGGGCGGGAAGGTGCCTGGGCAGGGGTGGCCAGGGTGGGACAGTCCCAGCCCAGCCCGTACCTTGACAAACTGCACATCACAGAGGATGTGCACGGAGTAGTCGGGTGTGTAGATGTTGTTGCTGCTGCTGTGGAGCTGTGTGGTGCTGCCCCCATAGTCATTGTGCTCCCGGTTGGGGGACTCGGAGCGGTTGAGCCCACTGCACCGTGACGGTGACCTGTTCACTGCAGGAGGGGACGGCAGAGAGGCAAACACTCACTCTCACTCATGGTGCTGCTTGGGTCCCCAGTGCCAGTGCAGGGACAGGGTACACCGGTCACCTCCGGCAGTTACGTCCCATGGACACCGGAGCTGGCAGGGGACCTGCGGTGGGGTCCTCCTCAGTGCGTGCTGGTGGTGAAGACCCTGTGCCATGCCAGCCCCACACAAACCAAAGAGACTGGGCAGGCAGGCATCCAACCTGGCACAAGCAGCAGAGGTTAGGGCTGCTGCCTGCCTGTCACACCGACTGACAGCTCTCCTGCTAATACAGGCCTTCACACAGCATTTGGCACAAATTCTCCTGGTTGCAGCTGGCAGCCCTCGGGGGTTTACTCAACCTGCCTCAAGAGCACGCTCCTGTCCACCCTGACTCCGACAGAACAGGAGCAGAGGCTGCCATGGCAAGCTGGCCCATCACTCATGTTGACTGATGGCCTCTGACATGCGGCACGATGGATTTTGTCTGGTCAATGATTTATTAGGGAACAAAGGCAATGTGTTCCTTGCACGGGTGATGTCAACATCTTGCTGACTTTGCTCTGCTGCTAAAATGCCCTTCTGGTACTCAGATTGCCAGAAAACAAGGGAAGCAGGGCTGTGGGTAACCATCGTCAGAAGCAGCAAGTAGCAAGAAAACCCAAGTACTGAGTGCAGGGAATTACAGAAACCGCACACCAAAGAAAGCCCAAGCCGCCCATGGCTCCCTCTTGTCCCCATCCTATTCTTCCCGGGATTTGCATCCTACTGGGGAGGCTGCGGCAGGGCTGTTGTCCCTGGTCTGCCACCCATGCTCAAACCCATGAGGGGCTACCCAGTGTGGGGTGCTATGGGTGCCCCTCTCCTGGCACTGCCCACCATGCAGGGTGGAGGGGGCTTGGTGCACCGTGCACAAGGAGCCAGAAAGAGCTTGGCACATGCAGAAGTCTCTGCCCAAAGCCAAGAAGAGCCAAGAAGTCTCTTACCTGGAGAGCCAGCGAGAGAGTCCCCTCTGCTGAAGGCAAAGGTACGGGACACTGAGACGGGCACTGCAGAGAGAGTGAGGGGGAAGGAAGGAGGGGACAAGGAAAGGCGAGGGATGGGGGTGGGAGACAGACCAAGAGGAGGCATGAGAAAAAGAATCCTGTGTCAGCAGCCCTGGGTTGGGCTCCTACCAGTGACTCTAGCATCCCTTCCCACCCCTCTTACACCCTCCTGCTTCTGCTCTGGGGAGGCACTCGCCAGCCTCAGCAAGAGGAACACCGACCAGCAGGGACAGACTTGAATGCTGTAAATCAACAGGCTGCTCTGTGATGAGGTAAGAGAAGGCGAGGCTGGAGGGGACCAGCTCTTGCCATGCCTGTCTGCACAGCCACACACCTCCCTAGAGCCACAGTGTGGGCAGAAAGCATCTTATTCCCATCTTCCCAGGCTGAGTGCTGGCACCCTGCTCCAGCCCTTCACCAGCTGCTTCCAGCAGAAGGGACTTTGTGGTCAGCTTGTGCCACCTGGGAGATGGGTGGAGGCTAAACGAAGTGGCTGTGCTTGGCATCTGGGGTGATTGTGTGCAGGCAAGTGGTAGAGAGGGAATGTGCTCTGCAACAGCCCCTGCCTCCACAGAGCCCCACAGCTGCAGGCAGGGGCTGGCAGAAGCCCCTTGGTGGGAGGCAAAGCAAAGGCATTCCTGCCAGGCTGTCTGCAGGCCCTGGGGGCTGAAGAAGGCAGGACCCTGTGTCTGGGGCTGCCTGACCCATTGCCACAGAGAGGGCAAATCACAGGCCATTCCCTTTTCACCTTTTATTGCCATGGGTTACAGCAACAGTGACAATTTCAAGGGCAGGAGCTGCCCTGCTGCCCTCCACTGCATCCCTGGCCATGGCACAGGAGCGCAGGGCTCCATGGGGAGCATGGTGAGACCAACACCCAGCACGGGGGATGCACTCGTTAACACCTCCTGATGCCTCATCTTTGTCCTCACCACTGGCAGCACCCACTCTGAAAGCAGCAGGAGATGTGAGCTCGCTGGCTGCCAGCCCCCTCCTCCAGTCACCGCCATGCCTTCCCCAGCAGCCAGCCCTCCTGCCCAGGGCCTGCTGCCCTCCCTCTAGCCACTGTGCCCACAGCACAGCTGCAACGCTCTTAGGAGCTGCCTATGTGATTAATGTTTTTAAATTGCTTCACAGGTAAAAACCCCAGGAAAGGTCAGATCTCCCTGCTCCCCCCCTAGTAACTCCTGTTCCACATCCTTCCCTGGTCAAAACCTTCTGCAAATTAAAGTTCAGGCAAAGGCATAGCACAAAGCGCTGCCCATAACAACCTCATGCAGCCAGGAGCAAAGGACGGGTTGATACCACTAGTACTCGCTCCCTGCTCTCACCGCCCGACCCTCCGGCAGCAGGGCTGGCCGTGCCGTCTCTGCCACCCCACGCCTGTGCCCTGGCCACCAATGTCAAAGATTCCCTGGCAATAAAACAGTTGCATAACAATGGTTAATTAGTTACAAATTGTTAAATGCTCAAGGGTTAACGACTGAATTCTCTGCTGTGACACACTACTCACACTCACTTCTGCTGGGCTTTGCCTCAAGGAGGAAGGAAGACGCCAGCCCAGCAAGGGAGATGCCCTGTGACCTCTGCCTCCCAGCCTGCCTCCTCGCTGGCCAGGGGTGCAACACCACACACATCCCACGGCAGGCAGGGGTGGCTGGATGGCAGAAAACAACTCGTGACACAGCGTCACATGTGAGCATGGCGAGCAAAAGAGCCCTGAGTGGCAGCGTCCCGGCAGGCGGCACTGCAGACATGTGGCCGCACCAACGCGTCTCCCACTGTGGCTTGTGCCCTGCCTGTCCTGTGGGCAGCACTCACTGCCTGAGCCCCAGCAGGGCCCTGGGCACAGTCATCGAGCGTATGGGGGCATCAGGCCATGCAGCAACATCTCAGGGGAAATCGGCCACTTCATTGATTTCCTCTGTTCAAACAGAGCGCGCTGTGGATGCACGGGGGAGGAGGAATGCGTACTGAGGGGTTAATCCAGCAGTCCATGGGCCAGCCTTTCAAATGGAGAAAAGCAAGCAGCAAGAACTAGGTGAACCCTAGAGCTGCAAGCAGACTGGGACCCACAGAAGCAACAGTCACCTGCCCTAAGGGTCTCCTCCTATTGTCTCAACAACAGTCCTCCCTGCACCTCCCTAAAGGTTGAACTTAGTGGGTTCTTGTTTTGCTAAGCACCCAGAGCATCCTTTGCTTACCATCAGCACTGCAGATCTGACTGCAGCGTCTGGGGTTTGGGATGAAGGATGTGCCGGACTAGGGGTGGGCAGCACCTTCACCTGCTCCCAAGCCACCAGGGAGTAAACATTTGCAGGGGTGAACAGCAAAGAAGCAGGTGCTCACAGTCTCCCCTAATCAAAGATCCCGCTTAACTCCTGCAAGCAGGGGACTGGGGCACCTACTTTTAACTCAGCTAATTTCCCTCACCACCACATGTGAACAGTTCACAGGCAAATTGACCCAGCTCTGCAATTCCCAAGCAGCCCTTGCTGCCCCAGCATGGACCCACTTTACAGCTCGTGCTCCGAGCTTCAGGAACACAAATGAGTCCAGAGGTGTTACACTGAGAACTAGACGCACCGTGCCAGGAGCCACAGGGTTTACTGGTCCCATCGGCACAGGCACGTTGTTATCTGTGGGCAGTGCCCCTTGCAGCACCAGCCAAGCTGGGATCCACATGCAGGGATCCAGTGCATGGCTGAAACTTCAAAGACACCTCAAAAGGACCTCACAGTCCCTCTGTGGGGACTTTGCTGCATCAGCCCCTCAGCATGTTGCTTCTCCCCCAAGCTTTTTAAAAGGGGTGATCTTGGCACAGAGCTGCTCTGCGTGGGATGCAAACCCACCCCTCCAGCCACCTGGTGCCACGGAGCAGAGGTTTTAGAGCCCTAGCCTGTCCCAAAATACTTACATAGGAAGGAGGATCCAGCCAGGCTGCCCACTTTTCGCACGTCATTATCTGAAACAACAGCTGGAGGTGTAGGAGTCACAGAGGAAGGGTTCCTGCCTGCCCCACAACCCGCAGCGGGGCCACCCCACCTCACGGCCAGCCCTTTCTGGCCACCAGCTGGCTTAGCCCCTGTGGACGCTGCCGGAGCAAAGGCAGGGCCGGAGGGAGCCCGCAGAGCACTTACCTGAGGAGACAACAGCCATAATGGCAGGGACCCCATAGTAGGTGAATGCCCCGTTCTCAAACCGCAGCCCTTCCTTGCCAACCTCCACCTCTACCTTTCCCTGGAAGGAGAAGGAAAACCCGCTCAGACAGGCGCCCCACGCTCCTGGCCACCGACCCACCCAGGGCTGCAGGGACACCCACCACCCCGTATGAGAAGACCAGCACCTCTGCTGGCAGAAGCAGCCCAGAGCGAGGCAGTGAGGAGAGATGGGCCACCTCCTGCCACCCTCCACCTGCCACTGCCCCAAGCACCTGCAGGATAAGGACAAAGTAGTCAACGGGGCGGTTGCGCTGGTAGAGGTAATGCTCTGCAGCCTTCTTGTTCTTTCGGTCATACTTGAGCTCCTGGATGACATTGGGGTGTTTCAGGAGTCGCAGCAGGATCTTCTCAGAGAGGTAGGGGGACTTGAAAGGCTCCACTTCTAGGGGGGAGGCAACACACACTTGCTCAGCAGGGCTGGGGCTGCCGGGAACCCCTTGTTCTTTGAGCTGCATGGCCAACCTCCCTGCAGCCTCCGCTGCGTGGGGGGGAGCCAAACACAGACCCACGCTGGGGGAGCAGTGGGATGCACAGGGTGGGGGTCCAGGCAGGCGGAAACCACTCGCTGGTGGGCAGCCCGATCCAGGAGTGGCTCAGGGATGCCCTGTCACGCTGGTGCTGCTGCAGTGAGGTGCAGGGCTTGCACAAAGGCAAGGGTACCTGTTGCCATGAACCGATGGGTAGCCAGGAGGAGCTGCGGGGAGATCTTCACCTTCATCTCGCTGTCTGAGAGCCTGAAGATGGAGAAGTCCTGAGGCTTGCGTCCCCGGTGGGGCACCCGCTCCTTCTTCCGACTGTCCGCTGCAGGGCAGAGAGCAGAGTGGTTGCCCACCAGCAGCAGCCACAAAGCCACTGCAGCTGCAGGGCCCCATACCACATGTACACATATATGAAGAGGCACATCTTGCTGCACCCTATGGCAGGGCTGCTGTGGAGCAGCAGCTGGAGCAGTGGGGCACACAGAACATGCTGTGCATCACAGCCTTGGGAGCAGCTCCCTGGGGAGGGAGCAGGGTGGTGAAACACGCTTCCTTCTCAGGAACAAGTCCTGGGTTGCCCTGGCTGGATGCATCATCCAGAGCTGGAAAGGAGCTTGGGAACCACCCATGGGCACTTCATACCCAACACATGTGTCCCTGAGTCAGGACCTGCCCAGCCACTGGCTGCTGATGCTGGTGCTTCTCTGCCATCAGCATTCAAGACTCCCTGACATCTGACTAGCATCTCTCCATCATTCTTGTCTTTCCCACCATGACTATGAATTGCTCTGGGGAAGGACCACAATTTGCTCTGGCCTGTTTCCTACCCACATGTCTGTCTGTCTGTGCGGGCTCCCACCCTGGCTCCTGCAACCGCAGTAGCTGCTCTGGGACACTAACTGTACAGATCCGTCTCATCCAGGATCTCGGACTTGATGATCTCTTCAATGACATCCTCCAGGGTGACAATGCCCATCACCTCGTAGAACGGGTCTCCTTCCCCTTCGTTGTTCACCCGCTGCACGATGGCCAGGTGGGACTTTCCTGCAGGGGGAGAGCAGAGAGGTAGTGAGACCCCACCCCCAGCGAGAGGGGTCCCCAGCATGGCAGGCTGGCAGGAGGACAGGGCTCGGTGAGAGGCACAGATCACAGCCAAACCTCAGAAGCAGCCACTATCGCCCAAACCTGCCCCAAGCACACTAACTGAAGGAGAAGGGCTGGACACACAGCCCAGCCTAACAGGGCTGCTACTCCCCAGGCCAATTTCTAGGTGTCACAGGACTCTGCTTGGTTCTTTTTTGGGGCCACTCGCTTTCTTTACCCAGGCAATTTGCTGCGAGTCGCTCTGTTTAGCTCCTTGACAGCCTCCTGTGCAGGAATGAAGTGTACATTATAGCAGCTGCTTCTTGCTTACCCTCAGCTTCAGTGGCATGAGACAACTCTAACAGAGCAATGAGACAGCGTCCTCCAACACAGAAATGTGAGTGTGTCCTTGGGCTCTACTGGTTTCCCTCATCCTCCTGGTGTTTTCACATTCTGTTGTTAATTAACTTTCCTATCAAATTGCCAGGAACAGCTCCCCCACATCTTTCTATCCATTGCTGTCTGGACCGATCCTAAAGCTTTTCCTAAAATACGGCCAAAACCTCCAGCTCCTCAGAGAAGCAGCTGGTTTTAATGCAGAAATGCGTATGTTTGTTTGCAGCTTTCAGCCCAGCTCCTGCAGAACTCTTGGGTGAACCATCTGGACACAGAGGCTGAACACTTTTCAAGCCATCGGCTTGTACCTGAATGTCTTCTCCAAACCCTGCCTCTGAGAGCACCTCCTCTCTGTTACCTTAAACAAGCAGACTGGGACCAGGACCTTCGGCTGCAATAATGGTGACTCCTGCTTGGAAGTCGCAGTGTTTCTCAATCACAGTCTCAGCTTCCTCACTTGCCCCTAGTAAGCTGGCAGCTCTACTGACGCATTCTCAGGCTTCTTGCTTTTGGCATACTTGAAACATTGCTATTTGTTTTCGCATGTCCAGATTTCTGCAAGCTGTTTTGACTTCTTCAGCTTCTCCTTTCCTTTATTGTCTGCTCTGATTTATGGTCCTGCTCAGCAGCTTGACCAGAACCCAACTTCCAAGCCACAAAAAACTTCTGGGTTTCTAGCTCAAACGCATGCTTGGAGCTGCCAATGAACAGCACTGGTTTTCTTACTGCTCCTGTAGCTCCTACGCTGCTCAGCAGCACACACAGGTTCAGAACCTCTAGTTTTACTTAAAACATTACAAACGTCCTTCATCGACACCACAGCCAACAACCTCCCCTCTCTCTGTTTGCTCTGCATCCCTGGGGTCTCATGTTGCCATGCCTGCACAAACCCAACTGTACTGTGGGCACTGCAGGGACCTCCAGAAAGCTGCAAGCACCCTATTTTCCGCACAGGCTCGGAGCTGAGCTCCATGAGCAGCAATGGTCACCCAAAAGGAGGGCAGGTCGCTCCTGCTATGCAGCTGCCTCTGCATCTGCTTCTGCCATAAACCCTCCCCAACAAACTTGCCTGCTGCTCAGGTGAGAGGATGTGAACAGTATCATGAATAAAGATGCAACAGGGGTGGGCTTCTGCCTGCTGTACAGCTTCCTCCTTGCCCGCTGGTGCTTTCTGGCTCATCCTCGTGGAGGGACAAGCATGTCCAGGGCAGCCCAGTAGCCCCACCAACCACGTCTTTCCGGGGACCACACGACCTTCAAATAACCCTGCCCTGGATCTGAGACGAGCAAATGACATTTCTCAGCCGCAGATCAGCACTATACATTTCTCACAGCAAAGCTTGGGCATTTTCCACAGCATAAATTCCCTCCTCCTCATACCAAGCTTTTATTGCAAGATTTCAGAAAGCAGCTCACTGCCTCCCACGCCTACAGAATTAGAAACAAGAACATAACATTGCAGCAAGTAGCGCTGAGATGCACTTTAAAAAACCAAATCAATAGCTTTGGGGCATTGAAAATTCAGCTTGTTCTTTGGACCAGGCTGTTTCACTCCTTGCATACACGGGTTTGTGCATCTTGTCTGTCCAGTGGGTAATAAAGCAACACAACTTGAGACTTAAAAAGAAAAAAGCAGCAGTGTTGGCTGCAAGACAGCAGCAACAGCTACGTTTCGTCTTAGCAAAGTCCAACTTTTGAAAATGTCTCCTTTGCCAAACCCTGCTCCCAAACACTGGGGCCATCTGGTCTCCTACAAGTCCTCGGGTGAGCAAGGAGAGGGGAGAAGTTATTTCTTTTGGCCGAAACCTTGTTGCTAATGACATTTACATGCAACCCAAAACCACCAAGCCCTTACAAAAAGCTTAGGTGCTACTTAAAGACAGTCAGAGAGTAATGGAGGCAATCCTCTTTTTGGCCAAACACCTACATCGATGCTGTAATTTACTTTAGAGCAGCCTCAGAGAAATGTGATTCCAGCTCTACATTCACGTAGCAGCAAATGAGATTATTTAGAAATAACCCAGCACCGTTAGCCTGGGAGGAGACCCACGGTTTCACTGCACTGGGGGCAGAGCCAGAAGGGCTGTTAGAGCACTCAAGAGTTTTTTATTTTCACAGAAAATAAACACTTGTAGCCACGCTATAAACCCCCAGGTTTAGGTTTCCAGATGAACACCCACGTCAGAGATGGAGCAGGTACCCAGCAATGGAAAATTGTTGCAATTCATGTGGTTGCTCCTGGCCCACGCCGAATGAGCTGATCCCAGCCCCTGCCCACTCCGCTGACAGCCGTATCACAAAAAGCTCTGGATCCCCCCTCCCAGCCCTTGTAATGACTGCTGCTCCCAGCTGGCCCCCACTGGGAGAGGGCTGACTTGCCCGGATTCCCCACGTGAGGGACATGAGATCGTTTGCAAAGTCCTGCGCCCCTGACCTGCCTGGGTCCTGTGTCTCCTCCCATCAGTTTTTTAATAGTCCTTGTAAATTTGGCATTGGGGGTGGTGTGTATTTGCAGGTGCCCTGGCTGTATGGTCATGGCTTGCTCCCTCCACCTTGGGCTGGGGATGCTGCCAAGCTCAGCTGTATCCCCCGGCCTGGCCCTAGGAGTTCCTACACTTCCACAGGAGGAAAAGCACTGGCTTTTGGAGCACGGGCAAGGGCAGAAGCTGGGCAATTTTAGGAGGTGGAAGCAGCAGTGTCCAAGGGGGGTGGGGGGGTGGCACAGGGACAGACGTGGGGATGCCAGGGGGGTCACATTCTCTTCTGCAGTTGTCACCCTGTAGTTCTGCCTCAGTGGGAGTACAACAGAGGGAGATAAATCATTTAAACAACCCCCCAAACTTGATCTAAAACAGCTTTAAGATCTGTAAAACTGATTCCAAAAACCATACTATTGTAACTGTTGCTTGATAGCTTAAATGAAATGAATTATAAGGGTGATCTGCTTCCCCACTAGCAAGCTGTCACATGTGGATTTTACAGGGCTATCGCTGATGCAGGAAAGCGCAGTGAAACACATGAGAATCAAAGCCTTTGTTTGGCAAATGCTAGAATAAATGGGCAATTAACTTTACTCGTGCAAATAGCTCCACTGGCCTCTGCAGGGCTGTTCTCGCACAGGAAGTCTATAGGTGATTAAGTGTCTGCTCAGCATGGGCTACAACTGTACTAAAATTCTTTATGAGCTACATGAAATCTGCTCTTTTCAAATAACAGCTTCAGTGGAAAGTTAATGCCTCAAAATGCTAAATTACAGGGCTAATATAAACAGCTGAGAGCTTCCGGATAAAGCAAGCATCGAACCGGTATCTAAAGCTTTTATGCCCATTTTTAGGAGCCTTGTTTTTCATAGGAACCTAAACGACCTTGGGCTCACAGATCCACCTCAGAGCATCCGCCCCAACGGGAGAACAAGGTCTGAACACATGGAAATGCCTTTACTTGTGTGAAAGAAAATGCTGTTGGCTGCAAATATAGCCCAGACTACTTCCTTATCATTTTTTTATGTAGGTGCTCTGCCAGAGGAATGTTAAGAGATGCTTTAGCCTTGTCTCTCGTTCCATGGGATGAGTGTTCTGAGCATGAAATTCATTTTCATAAATTTTATGGTAAGATCTAAAGCTGTTCTAGGAGATCAAAGGTAGAGGCACAAGCCATGAACCATTTACAGCTAAAAAATGGAAGGAAAAGGAAAAAAGTAATTGGTAAATAAGGTTGATTCATGAAACAATCATGATGTAACTGAAATCTGTTTTCTGTGTGCTTTTCACCAGAGCTCTTTTCTGGGCCAGGGGCTGCCAGCATCTCCATGCCCCCTTGCAGGCCTGCATCTGAAGTAAGTGGGGACCCCGATTTGAGCTTCTTAAAGTGGAAACATGTGTGTGAGTGGGCTCTTGCGTTACTACAACTCTGCACCAAGGGTGAAGCCACACGCCTGAGGAGTTGCACCTAGAGACAATCCACATCTACACCTCAACAAGGGGGAAATAACTCAGAAGGATGTGGGGGCACCTAGCTCTACGGGAATCACAGCTATGCAAAGGGAAAACTGTAAATTCTAATCTAATCCAGGCCTTCCTCAGAGAGAACTTTGTCTGCTTACATCTGTCTCTAGCAGAGTACAAAAGCCCTTCTTGTACTCTGCTTTGGTGCTTTTCCTATTCCTAAGAAAACTGGGGAAAAGATGGAATTTTTGGAATAGCCAATGTATTACCACTGACAAAACAGATCAGGAGGGTGAAAAGGAGATCAGAGGGGACACGGAGTCTCGTCTTCCATCTGCTGTACAACAGGGTTCTGACCTCCTGGGTACAGCCCCACCTGCTCACAAACGGTGGGTCCACCTGCACGTTACTTGGAGCCTAAGGAAGCCTACAAGGATGCCGAGGCCTTCTCAAGCCAAAAAAACTTCTAAAGAGCCAATGCAAAACAATTTTCGTTGGTGTCTGTAGCACAGGCCACTTCATTCTTTCCCACAGCTCAGCCTGAAGGTGCCTTTGACAGCTCCCAAGAGGGAGATGGGTGGCTGGGTGCCCTCTTCCCCGAGGACACGGTTCTCCTCTTTGCAGAACACCTCCCCCGAGCAGGCCTGCTCCTGGGCTTGCTGGGGTGGGGTAAAGCAGCCCGGGGTCCATACAGTAAGATTTAGCACAGTTTGAGGGGGAAAGTGAAGGAATGTTTCAGGCAGAGTTGCAGCATGACTCACTGAAGCCATCTTTTGTGTATCAGCACCTCACCCACTCTCAGCCTGGCTATCGCCCTTCAGGGGACGTGTATGGGATAATTCCTGGGTAACAGCTGGCTCCTCACCCCGTACAGCTGGCTAGGGAGGTCACTGCTTCAGCCCATCAAGGTGCCCAAGACAGCAGCTATCACACTTGCAGAAGTCTCTTGAAGGCTGATTTAAATGTCAAGCCATGCTTTCTGCTTGCAATGGACTGCAGGCTCAGAAGAAGGGCTGTAAAAAAAGCAGCTGAAACGGTGCTGACCCCAGTTCCTGGCAAGTGTGAGCACCTCCTCTGTAGAGGAACTGTAGAGGGTTGATTAGCATGGATGGTATACAGTTGTGGGCTTGCTTCTGGGGTGGTGAGTTGGCTGATGTGGATAATGTACAGCTGTGGCTTGTTCCTGCTAAGTAGCTAAATAGCACTGAGGAGCCCGAAAGAGAAGGGGCACTGGGTGAAGAGAGGCAGCAGGTGAAGAGGAGCCCTAGATGTAGGAGAGAGAAGGAGAGGCTGGCTGGAGGAGAAGAAGCCAGGAACCCAGATGCAGCAGAGGCAAGAAGCAGGGTGGACTGGCCTGAAGAGGATGAAGAAACAGCACGGACATTAGATGAACTTTTGGAACCTTGTGTGGGAAAGCCTTGTTGCAGCCGGCTAGCTTTGTAGTGCTGCAACACTCCTCCAGCTACGTTCAACTTGTAGAAGTCTAATAGGGGCTGTGGAGAATTTTGAAAAGCAAAGACAGACCCTGGGGCAGAGTCTTCCACAGGACAGGCTGTTTCCCCTGCTAAGCCACAAGGTTTGTTTTTGGAGAATTTACTTTTAGTAACTCCTAAAAGATGCCAAACCACAGAAGGCTAATTTGAGCTCCACCTCAGCCTCTGCTCTGCTGCAGGAAAATGAACATAAAAGCAAGTTTCTACTGTTCCTCCCATAGAGGAAAAATATTTGCTGAAAGGTGCCACTGCTGTATATAGACTTCCACAGGAAATTAGTCAACAAAATCCATAAATGACTTGAGAAACGGGCTAAGACTATCACTTCCCAAAGGCACTAGAGAACAAGGAGTTGGACTGCACAGAAGAGCTCCCCATGAGGAGCTGTATCACAGGACTGAAGCTGCAACATGCATTGCTTTGGTTATCTTCTAGGCATGGAGAAGAAACAGACTGCATCACCCACAACGTTTCACACTGAATGAATGCATAAATCTTTCCTTCTAGGTCCATATTCCCAAGGTGAAGCTTATCCTACCGGGACCTTATCTGCCCCTCTGCATTGCTGTAGCTTGCTAAATATGCTGCAGTTATTTCTCTGGTGTATTAGGTACTTCCTCCTGGGAGCCTAGAATAAAGCCAGACACACTGACATGTACCAATACAAATTGCCAAGAAACTGTCTCCAAATTTTTTCGCTCCTTCAGTAGTTGCAGCTTCTTTCAGGCTGCAGGTGGCAAAATTACTGTACTGGTATGTATTTTATTTCTAGAGAAGAGGGGACACGTTTTGTGTAGTGTCCTCCACTTTGCACTTCCATGTAAATGCTGCACAACTATGCATGCCTTCTAGAATACCCTTGTCTAGCTTGCCTGAAAAGATGGCAAATTGCGTGTCCGGGCCTCGTTATTTCTGAGTTCATTCCACTGAGTTTTGATGAGAAGACAGAAACAAAACCATCTTCCAGCACAAGTATTTCCTTCCTTCAGCTGGATGTGTCTCACGCTGATGTAATGTGGTTTTTCAATACAGTTTTTGCAGCTGCCCTTCTTCTTCGGGCTGTGGGTTAAAGTCCAAGCTGGCAGGCCAGCCCCCGTCCCCTGCTGCTGTTTGCAGCCTTCTCTGGGTTTTTCCCAGTTCCCATTAGTGCCCATGATTTAACCATCTTTCTCCAGCAATTAGTGCCAAAAGAGACACCGAACAATGCCAGCAGCAGCAGGCTTGTGAAGGAGCAGATGTGAAGGATTCGACCAGTTCTGCTGTGATGGAGCAGGGGCCAGGTTTTGTCAACCAGGAGCTCACAGCTGCTCCTGGGTGCTGTAACCACACCAGGCCATTAGCTCCCTATCTGCTACTGAAGTGTATACGCTACTATTTTCATACAATTTAAATGTTTTGGCAAGCTGATGCTACAGCAGTGCCCTTCCCCAGATCCGTGGAGGGTAACCCCATCTACACAGGGTCCTGCTGGGGGAGAGGGGATTTGGGACTCATCTGTGGATTAAACTCGAGGCAAACATCAATGCATCTTAACAGCACTGAGCTCTGCTGAGGTTAGGTGTGAGCACACCTAGAAACCACAGAAGGAAAACTTCCCTTCAAACCCCGCTATAAAAGACCAGAGAGGAAAAAAAAGCTGATCATCTTCATAGCTAGGACAGCATGATGAGAGAAAAGAAATCCGTCAGGTAAACAAGGATAATAGTGTGATATCGGTGAGTAGGAGGAGAGACAGAAAAGGGAAAGTGCTGCTGGAGGTGTGAGCAAGAGTCCCAGAGTGCTGTATTTAATCATCCCTTGACATTTTCAGTAAGAAAGAACAAATGTTTGTGTACTGTGGCAGGGAGCATTGGCAGTGAAATTGTGTGACTTATACGTTATGCAAAAAAACGACATTATGGGTATAGTGGATGTGGCAGAACATTAATCATTAGTGAAACAGATCAGGAGTATATATTGCTATCCAGGAAAGAAAGATATAAAATGTGATGAGTATTTTGTATAAACACTGTAATAACAAAAAGAAACAAAGGATACAAAACCTGTTTGAGTTAATCACAGGAGAAGGAAAAGAAAGCTGGCAAGGTTTCTCTAGAGGTTTGTCAGGGACCTGAGGACCCAGAGGTGGTCATCAATGCCCATCCTTACCAGAGCATTTAATTTCCTAGAAAGAGACTGGGCCTTATCAGTGGGAGCATTTGCTGTCCTGCGGGCAACCTGGACGTGCAACATGATGAATGTCTTCATTAAGCACTCGCTGAACCAACAAGCAATCAGGCTACTCTCTAATTAGTGGAGGTGTCACAGAAGACCTGGCCATGGAAAGCAACCTTGATTGGATCAAACAAGATACTTCACCGTAATTCAAACGGACACAGAAAAGGAGACAGTGATGAAGATTCTTAATTACAAATGGGAAATCTTTATTTTAGAAATCAAATAGTCAAGTGAACAGGGCTGCAATAGCAGTGGATGGGACAGAAGGCAGCTGGGCACAAACATCTGTTGCAGTGCGGGAGCCAGCATGGGAACCTGTATTTGGAACTGGGAAAAGAGAGTTTAGGAGGGGTTTGGGGCTGGGCTGGGGGGTGACTACCTGCAAACACAGGGTGCTGGGGGGTGACCAAATGCCTACAAGTAGGGGAAGATGAATCAGAAGAGGATAGTAACACCTAGGGAGAAGAACATTTGGGGGAAGAGCTGGAATTGCTAAACACCATGCTGAGTTAGATACTAAGACCAAAAGCAAGGCTTTTCAGCCACGTAATTCAGAAAGCACAAAGAGAAATTAGGTGGGAACAGAAATAAGTTTTAAGGAGAGCTCAACATAGAGGCTGTAACAAAACACTCCAGAAGGCCATGAGGACAAACAGATGCAAAGGAAGAAGAAACAGAAGTGAAATGCCAAGAGTTTTATGGAGCAAAGCTAAAGGATGGATAATCTTAATTTGAGATGAGGACTAGCACATGAAAGTGTAGGGCAGGTAGCAAGGCTTGTTAATGTACCTGTCAGTTTAGGGAGCGACACACACAAACTACCTCTGTCTAAGGAGGGCAGAGAGGATGGCAAACAAAGGGCAGCGAGCTAAGCAACCACAAGTCCATTTCTATAGGTCTATTGATCCACAGGGTATCAGGCTGTAGAACAAACTTGAAGGGGGAAGTGGCTGAATACGTCAAAGTAAATCAAGATAAAGTGCAGGGGAGGCTGACCAAGGGGGACTATGCCAAAGTCATCTGACATCTTCAGTAACACCGAGCCCCCTAGACAACAGAAAGGCAGCAGAGACCTCAGGTGAGCTTCAGTAATGTAGTATCACACGGGAAGCCACAGTTAAGATGGAATTGCAAAGCACGTAAGAATTAGGAAGAGGAGAGACTGGTGATGTTAGAGAAGGCATCGGGGCGGGGGGAGTACTGCAGCTCATCAAGGTTGAACCCAGAGAGCAATCTTAATGCTTTTGCTAACAGTCTTGGTATAAAACCCAGGAATGTGCTGATTTGCACCGTTGGGAGTCTCCAGTAGTGGTGGGGGGCAGAGAGGGTAAGTGGTGTCTGCCACGCAGAACTCCTCTCCCTGTGATCGGCGGGAGGCAGTGAGGAGGACGTGGTTGTGCATCTCCAGAGAAGATGCTGACCTGCATGTATCTGATGATCACTTTCCTGGCACACAAGAAATGTTCTATCCTCCCCTCCTCCCATCTCTGAAAACGAGCACGGAGATGACTCAGGGAGAGGCTTTCTCTGTATCTGGGATGGACCAGGTTGGCCTTTCTCACATGATCAGCTCTGCTTGCAGCAGAGCAGCCCCAGGCAGCCGGGGAGCCAAGTGCTGTCCTCCCACATTACATAATGCAGGATGTCACCGCTGCAGCCATTTCTTAAAGACTCACTCACCACTCTATGACGTACCGAGTAACATGCAGCAAAACACAATTCCCAGCGGGGGGAGAAAACACATGCTGTGTGTATTCTCAAGGTACGGTTAATGAACTACAGCTCTCAGCATCTCTGGGGCTGCTGGCAGCTGCTGCATTATGAATACTGTCACAGCTGCAAAAAAAGTACAGCTCTTTCTAAGGGTTTAGGCTTTCCTTCTTCCTTTAAACCACTTGGACAGAAATACTTTCTAGACCTGCTTCTCACTGCTAAGCTGAAAACGTGAGAGTTAAGGAACAAGATGCAATCTCCTGCCATAAACTCCACCATGCAGAACACAGCAGCGAATGCTGCCTTGCCTGGGGCAGGGGTGCGAGGCAGGCACCGTGCCCACGCTGCCAGGCCCCCCCCAGAGACACCAGCCCTGTGGGACAGTCTCACCTGCTGAGGCAGCAACCTCTGAGGCCGAAGGCTCTTACAGTCTCCATAACATCACAGGCAGGACGAGCGTTGCAGGCCCTCAATCCACCCAGGGGCTGTTCCAGCAGGTGACACCAGGGTCATCAGCACATGCAGAGCCCAACTCCCCCCAGCGTCCCCGGTACCTGCAAGGTCCTGCCAGGAGGCCATGCGGGGGTGGGCTGTGGGGGCTGGTGACGTGGGAAGCACCGGGGGTGCGGAGGGGCACAGGGGGAGCCCGGGCGGCCTCACCCTTCTTGAACTCCTCAAGCAGCGTGTCGAGGCGCGTGTCGTTGAAGACGCAGTGGAGCGGGCGGCGGTAGAAGCGGGTGACAGTCTGCAGGGGGGTGCAGTCATCGGGGTCAACGAAGGCCAGGTCCTTGACGAAGAGCAGGTCGACGATGTTGTCGCGCCGGTCGCCCTCGTAAACAGGGATGCGGGTGTAGCCGGAGCGGAGGATCTCGGAGACAGTGGCGAAGTCCAGCACGGCATCGGCACGGAGCATGAAGCAGTCGGCCAGCGGCGTCAGCACGTCCTCCACCACCTTGGTGCGCAGCTCCAGCGCGCCCTGCACCATGGCCAACTCCTCCCGCACCAGGTCGCCGTGGGGGCCGGCGGCGCGCAGCGTCTCCAGCAGCCGCTCCCGCGTGGAGAAGACGCTGAGCTCCTGCCGCAGCGCCCAATCCAGCACCCGGCTGAGCGGGTAGCAGAGGGGGAAGGCGGCCAGCATCAGCAGCCGGGTGAGGCACAGGGTGCGGGAGGCGATGGCCAGCCCGTGCCGCGAGCAGACCGAGTAGGGCAGCACCTCGCCGCCCAGGAAGACGGCGGCGGCGCACAGCAGCACCGGCAGCCAGGGCGCTC
>JAVJGI010000065.1:25046017-25139164 GCA_035590275.1 Ibycter americanus | reverse complement strand
CCCCCCCCCCCCCCCCCCCCCCCCCCCCCCCCCCCCCCCCCCCCCCCCCCCCCCCCGTCCTGGGAGGAAGGGACTGGGAAAATTGTAAAATGTCATTAAAACAGTATCTGTACTGAGCCCATAGTTAATGACCAGCAGTGTTGCTGGATCACTTTTGAGGATGGTTTGCAGGTGTCTTCTGAGACCTTGGAATCAGAGCTGAGGGGTTGGTGCTGGGGGAAAAAAAAAGTGTGGAAAGCAATCTCTTATGACTGAGTGTTTTTGTGCCATTATCAGTTGTTTATATGAGCTCATTCTGAAGCAAAGTGTCATTTGTTTTCAGTACACAGGTTGCTGAGGGTGTTTGGCGCATAGCTGAAATATATCATGTTCCTGGGCATATGTGTGTGAAGGCAGCAGGTTGTCAGGGCTCAGTGGCCAGGCACCAGTGCTGCCCAGGTTGTGGGGACATCGCTGTTAACTGGTTCAAACTATGTGGCTTTATCCTTGTTCTTAAACCTCTTGTGATGGGAGTGATGTACCCTTCCACCGAAATTTGCTCTAGGGTGTATTTATCTATATCATTATGGAGTTGGTGTTTTCAAAATCTCTTGCTTCAATTTAAGCCCATTACGGCATGTCCTCTCCCCGTGGATGTGGAGAGCAGCTTACAGTGCTCCTTTCCTCTTTGCAGAAATCTTTTACATATTTGAGGCTTGTTATCATGTTTCCCTGAAGACTTTTGTTCTCTACACTGAACAACTGCCTTTCATTTGCTCTTTCCTCATGGCCATGTTATTTTCAAGTTGAATGACACATGCGTGGTTGATGCTGCCTCTTGAGGTCCCTTTCAGCCCTCTTTAAATTTTTTTGTGGTTCTGTGTTTTGTTGGGGTCTCTTGGGCTCTCTCCACTTGGTCTGGGCTGTTTTTGAAGCACGTTGCCTTGAAATGAGCCCAGTATTGTAGCTGAGGCCTTTCTCGACTGAGAAGAACAGCAGGGTTATTTCATGTACCTTGTGCATGACACTCCTGCCTGTATAACCCGCTATAATCATGGATTTTTTTGGTACAATATAGCTGTTCATGCCTGCACTTCTGTACACAGTCTCCCAACCAGCTGTGCATTCCCCATATGGAATTTCATCTAGACTATTTTTCTAATTTTCTAATTAAAATGTTATACAAAACTGGAGGTAAAGCCTTACAAAAGTAAAGGTCTAGAACATCTGTTGCCTCTATCTCACAAACGAGACCCTTTTGCTCTAAGAGAAGGCAGGTTGCCTTCACCTGGCAGGGCTATTACTTCCAGCCCTTCCTTGCAGATGGATTGTTTGATGATTTGTTTCAAAACTTTTCCAGAATTTGAAGTTATGTTGACTGGCCTGCAATTTCCTTGATTTTTCAACTTGTTGAATATAGCCATCATATTTTCCCTTTTCCAGTCTTTTGAAACATCATTTGTCTTCCAAAAATTCCTAGACATAGCTGCTGCTGAACCTCAGCCTATTTGAAAACATCAAACTTCAGTAATCTTCATTTTGCTCATGTGCTACTGTACTTTACACTTCTGCTCTGCTGATTTTAATTGCATTAACTTTCTGCTCTTAGCTATCCTTTTTCACGGTCTGAACCAACAAAAGCATTAAACATCTCAGCTTTAACTCTGAGTTGTTCGCTATTGTGAAATTATGTCCCAATTTATACCTCTTTGCTTCCTGAGACAGCTGTGAGCCAACCCCCTGGGATCCCCTGCCTCCTCTTACCCTAATTAGTGGTTTTACAACTCGTTGTGCACTGATGGGGTGTGCGTGTGTGAGAGAGGTCATGAAGGTGAATCTCTTTTTCAGGTGACACTCTCTAGTCTGTTAAGCAACACTTTGGCTTTCTCATTATCCGATTTGGTTATTGCTTTTGTAACTGTGGGGAACATGGCTTCTTACAGCATGTTCAGTATTTATTAAGTTCAATTTGCTGTCTGATTTAACTAGCCTCACAAAAGAAGATATTTTATAAATTGTGCATCTTAAAATTAGCAATTATACTTATAATATGTAATGTCATTACCAGAACCAGCCAGTTCTGGGTGCTGCGTAGAGAATAAAGAAAACACATAAACCTAACAGAAAACAGATTTTGGTGGAAGGGGGGAGGGCTGACATGCACTAACAGCTTTGGAAAGGCTTGTGGCGTGTTCAGTGGCATAAACCAATCTATTAACCTTTTTTCCCTGCTCAGGAGGTGATGAACTCTTTGGTCTGCCTCTTCCCACTGACGTAGTTATCAAATGTCTCCTTGTTGCCGCTGGTGATCCCTGCTGCGAGCAGTTTCTGTTGAACACTTGGCTCTTTTGCTCTGTCCTTCTCTCCTGATGCCGTTCCTTTGTGATCATCCACATCAGCCTGATGGAGTTTCCATTTCTCCTTCATGTGCTGCAGCCATGGAGGAGCCTGTGATTTACCCTTATCATACACCCCCCCCGCCTCCAATAATTTGCATTTGTTCCCTTATCTTGCTGTGTGTTTACAAAACACCATCTTTCCCGAACTCCCTTTTCATTCTGCATGGAATCTCACTTGCCAGCCCTCTGAGTTTACTGAAGCCTCAGTCCTTACAAAGCGCTGTTTCTACTCTGCCGCTATTTTCCCTTCTATTCCTAATAAGTACAAACACTCGTTTCAGGCTCCCTCACCCACAGTGCTTTCCACCTTTACGTTTTTTTCCCAGGCTTTCTCTCCTGATGAGAATAAAACCTTGCGGAGCCTCCTTCCTAGTTTTATTCCTGTCTCTTCTTTCACCATTTTTTTTCCTCTGTGCATTCCAGGAACTTGATGCAAGGCTGTGTCTGATGTCTTCCTTCTCCAGCAAATGTGTGGGCAGTTAAAGGTCCCTAATTACCAGTGGGTTCTGTGTTTCAGATGCTCCCAATAAGCCTGTGCTTCTGATCTCCCTGATTTTGTAGCCTAAAGCAGACCCCCAGTGTGCCAGTGTCTGGGTTCCTTCCACTCTTACGTTACACAGAGGTTTTTATACCTGCCCTTTGTACTCCTGAATTTCACCTCCTGCTTTTATGCTGGGCCCCAAGATCATCCAGACCTCCTTGTGTGATACTTCTCATCATCTGCTGTGCTGAAGATAATTTTCCTCTGTGTCAGCATCATGCTTAACACTGACTGTCAACCCCTGGAGCTTGCTTTGCCTCGCCCCATCAGGTTAGAAACCTCTCTCCCCCCGCGCTAATGTAATGCCTGCGAGCAGCAGTCTCATTGTGTGGATTTTCCTCTTCCATAAGCTGAATAGATTTGGCTCCTTAAGTTTCGCTTTGCCAGAGTCCCTTCATAGCTCCTCCTTTGTCCAGTGACCATGCCGGGCAGACTTTTCCATCCTGGAGATATGAGCTCTATATTGTTTTCCCGTACGTGTATTATCTTGCGCTTGGCTGAATTAAAGCACGCTTGGTTGGATGGTGGCCATTTAGCTGTACAAATTGGATCACAGGGTGAATGGGGGCTGTTTTGTTTGTTATTTACTAGCCTACATTTGTGCTATCTGCAAGCTGCCTCGAAGGATCTTATATTCAGATTTATCTAAACGATTGATAAAAACACTGCATCCTGTGTGATGGGAAGCAGGCGATGGATATGTTTTCGTACCGTCAGCCACTTCTATCAATCTAGTTACGCCAAATTATTTCTATTAATGCAAGTTCTTAAATCAAGCTATAACATCGGTTAGACAGGACTTGATTCTGTACAACATATGTTGGCTGGTAATTAGCTGAGCATGAATATAATGAATTATCGGTAGTTTCTCATATTGGCTTTTAATTACTCTGTTTAGATCTGCTGTCAGGCTGACTGGCTGTCACTCCCTTGGTCAGCTAGTCCTGCCTAAGCACAGGCATGGGGTTAGGGCTCTCCTGCCCTTCTAGAATTACTTGGCATTCCAAGATTTATTAAAAATTAGCATCAATGGGTCAGAGTTCTCCTTAGCACACTCGGAGGTGCAAATTATCCAGGGTGAGTGATTAAACAGTGTTTATCTAAAGCAGATGTTATCTAATATGTCTCTTGGTCATTAGTAAACTGTGAAGTATATCATAGTCTTATGACTTCATTATCATATCTTTTCCCCCAATACAGAGCATGTACATTTAGCTTTTTGTAATTACACTGGCAATTTTACTGTGTGCACAAAATAATGGATCTACATCTCTGTTCACATTTCCCTTCTTTCCTCTATATTTAAATTCCCACTAACTCGGCAAGTCATGAATTTTTCCATCACGTTTTTTAAATTAATTTTCTACACTTTGTAATTTGCAGTTGGTTGCTATTTCTTTAGCTTTACAATCATGGCATATATTGCTTTCTATTATTGCTGTCTATACCACTGCATAAGGATGGGTTTCCAGCCAAAATCCCCTTCCAGCATGGTGATGGAATATGCTGATGTTGGCCATCTAAAACAAAGCAAAAAAACCTCTTTAAATATTCCTTTGGACTCTTTTGTCCGGCATTTTCTTCCCAGTAACTTAATTGGGTAATTTTTCTCGGCCTGGAGAAGTCAAAGCACTTTGTGTATGTATTTCTGACTGGGATTATGGTCCCACTAGCTTTTCTCAAGTGCAGGCTTTGAGAAGGCAGCCGCTGATGCGGACAGAGCAGGGAACTCCATGTCAGTTTCCTGCATGTTTAAAAAAAATTCCTAGCAAATTTTGACACAGCAACAAATTTTGCTGCAGTTGGAGGAGTATTGACATCTTCGGCAATCCAGCCACCATTCCTGTGTATTTGCTCCCTGTGAAAAAATAACAGGAATGGTTATTTACGTGTTTCTGGGAAGCCTGCAGCCGGGAAGTGAGAGAGAGAGAGAGAGAGAGAGTGTGTGTGTGTGTGTCCGTCCGTCCGTCCTGCAGGACACATCTTTGACAGACCCATGCCTCGTGGCTGGGCTAACTCATGGAGAAAAGAGGGGAGAGGCGCGGTGGGTAAGCCTGGCTTGGTGGTGAGCAGCGGGGATAATCTCTGTGGCCAGACCCCGGCTCCTGCCTGCCCCGCGCTGCTCGGTGGGGGCACTGCCTGCTGGTGGGAACACAGTTTGGTTCCCAAGGCTTGTTCTCCAGTTGCTCGCTCTAACCCCTTTTCCATCTGTCTGTTCATTTATTATTTACTGCTTTCTCTTGCTCTTTTCTATGTTGGCTGGTTCCCGATGCTTCTGGTTCAGGAAGGGGCTGTGTTACGGACAACATGAGGGCAGCAGCAAATGCTGCTGTACTGCTCCTCTGCCAGCCCTCCTTGTTGTGGGGACGGGACTGTGTGGCATGCACAGTTAATTAAACTCTGTAACATCTTTTCCAAATTGAGAAAAGGGTCAAAATCCTGGAAATGAGAAGTTCTTGGAGTCCGCCATGCAGTCCATGCTCTGCCTCTTCAGAGGCTCATACTGGGGATGAATACGCTGGGGTGGGAGAGTAACGTGAGAGCCTGTGGATATGCATGCTTTGTGCAGCTAAAAGTGGTGTGGGGAAGAGCGAGGTTACAAGGTGTTCAAAAGAAATTTTGGATCTCTCTTTACTTCATTAAGTTTTATATTGGGTTGCTGTGCCAAGAGACACAATCATTGACTTTCTCAAAGAAATGAAAAACTCCATGAATTCAAATATATTTTTTTTCTGTTGAAAAGGTGGCAAAAGCAAAGGTTTCACAGGAGAAACTGAAACCGGTTCAAGTATAATTCTATTAACTAATTAGGGGAACCCTGGAAATGGGGCTGAGACTTGCAAGCCTTTTTTCTTCTCTTTGCTGGGGCACTCCAAGAATCAGATCACCTGGGGAAAGCATGTTTAAGAAATACCAGATGGTCTCTGCGATGCTCCAGCTGTGGACAATCACTCCCAGCCAGGCAATCTGCCTTGCTGTCGAAGCCCTCTAAAACTGTGCTGCCCATTTGTCATGCTTCTCCAATTGCAGCGCTCTGGATAGCTTCTTTTTTCCTTGTCTGGCTCTTCCTTTCCAGTTTTTATCACCCACCCCCTCCATGAGCTAATGTAGTAACATCCCTTCATTGGCTATAAATCCATTGAAGAGCCATATATAAAATATTACTTTGTTAGGGAAGATTGGGAAACATCTGTTTTTTACCCGTAAGAGTCAGTCTCTACTTGTCTCATATGGCGATGTGACTATTTATATATTGGTGAAGTAAAAAGGGGAGAAAGATGGGAATCCTAGAAATAATTTGAGTGGAGCCTCTAAATAGAGGAAACTGATTCAGCTCTGGGATTTGTTTGGAGGCTAATGCCATAGGGGAAAGTGGGGGGCACAGGCCAAGAAATTGCTTAGATGTCTGACAAACTAACGGTTGTACCAACTGCAGAAGGTCCTCTTGCAAACCTTTTGATCATATATAACTGCATATATATGACTTATCTACTGCATAGAACAGGAAACTAGGAACAGTGACAGTCCTTAGGTAAGTAGGAGACTATAACCATAGAGTGTACATGCATAGCAGTAAAAATATGTACCTATGGAGTCTTTGCATTTAGGTGGGTATGCCAGGGTGTGATGTCTAAGCCTGCTGGAATGAACTGCCTCTCCTCCAACCTGCTCAGCACTAGTGCCATCTGCTTTTACTCACACATATGGCACTTCATTTATGTCTTAATCCCCTTGTGGGACAAGGGTGTTGGTTTCTGTGTGTGCATGGGGAGGGCTAGCTCTGGGTATCCCAAGGTGACAGTGGTGTAAGAGCAGGATGCTGGGGTGGTATTGTGCCTGCCATGGGTCATGACATGAGAGCCTGGGGGGATATGGAGCCTCTGGGGTTGGTGTGGGAAGGCTGTCCCAAAGAGCCAGCCAGGCTTGGGATGCTTTGTTAGTGTTGCTGGCATGAGCTGTGCAGTGAAGTGTTCTGTCAGCCATGCTGAGGCTGTAGGGAACAAGTCTGCGTGAGGAGGGTGCTCGGGGTGAGCTGGGCAGACAGGGAGGTTGCACCTCCAGAAGGCTGCCTGTGCTGCTGGGTACCTTGCGTGTCAGGCAGTCATACTGCCAGTGTCTGAGCTGCTCAGCAGGTGAATATGGAAGAAGGAGAAGGAGACTTTAGTGGTTGAATGCAGGTGGTGGCAGGGTTTGCCAGGTGGCTGGTGCCACAACTGCTTTCTGTGCCCTGTGAGGCTGGCATGTAGGAACAAAGTTCCAGAATGCTACTGATGGATGCCATTCCATGCAGCTCTCTTCCTTTCCTGGCCAGGTTCAGCACCCTCAGCCTGCCCCTTTGCTGCACAAATGTGAGATCTTGCTCTCTGTTCTCCTCAGGGCTGTGGGTTGCTGTGTTTGGTTTGGATCCAGCTCACCCATCTGAGGTGGGGAATGCCCCAGGGGGGACCTCTTCCCTCCCTCTGCCAGCCATCCTTGCAATCCCACGTAGCCTCTATGGTGGGTGCCTGTCTGTTCTCCTCAGCCTGGCCAAAACCAAACTCTGTGTGTGTCCCCCCTGCTGAGCCCATTCACGCCTTTCTGCAGGGCTGTGGCTGACAGCTGTGTCTTCCCTGCGGCCATGTAACGCACCCGCACTGCTGCCGCTCCTCTTCTCCCACACACTGGCTGCTGCGCTGCTGTGCCCTCCTGCTGGGCAGGAGCTCAGCCTGTCCTGATGGTTATATGCCCGCGCTGTAGCCTCCTGGTCCTTCTGCTTGGCTTTTGCAACTTTTCCTCTTTCAAGCTCCCTCTCATTCTCCCTCCCGTGGTGCTATGGCAGCCTCTCTTGCTCATCGGACCTTGAGCCCTCTTTTCTTCCCGCTGCCCGGGTGGTGTTGAGCTGGGCTCCAGCCCCTTTGGGCACTGGTAGAAGCTCCCCAAACCCCACACAATGCCCCACTGTAGCTGTTGCAGCTCCCCTGTAATGCTAGTGACAAGTAAAAGGTTATTTTAAAATACTAAGGTATTAAATAGACATTGCTGCTCTAACACCTGCTGTATCTCTGTCTTCTCTGTGCCAAAGCCTTCAGTTATCTTGCGCGGCATGTCAGGGGACTGGTGTAAAATCTGCTGCTTGGCTTTGGCAAGCTCCTGCGGCAGCGAGCCCTGTGCAGCTCTGAGCTTGAAAGTGGCATCTGATACTTTTACAGGTGAACACACATTCATGTGTTTCGATACTGGGTATGAATTCGGACTTTACAGGATTAAAGAATATAGGCTAAATCTGAGGTGGAAGTGGATAATGAAAAAGGAGTTGGAGATGTTGCAGACAGCTGGGTGGACACGAGCCACATGAGCAGAGCAGCCACTGCGGGGACAGGCATGACCGGAGCCCTCTAAGGGTCAATAGGAAGCTCTGATGTTGGAAATGGCATTGGTGAGGCAGTGCTGGGCACCACGTCCAGTTCTCTTGTCCATTTTAACAGAGAAAAGATGCTGTATAATTAGAAAAAATTCAGAAAAGAGCAATAAACATGACCAAATCCTGGAAATATGGAGCTATAGACAATATTTTAGTAAGATTTATCTACTTAGGGAAAACTAAAAAGTGACTTAATCATAATGTACAAGTATCAACAAGGGGAAGAAAAAGTTCAGAGCAAATAGCTTGAAATGTTAGCGAAGAAAGGTACAAAGAGAAGCTATGATTTAAAGCCTAGTGCAGGACAACCTTGGGCTAATAATGTGCAGATTTATAATGCTAAGAATAAAAGTTGGAATGTTTCTACCTAATATGAGGTGGATTAACAGCCACTGTCAGCCTGAAAGCCAGACTCCTGCTGAAACTGTTTCAGACAGAAGTTACAGATTTTGTGTAGTAATTACTAGCCCCTATCAAGTAGGAAGAAAAACTATGTTATATTAATGGTCCTTCCCATCCTTTTAATCTGAATAAATGTGTAATGTGACCGTTGTCTCCCAGAGAATAGGTGATGTCAGGAATTAATTGCTCCCTGAAAACAACTGAATTTGTTAGCCTTGGCTAGTAACTTGGCCGAAAGGTCCTTTTGCTCTGCTGAGAACAAAGCTGAGCTTGGACTACAGGCTCCAGTTCTCTCCTGGTTAAAAGAGGAGTTGAACTTAGCCCCTGCCTGGCCTTGGTGTGACATGCATTGGTACTAGGAGAAAGATCAAGTTTAGGTCAAGTTTGTTTGGCTGGAGGTGGCTGAATTTAGGAAAGCTTAGCCACTTACCCTTGCCATAACCACCCCCAGGGGGGAGATGATGTGCTGACCAGGACAGCAGGGCAGTCTTTGCTCCCTGCCACCAAGTCTTTCCCTGAAACAAGATCCAGAGACCAACCAGCTGAAATGCAAGAGCTTCCCCAGGAGGGACCTATGTTTGATACAGTAGTCTTTACTTTCCTGCTTTATTTCAAAGCTTGTTCTCCCCCCTCCCCGCCCAAAGATTTAGCAGATATTTCATTGAATAAATGTAGTAATGCTACTTTTGAACTCTGGTGTCTAAAAGTTCATTTATGATCATGCTGTATATAAATTCCCACATCTAGGATTTTGACACAGAAATAGTCTTCATTTGATAGAATGTTACAAATTCAAGTTTCAGAAATTATCCTCTTGAGCCATGTCCATGGTGTTTGGCACCATGACAAGTCATTAGTCAATCCTGAAATAGTCATCAAGCAGAGAAACAGCTTATTTTATATACTGTTTCTTAGAGAGTTAAATATTTCCACATATTCGGGCTCTGATTGGAGTCCTGGATCCTTTCCAAATGTTCAACCTGTAAAGATATTTGAGAACCCCAGGACTTAGGCTCTTTCCAAAAAATGATAGATTTCACTTGAATTTTCACAAATGGAAAACCACAACTCCCCGTAGCTGCAAAGAAGCAGCTGTCATACCAGGTACGGAGTATGAGAAAACACTTTCTAAAGGCTTCAGGGACTTCCCATTATCTGGAAGTTTTTAGTGCTCTTAAAATTTGTGAAGAAAACAGTGTGTTTTTTTTCCGGCTCAGTGTTGCCTCAGATAATCGGCCGCACCTGTTTGGAAGCGGCACTTCACGTTGTTCCCTTATACAGACCCTTGCACGTGTTTCTGTTAATTTTTCCTAGAAACCCAAGTGTCAACAAATTGGAGCCCCTGCATTGCAACTTTGTGCAAAATCCCAAACTGGTGTTTCTGAGCACTTTGTCATGGAAAGTCTGTGGTTGGAGTGACTGAATCAGCTTCAGAGTTTTCTTGTTGGAATCCTGGGGTGGGGGGATACAGGCAAAAAGCTACTGAAGAAATCAATAGTTTCAAATTAACAGCTTCAGATCTAAAGTTCTGCTTTTTGTTGTTGTTGCTGATCTCTTCAAAAAGAGGCAATTTCCCAATTCAGAATTTGGGATAGATTTTGGTAATGGGCTTGCCTTTGGAAGGGTTAATTTTTGGTGCGATTCAGCATAGACATGCATGATGAGAATTTGGGAAATGAGGAGTTAAGTCATGATGATGTATATCATTGTTCCGCATTTAAAATAATAGTGCTCGGATAATTCTGATGTTGGGGCTTCTGCTTTTATTGGCTGAGAGGTTGCCAAAACATGTGTGTGTTGCTCTGAATTGGTAAATGATTCCTATTTATAGGACAGGTGTCTTCTGATGTCCTGAGTTCAGTCTGTTCTGTAATCCCAGATCCTGTTTCTGATCTATGTTTAATAATGTGTGACAGAAGAAGATAGGAACCTTGCAGACCAAATCAGGCTAGGAATGTTTTGAATTTAGCTCTGCCCAGCAATGTCCGCTTGTTATGCAGGGTATCTTTTAATAAGGGACTTGTCCTTCTAAAATTCATTTTTGGACTTATATTTTTTTTCTGAAACATGTTGTCTTTTGGCTCATTTACATGCAGCCTGAAGGCTGCTGAGTGTGCCAGCCTCCTTCCTTTGCACTGACTCAAGAGGAAAAATGCTTTCTTACATATATAACGTTTTATGCAGCTTTTCTAATGCAGGAGCCATAATGAGGCAGGGCTACAGGGACAGGCATGGTGGCAGAGGCAGGGTTGAGATGTATGTGACGGTAGTCGTGCAAATAAACCCTTGTGTTTCCACCAACTTCTAAATGAAACCACGCTTTACAGTTATTAGTTTGGGCCATGTGGCATCATCAAGCAAAGGGTTGGATTTGTTGCAGTTAGTTATGCAACTGTCAAAATTACTCCTGTTATTTTGCAAGCTGGTGGTGGAAATGAAGACAGACTTGGTTATTGCGATGCTGATGCTTCTGCTCTGGTCATTATACTGCATTTTGAAATAATAATAAAAAAAAGCCCCTCACAGCTTGAAATGAATGTGGAGCCAATGGAGGTGTTTGATAAGGGGGAATCAAAAATGTGATGAAGCTCCTCTTCTACAGAGTGTGGCCCTTGGAGCTGGTGGTTCAAAAGAGGTGCAGGCTGTTGGGAGGAGGGAGAGAAATGCAGGTTTACAGGTGGGGGAAGCTCTTGAGATGCCCAATTCAAGGGAAGAGGTGCAGCTGCAATGCCAGGGACTGGGGGGGAGGGAGGAAGGAGTGGAGCTCCCTGCCATGTCTGCTGCCCCATCACCCTCTGGTCTGTCCACCACAGAGCTAGGGCCTGTCATGGCACATCTGGCCATGGCGTGGGATGGCAAAAGCACCGAGGAGTCCCAGGCGCACATGCTGCTGCAGGGTGGGTCGGCAGAGCGGTTTGCAAGGAGCAGCTTGCCGTCAGCCGAGCGCTGAGGATACCATTGTGCCAGAAAAGGAACTGGGTCTGGGGGGAGGTGGAGGGGGCCATGAGAACTGGATGGGAGGTTTGGCTCTTTTTCAAGCAGTTCTTGAAGCCAGATTAGTCGTCTTCGCCAGCTGGTGTGAGATGTTAGGTTTGTGTTATTTCTGGCAGCCCCACGGGGACTGGGAGTAACTCCATGCCTCTTGTTTCTCTTTGCAAGGACAGGATAGTCCAGAAGCAGTACAAGCTTTGCATTCCTGTCCCCAAGAGATGCAAGTGGTTGTTTGACCTCAGGTAGAAGATGTGAAGAGAAGGACCCAGGCTGCCATGCCTGTCTTTCACCTCTGATGCCACCAGCTTCCTCTGCTGGCTGCATCTCCTGGGCTAGCCTGCTCTTCACGTGACCATCTGTCCAGGTTTCCCCAGATGCGTCCTGTTGTCTGTCACTGTCCAGCCAGATTTGGGGGGTTCAACTGTCTCCTGGCCTTGCATGCTGCCGTGCGTGCACAGAGACTCTGACTGGACTGCCCTGTGTCTGGGAAGCCCAGATGTGTCCACAGATGCAGGAATCCTGATGGGCTGCCAAATGTCTGGAAATGTAGGATATGCCCACATGCATAGGAGCCTTGAGCTGCTGCTTGTCTGGAAATTGCTGATGCTTTTATGTGCAAGGGATTGGACCCTCTTGGGGAGTTTTGGATGGGCCAACTGTACACGTGCTACACAATTACTTTAGTGCACTTGAAGGAAACAAGCCCTCTAAGAGGAGCTGGTATGTGTGACCAAGCCTAGTACGTCCCCAGAGGTTTAGGATTAGGTTCGTTGCACATGCACAGACCGCTCTGTACAAGCATGCATACTTTGGAAATCCCTGCCAGACTGTCCTAATCCCTTATGTTTTCTTCCTAGATGAGGGTATTTTCCATCAGGATCAGCAGGAAGACCCTCCATGTCGTGATCTTGCTTTGAGGCAAGACCTTGTATTTGTCTTGTGCCTAAAATTCTTTTCTGCCTGAGCTCTGTGCTTCCTTGCTGGGCTCCTCCATCCCCTTTCTGCACAGGTCCCTGCAGGGATCTGTACCTTCCCATTCCCCTTTGCAGCAGAGAAGAGCAGAGGATGTGGGACATGGTGACTCTGATGTATGTCTGACATGCTGCTTGCTTGCACTGGGACATGGAAGGACTGTAACTCGAGTGTAAGCTGCTGTGTTTGCACTGTGGCTTTTTTGGCCCAGGTTCCCAGGCTTCTGTGACAGGTTGGGGAAGGAAGGGGAGGAAGGATTAATAACTTTCTCTTCTAGACTTGGGCAAAATGCAAACTCACCAGATTTTTCTCTGTGGCACTTCACTTCCCATTTACAGGGCTGTGGTATTTGGTCCTTGCTGTGGAAGCAAGTGAACCTGCTTTGCCATAGCTGCTGTCATGTGTGGTGGGTGTCTCCCACCTTCCTGAGAGCTGTTGGGCGACATGCTCTGAGTGTGGCCAGTGCAGAAGCTGCTTCATTCCCTGAGTCCCTGTTCTGGGGTGACTAAACTCCCAACGTGTTCCCTTTTTCTTCTGGAAAACAGATTTGTTCTGGCATTCGCCCTTGTCTGCACGCTCCCCCTAGTGAATTCCAGGGTTACAAAATCATGTAGGCTTTCCGTAAGAGCTGCCTTGCTTGTCGTTTAATGATTCCACCTCTGAACTGGGACCCTGCTGCTTCACTGGCTGCCTTGACAATATCTCATTTGTCTTTTCTTCTTTTATTTAGCTTTTCCTACATTTTTCGCACATTCTGTAGATTCTCCTACATTCCAAGTGTCTTATATTTTCATGCCTCCTTTTATCTCTATTCATCTATCCCAGTATAGACAACAGAAATGCTAAGTCCACATAATCTGTAGAAAGCATGAACTGGGTTGTTAGACATTTTCCAAACATTACACTTCATGGAAATATTTTCCTGTAAGATGCAGAAATGAAACAGCTGTCTCCTGCTCTCTCCTGGGCTGTTCCTGTGCAGGCTCTCCTGCTCACTGAATTTACAGCACCATCCCTTGGACAAGTGACCGATGGCCAGCTTCAAGCAGTTGTATTTACGATGTGCCAAGCAGTGGTGAAGATGATGGTGTTTATATGCTAGTCAGATCTATGTGGTGGGATTAACGTACTGTGAGACCTGATGCTGAGATTTCCAGAGTCAGGAGCATTTCACCAGCAGAATTGTTGTAGGGAATTTGGTGCAAATCATGGCTGATGGCTAACTGCAGAGTGGGACAAGCAGGGATGCTCCTCACTTGTGAATCCTTGTTCCTCCTGCTCCCCGCTGTCGCTCTGGCTTTGTGCTTGTCCAAATGGTAATATCGCTCCAGCTCTTGCCAGGAGCTGAGTACTGGCATCGGGAATGAAAGGCATAGGCGTCTCATGTAACCCAGCTGGCTGGAAGACAGTGGATGCCCGAGTTCTGCCCTGCTCTCCCTGCCCTGTCGGGTAGCATCACACTCAGCTGCCCTGCTGTGGCTGGCATGAGCATGGATGGTAGCCTAAACCCTGCTGGGGTGCCTGCTGATGTGGGCATGGTTTGGACACCCCCTCCTAATGTAATTGCTTATTCTGCCTGTGTGTCGTCTAACTTCAGCACACGGTTGAAGGTGTATTGATTGCTGGAGGGTAATTATTTCTTGATTCTTACAGGAATTTATAGAAACCTTAATGCATCAGTGGAGTTGTCCGAACTGGAAAGGTAAATCAGGAGAAACAAAAACACACAGCAAAAATGTTCAGGCTGAGGCAAGCAATCCTTCCTCTTCCACATGGAGAAGCGAACACCAGACTTTCTGGACAGAAGTGTGAACGTCAGTGTTAGTGTGAGCTAGTGGAGAGTGGGGTCCCAAGCAGATGATGGAAGAGGAGAGAAACAGTAAAATTCGTATGTTGCCATCTCCAAACTGAGCAACCGGAAAAAGAGTAGGAGAGACCAGAAATTATTTGAAGATTCTCTTCCTTTCAGTGTTTTGCTGGAACTGAGTGAGCAGATATTTGCAGGCAGTATTCCAAGCTGAGGTTATTTCTTCAGAGCATGTTCTGGCAAAGGATTTTTGGCTACATCCCATCCTCAACCTGAATGACTAGGTGATACCACAGGGAAGAAATCAGCTAACAGCAAATCATGGATCTAAATTTCAGGCGGTTGTTGACTGTACATCCGTTATGCTACCTTCTTTATAACTCTTCATATTGTAATCCAGTGCTTTTGGCTTTGACCTTGATAGGGTAAAGCAGAACTACTCTTACCTTTGAATGCTACCCCATGAGAAGCATGGTGCCTATGTGCACGGGCAGGAAGGGTGCTGTGCTCCACAGGAAGATTGAATTGCTGTGGAGGTGCCTGGGCAATTTCTTAGCATGTGCCACCCAAAAGTGCCATGAGGATCTCACTGTTTGGGAGCTACTCTGGCACGTGTGCTGATGAGTCACATGTGTAGCTGGGGAATACCAGAGACTTCAAATGGGAGCACATCTGGATACACACAGAGCACATCTGGAGTATCAGAGTTACTGCATGTTTGCAGCATCGCTATATTGTGTGTGCGATGAACAGCTTTCTGCCCTTTCTGTGATCTCTGGGGGAACCTTCATCATATTTACATAAAATAACATTTGGGAAACACCTTCGCTTCTTTGCCTCCATGGCAAGGCTTCGCGTGTCCATCAGTGTGAGCAGCTGGGTTGTTGCACTGAAGGATGAGCAGTCTCAGTGGGAGTGCTTCAAGGCTGAATAACTGGTTGTGTTGCCTGTGTGTCATCCAGCGCTCAGGTACCCAGTAGTGTCTCTGAGAAATGTTTGTCGGTTTCTTTTGTTGGGTAACCTGGAGGGCCTTCTGTGCTTGCCAAGTGCTGGTCCGTTGTACCATTTTTCCAGGCATGACACAGCACTTAGCGCAGCAGCCCTCCAGGTTTTGCCCTTGTAAAAGCTCCGGAGTTATTCCCTGGGATGTGACTGTGCCCTGCAAGGGGGATTTGAGGGTTGCTCAATCTAACAATGTGCATGTGGACAATGCAAGGGGAAAAAAAAATCAGGTTATGTAGCAGTACCAAATTCTTAAAAATGTGTTATCATTATGCGCTTTGAGCACCTTCCATCCTTCTTCTCTGCTCTGGAGTCTCTTGACTTAGAGTGGGAAGAAATGAGAGGTGTAGATTACTCCCTTTTCAACTATGTCTGGCTATATAGGATGATGACTATGGCTTCTTGTACACCTGGTCACCTATCTGGAGCAATTTAGGGATTTATGCTGTCCTGTGTACAGGGTAGGCAGTACTTCCAGTGCACTGGGTACATCAACATCCCCAGTCTTGGCAAGAGGGCAACTCTTGATCTGTTAGCACTTGCCACTGGCAGTTGTGTTGTTGCCAAGGCTGTGCTGCCCTGGTGTGGGTTGGGGAGAACTCTCCCAAGGCCATGGTGGGCAGAAGCAGGGGGAGGCTCAGCTGGGTACCTCACAGTGTCTGTAGATGAGTGCAGGCATCTGGCTAAGCCAGTCCTTGAGTCCTAGGTGCCTGAAACAAGATGGGTAACACTTTCATTTGCACATTGTCTCATGCAAAGTCTGTAAATGAGCACAGTTCAGAATAGAAGGAAAGAAAATAATTTTCTAAGCTTACAGGTAAAGATAGGAAAACCCAGAAGAGGCAGCAGAGCTCTGGAGAGACTCTGGAAGAAAATGTCCTATACATTCAGCACAGCTTGGATGCACGAGTATCTGGGCTGGTTTGACTGGAGATCAAATAAGACCTTGCAAGGAGGTGACACTAAAAGACAGGTTTTTATATTGGAATTCAAATACATTACTGGGTTTGCACAAAATCATTGTAAACTGCTATTTAAGATCTTCAGAATTTCCGTGGTCTTACACTAACTCTGTAAATGAGGAGAGGAAAAAAAAGTGCAAGTGTATTACTAATTTAAAACAAATTTCATCATTCATGTTCAGAGAATTTAGGAGCACTACGTTCAGTTTTTTGCTTCCTATATAACAAAAAAATGCTGTTCTTCCTGTAACTGTTTCATGATGGGAAAGTTTGTAAGTCACCTTATCTCTGTAGGTATCAGAAACATCACATATGGCACTGCCTTAATGTCTCTTTTCTTGCAATTTCCTGGATTGCCTGCAATGTCTTTGTTGAAGCAAAGCATATTCAAGCACCGGAGAGACTTGTAAGAGAGCTAAATTAATCTTTTCTCCTGAGCTTTGCAAAATAGGTTGAACCAACACACAGTACTCATGGATGTTATAAGCTCAGACATGCACATAAAATGTGAGGCTACTGAATTAAGAAATAACTGCAGTTCACTGTTTCAGCAGCTTATTGTAATTATCTCTTTATTTTTCTCTGTGATTTTTGCCAGGTAGAGATTATCAGAAAATTGAAAATGAGTTTAATATTGAAATATCTGCATTACTGTTTGTGCAAAGCTCAAAGCTTCTTCAACAGCCAAATAATGTGAAGGGAGACCTGAACTTGAGAATACGTAACACAAAGCACATTAACTTACCGGAAACTTGGGCACAAGAGTTGTTCTTCAATACACAGAACCAACCCCTGTTTCCGCTGCTCTCGATGAGCACTTGCCTGTTCCCAAATGCTTCATTTAGTATGACTAATGAATTTAAAGTCTTCTGAAACTGCTGGCTTCACCAGACATTTCAATACATGAAAATGCTTGTGCTTTTAAATCTTGATACTAATCCTTTACCTCAAACTTTTCACACCCTGTGCCATGCTCATTCAGGCATTTTCACAAGTTAACCCTGTGCCACTGTCACACTTGTACTGATGTTACTACCCTGGGTGACTTGGTGCTGCAGCTGCAAGACAACCAAGAAATGATGGGCAAAACATTCAAGGAGATATATATGTGTGTGTATTTAAATATGTTTCCACTAAAAGAAAAATATATACATTTTGCATTAGAAGTATATAGCAGATTTCTTAAAAACAAGTGTTAGTGCTGAGCAGATCAGGACCTCAGTCCAGGGTGAGGGTTGTGCAGTACAAAAGAAGGAAAAATAATTTAGAGGATGAAGGCACAACTTGTGTTACACTCTGTGGCAGCCCTTTCATTTTCTAACACAGTGACTACCTCCAGCTTCTGTGTCCTGCAATTTACGGTGAGAGCTGCTGCTAAATTGCTGGGTGAAGAGCCTGAAACGTTATATCAAGTGCATCTTGAAACACTGCAGTTAGTGGATGCAGTGACTGTCCTCTGGGGGAACAAGGATCGTCAGGAGCAGAGACCTTGATGAGCTCGTGAGACCTCTTGGCTACTACTGTGCTGAGTCCAGCTCAGGGTATCTTCAGCAGACTGCAGCAAATCCTGTTTCTGCCAAAGATGAACAGGTGGGATATAAACTGAGTGTTCTGGGCACTCATTGTAACTGGAATATTGCTGAGAAAGGATGGGGATCTGTGGCTCTGCCACGAAACACAGTGACCCACGCTGGGGGTGGGCCAAGGGCAGGTTCACTAAGACTCTCCTCTTCCTCCTGCACCTTTGGCTCCTTGGCATGTCTGAAGCTGTTTGGAGCTCAAGACGGTTTAGATACTTTTCCCCCATTTGTTCCTGTCTGTGGCTTTTTTTCTGCATCTCAGAAGGAAATTGCCAGGGAGACAGGAAGTCCATCTGCTCAGTGCTTCTAGCCCAAGCATGCTGGGGGAACGAGAATTGCTGCAGACATTACTTTCTATGTTGGGGTATTCACCCTATGTATGTAATCGTTAGGGGACTCGTGTCCTGTGAAGAGTCAGCCAGACCTCTGTGATTCTTCAGGTCAACGCCACAACTCTCTAGAGTCTCAGCACCATGGTCTGGAGCTGCAGATGTGCCCTTAGATGTGGCCTGTGATATATGGTCTGATGAGAAGGAAAAGCCGCTTCCTGTAAGCAGGCGATCAAACAGAGGAGCTTTGTGTTTTGGCTGCAGCTCTCCCACGGCAGAACAGTGCTATTAGCTGGTCACGAGGCTGAAGGCTGTCCTGGAGGAGCCCAGGAGCAGATATCTGCACAGACGTGCCAGGGTAGTCTTCCTCGCTAGCTTCCTGGCCTTGGCCAAGCTAGGCAGTGCATCATCAGTTTCTCTGGGTGAGTTACTCCAGTCTCAAAGGGGCCTGCGGGGCTGGTGCAAGACAAATGAGTCTCTCCTTTTCCTCCTCTTCCCCCAGAACTGCATGTATCTGCATGAGTATCTGCATGATTTGTGTGACTTCAGAGTAAACGTGAGCTTCAAAATCTGTGGAGAGCCTGATGGCTTCTCTGTTTGCCTTGGTGCTTGCCTTAGCAAGTTGTTCTTGCTGCTGACAGTCGTGCTGGCAGTGGTTCTATTTGGAAAGTAGCAGGGGGTGGTGGTGGTGGGGCTGGCGGTGAGGAAGACAGCAGTGAGGGAGAAGCGTCGTGCTGTGCAGAGTCCGTGCTGCCGGTTGGGCTTCCTGACCCTAGGCAGGCAATTCCCACCCGTGCTGTACTGCTTGATGGGAAATGCAGAGTCAGGGAAGTGTGTTAATGGGTCAGGAACAAAACAGGTTGGAGATGTTCAGAGCATTTCTGCAGGGGCTGGAGATAGGTAAAAATTTGCCTTCCCCCATCCCCGGGAGGCATTGGGCTGCTACCACCTGTGAGAGGAAACCGATAACTCGAGCTGGAGCAAAGTGAAAGCTGAGGGAGGTGGAAGCAGCCCTGTGGATGAGGTGGGATACAGTCACCGCTCTGCGAAAGCTTGATTGCCTGTGGGTAATGTGCGTGGTTCTGCAAATGGGAAAGAAAGAAGCACAGGGGTTTGCCAGAGGCTTGTTACTATCAGTTTGGTTTTATTTTGTGGCTCTTTAAGAGAAGATGGAGCAGGGAAAAGAGATGGATCTTATGCAAGCCTGTGTGGATCGGCGACTTCCACCAAAGCTGGGAGGAATTCTTCAACTCCCAGCAGGTGGAAGAGATTTCTGCGTGAGGGGCTTGCGCAGGCTCTGCTGCTGCTGAAGACACATCTTGAAGTAATACATGGCTCTTGATGACACCTCCTCAACACTTAGTAAATTTGACCTCTTCTTTCATGTGCCATTACACTGCCTCACATGGCTGCACAGGCAGCTAGCACGTTGAATCCGAACTTTACATTTTCAGGCAAGGAACATGTGCTCTTTCAAATTGAATGGTGATGCTACCAATGGCTGGCTCTGCTTCCCATTGCCTGGGAGGTGGGAGGTCAGTTAACAGGAAATTTCATTCTCTGTCATCCAGGAGAATTGTCATGCTTCACACAAAGGCAGATTTGGTTTGGTTTAAAGCCCTTGTGTGTGTTGAGCAGCGCAGGTGCTCAGCCCCTCCTAGAAGCACTTAGCCTTAAGTACAATGTGCTCATTCTTGGTGTTGTTAAATAGCTTTTATAAACACTGTCTGAAAGTGCTCTGATTATACGTGACCTTCCCCCCTTTGCTTAGTGTCATCTCATTAATCTATCTATTAGGTGAATAATTCTGTTTTGGGAACAGAACAAATATAGAAATTGCACAATGAAACACATTCAAACAACTTTTTCTTAATATAAAACCAATCATTTGCCGTTCATTTTTCATGTTCTGTTGAGTATTTGCAGGCCAACATTGGAAACAGACTGGTAATTTGGTCCTCCTTAATTTTGGCACCTGTAGTTATTTTAGAACTACAGGCTGTTTTCTGTGGCTTTACTGCTCTGTAATTCAATACCCTTTTAGGACCTTCATGCTGCCATTAGTAGCAAATTGGCCTCTATTCTGAATAAAACTCTTTATTACTTTTTTTTGTTTAATTTTTATTAGAGAAGGGTTGCCCAACAACCACAGGGAATGAATTTCCTAGGAGGTACAGGGGTAGTGCCTGAAATCCCTTTCCCCATAATTGCTGGCGTGAGCAGGAAAGCCTGAGTTACTCCAGGGATCTGCAGGGTGCAGATGGTTAGCTCTGGGCTTTAGGTAGCCAGGCTGCTAGTGGTGGTAGCATCTTCTCATCAGCACCTCTGAGTAATGAGCTTGGTTACATAATCTGTGTACAGCTGAGGGCTCCAAGTCCTGTATATACTTTCTCCACTAACATGTCTTTCATTTTTCCATTGCAAGATTTCTTTTTCCTGAAAAGATAGTTATTGAAATTTTAATTCCTTCATCCATTTTGTTGATAATTTTCTAAATGTGGCTTGTATGGTTTTGCCTTTCTCTGTTTGTGTTCGTGTTAGCAGGGGGAGGATAACGGCTGGAATGGGGGCTGCAAAGGGAGAAGGAGATGGTGTCTGTGCCCCTTCCTTTGTCCCAGTGACACTCATGCTCACCAGAGTGGTGGTTTGTTCCCAAGATTCTGCGGACCAGAGGAGAGGAGAGTCTTTCCTCCTGCATCCTTCCTTCCTGACCGGCCTTGGCCCCCCATCTCCTGGGCCAGCTCTGCACTAGAGCTAAGGGAGATGCTCAGCCATTCAGTCTCCTTGGGAAAGGCATTAATGCAGGAGGTCAGTAGGAACAAGGAACAGCTCACACCACCAACATCCAAGGCTGCCGGCCAGCGCAGCTCTGTCCTGCTGCCATAGCCCAGCAGAGTTGCAGCAGTGGTGTCCCTAAGCCCCCTGCCTCAGGATGATGGGATGAGCTGAAAGCAAGCAAATCCAGGGAAGTTTCCCCCCCTTTCTCTGTACACCACTTGCTTATAGTTTCACAGGTCTCTAACACACACAAAAGATTAAGTCTTGTTCAAGCAGATGTCTGACTATGAGAATGAGCATGCAACACCCGCCTACGCCGGAGTGCTGCCGAATGCCTCTAGCACAGCAAAGAGCTCAGACTTGCTAATTTCCAGCATCCGTAGCTGCTTAGAGGGGAGAAATAAAGACCCAAGCCCCATATGTGGTAAAGTGTCTGTTATGTAATTACTGCTCCAGCCTTCTGCTCCCAGCAGTTGCTCTCTTTGCCGAAGAGACCGGGGTCTGTGTCGCTCCGTGAAGGTTCTGCTGCAGACATTTGCAAGCAGTCCTGCATGTTTGTGTAATTTCATTTCTGTTTCTCTTGTTTCTGTAACGAAAGGTAATCCTAGACAACGTATCCAAAACCTGCTCTATAAAACTGCAGAAATCAGTCATGCAAAAGTTAGAAAATACCCAGGCCCATGCGACCTTAATTCGGTTCCCTTGCATATATGCATTACAAGAGTATGTGATCATGTAATTAAGAACTATTGGCTTGGCAGGACCTTGGCTTACTCCTTGCACAGAGTAAGATAGAGGGCTGCAAGAAGAGAGGGAATGTTTACTTGTAGTTAAGGCACTGGTGAGGGATGTGGGAGAACTGGATCCTAACCCTGGCGCTGTCACAGGATTCCTGTGTGATGCTGGGCAGAGCTGATCCCGCTGCAGCCACAGAGGGTGTTGAACTCCATTATCAGCAGCTCGCCTACTCTAGCTTTTCAAATATTCAACTTTCCAGGCTAACAAAATCAGTTAGCACTGGTTATTTGTCTAAGATATGAATCTGAATAAACACATGCGTAGACAATTGTAGGGAAAGGATGAAAACCTCTTATCGGAGGTTTTATCCCAGATTATTTCCTTCTGTAGCTACTCCAGAGCCCATGAATGAGGCTGGCTGTTTTCATGTTAGAGCTCTCAAGCTTTAAGGGCTCTCTGTGTCCAATTAAACAGTAGCATATCTCTTGAATATTAACACATTAAAAACAATATACTTCCAGCAAAGAAATCTGATCCTAATTGGCCCTGGAATATTTTTATTTTCCAAGCTGAGCTGTGAGCTCTTAAGCTTCCTTTTTTAAGACTAAGCAAACATTACATTCTTAGGGGAAAGTCAGCCTAAGGAATGAGGAAAAATAGACTCTCAGACCATACCTGTCAATCTTCCATTTTCCAGTATTTTTCCCAGAAACAAGCACAGGAACTAATTGACTTCTATCCCCTTCTGTCTTTTTTTTCCCCTTAACATAGTGACTCAAATTAAAACAAAGATAAAATTCCAGGGGAAGCTGGCATTAATCAGGGTTTGGATTAAATTAAATTAAGTGCTTTTTATTGAACTCAGCAGTATTAGTTATTAAAACCAGAAGGCCCTTCCCAACTAGTGTAAAAAAGCAAACAATGACTCATACTGTGGCATAGATTTTATTGGGGAATTAAAACACTCATTTTCTCTATTCTTTCTTTTTTTTTTTTTCTTCTTTTTTTCTTCTTTTCTAACTTCAGACAAACACATGTAAATAACTGCTGGTGAGGGCATGCTCGCAGCCCCCCTAGCCCGCAGCCCACTGTCATTGCCTGCGCTGGGGCTGGGGCTGGCTGTGCCCGTGGTGGCACCCGATGGTGGCAGAGTGAAACTGCTTATGCAGGGATAGTGCTTCCACAGGTCTCCTGTGCTCTTGATGTCAGCGTGACTTGTAACTGATATAAGGACCAGTCCTTCGTGGTGCTGAGCTGTCGCTGGGTAGACCTCAAAACTCTGGACATCATTTATAGGCAAGCAAGAGTTAGTGAGGGCTTTTCAAAGGCAGGACAGGGATGCCTGTCCTAGCTTTCCGGTATCTTCCCCATCCATAATCAGCCATGTTCTCACCCTCTTTTCTTGTGTGATGCTGCTTCTTCTAGAGCCAGTCCAGTTCATCCCTGCTGGGCCCGTGATCAGGGATACGAATACCCTATTCATGCCATGCAATGCCACGTCCTGTCATTAACCCTCAAGAGAGGGATGAATCTCAGCTTTTCACATCCACGGGGTGGTGATTTCCCTGGGACTGCCTGCTCTGCTCCTAGGAAGGACAGAGAGATGTGGCCAAGCTAATGTTGTGGCACAGCTGTGGACCAGGCAAAGCTGTGCTGGTGTCTGGTTCAGGGGAACAGCAGCCATGCTGGAGCCTGGCTGGCACTGCCAGCGATGCAGAACGTGAAGCCCTTCTGAAAACAACTGTGAACATGAGCCTTGTGTGTAGCTGGGGTGGGAGAACGGTTTAGGAAAAGATTTTGGAAAGTATGTAGATAAACCAGTCTCTGCACCCAAACAGCCATCTTCAACAGTCCAGAGAGGACAGGCTGTGTCCTGGCAGAAGGGAGCACAACCTGAGTAATCCTTCTTCTCTAAGAACGTAGACCTGGGTGATTATAAACTGGTCACTTTGACTTTGATGATGAGGAAGATGCTAGAGCAAATTATGAACCAATTTAAAAACACTTCTAGGATAATAAGATGACAAGAAACATGGGTCTAACGTAGACCAGTTAAGAACAAATTTGTTTTCTTTTTTGACATCCATTGATCTGGGAAGGTAATAATAGCTGTGATATATTTTGTCTGTGAGGTAGTATGTATCTCTAAAAGCAAACCAAGGACACTTGGTTTGGATGAAATGATTACAAAATAGGTGAAAAAATATATTCAAAGAATAACCACAGCTAGTTCTTTGTCAAACTGGAAAGAGAAATCATGTAGGAAGCTTTAAGGGCCAAGTCCAGTGTTATCCAGTAGTTTCATTAACTTATTTCATTCCTTTTGTTCAGATTCAATTTAGAGGGGTTTCAAACAAGCACATTTCCATTGCTGATTCCCTGTGGCATGTATTTGTTAATGAAGACAGCTGACAAGAAGGGAGATCAGTGGGCTGAGGTTGTGCAGCTCTTCCCACCATCAGGGTGAAGGTGATGTGAGATGCTGCAGTTACTGACCTGGACCAGTCCAGGTTTAACCCCTCCTTCCTCCCCCAGCACAGGTACAGCCTATGGAAAGGGCTGGGAGATGAAGAAAACAGCATAAATTGAGAGCTCTTGCCCAGCCGGCTCAAATTGCTTTACAGATAGTGTAAAAGCTTTGAATCTGAGGCAGCTGGACTGAAGCACTGCAAAATCTGGCTGTAGTTCAGTTAAAAAAAAAAAAAAAAAGTATTTCCTTTAGGTGTTGGGCACATTTATGTTACCAGTGCAGTGGCACTGTGTAATATGTTAGGACACGGCTGGTGCAGACGCACACCTAGGAGAGTGAGAGTCAGCTACGAATTTGGCTTTTGTGGGTAATGCCTGATGATGATGTTGCCATTTTGGGCTGTTCATGGCCGGTTCACATAAGAATTGCTTGTAGCTAAGCAGGGACTAGACAGAGGAGGCTGGCTACATCTTGCTGTAGGGGGGCGCACCTGGCGAAAATCTGCCTGCTTTAAGGTGGTGGATGCTCGTGTGTCCCAAGCGTGTACATGAAGGGGGAAAATGTTTAAGAATCCACACAGCGTAGGAATGTGGGGCACCTTGCGTCTGGATTTCGTTTCAGGGAATTAAGAGCTGATCCTTAGCTGGAATATGAATCAGATCTGATTGTGTCTGTGTTGACTAAAAGAGGTTGTGTGGTGTTCATGGGCCGGAGCTCAATCTAATGTGGAAAAGTTTGATCCAGAGCTCTGTTTAATTTAATACTTGACTATTCTACCTATTTTAGTTCTGACTCAAAGTTCAGGGTTCTTTCTCGTCGGCGGTTGTTTGTATTAGCAAAGGACATGTGTGCAACCAGAGGAGAAGGACTTTCATGCACCCAAATCTCAGTGAGTCCAGCAGAAATTTTTTATTGGGCTCTAGTATTTTGTCTTCGTTGCTAGAGGGACTGGAGGAACTTTCCCTTCACCCTGCTGCCACAATGCGGGGGTTGGGAATTAATATCCTGCGACATCCCATCAAATCTGCAAATACATTCATAGTACTGGCTTAGTAATCCATAGTTTTACAAGGTTTTAAACTCATAATATACTTCAGATATTTTACGTGCTTCAGTAAGTCTATTGTGCTATATTAAATGTATGTTAAGGAAAAGTCCCATGATTAGTTTTAGTACCTTTTGATATCTAAATAAACACTGACTGAATAAGAATATCTATATCAAAGCCTAAATTTTCAGAGTAGTTCAAAGAAATGCAATTTAATGCCCTTAATATCATCTTCTTTAATTGGAAACCTCTCTCATTACAACCATTCTTAGCTTTTAAGGTCAGTAGGCACTAATACAAAAATCTTGTCTGTCTTGCATAGTAACATTGAACAAAAATTCTTATTCAGAAATTCCTACTTAAAACTCACAACTTCTGGTTGAACCAGAGCAGATTTTAATAAAATTTTCTATTCTTCCCTTAAAAAGATAACATGTGATGGAGAATCCTCCACAATGTAGATAAATTGTTCTAATGATTAACTGCCTTCACTGTATGTATTTATAAAAAGAAGGCTTATTTCTAGTACATACATTTGTCTTGTTTCATTCTGTCTCTAAAAATTGCCCTGGCTTTGATAAATTGAAGTTAACTTATAATTAAAAAAAAAAAAATCTTTTTAACATATTCCGGTGCTTAAGAGGTGATTGACATGCTATCTGTCACTAGAATAAATTGAATAGCTTGAAGTTCTTTGGTATCTTGCTGTGGAGCTGTTATGCCAGCATTTCTAGGAGCAAAGCCATCTTCCATTCATCTGCAAATTTCCCCTCGCTATAGTCAAATTGAAAGCCCTTGTTTCCTGCCCCAAGGAGGTGAAAGTGAGATGTAATTTTTTTAACTAAATATACAAATATATAATCTATAGGATATTTTCTTGGTGGAACCTTGAAATTTTCTGGAGGATTGTGGGTGGTAATTAGGCTCATATATAGAAAATGTCAACCTCCAGGTACTGGGCTTCCTGGGTTTGTGTCCCAGAGAGCACCCTTAGGTGCTGCATTCCCACGGGTGTCAGGGGACCACGGTGGCTGTGCAGCGTGAGGCTCCACGTGCCCTGGTAGGCTAAATCCATTTTTGTAAGTTTGAGAAACTGATTGGGACTCGCCTCTGAGTAGCAGTCTGATCCCTCAGGAAAGTTCAGTGGTGAAAAACTGAGGCTGGAATATGTGCAGGGGCAAATGGATGGTGAGAGGAAAGGGCATGTGCAAGCGCTCAGAGCAGTCTAGATTAAAAACATAATAACAAAATGTCCAGTTATAAAATTACACCTTTCCTTAGCCTACACATTTCCACCTCCAGCCCCCAAATTTTCCACCACTCCTGTATTTGCATTTTCCCCCCATAAAAACCCTAACATTAACCTTAATAATATAACCCTGTTACAGATGGCATTGCAGCAAGCTCTCCTGGGAGGTACCATGTGAAGCCAAGAAAGTGTTGCTCAGGATAAGCACCCTGGTCCTAATTTCATCATCTGTGGTACTGTGACTAGTCTTCGTAGCTGTGTGAATGATGATGACAGAATATGCTTGGTACCAAATCACATAAACTGGTGCTGGAAGCAGCCAGGGGCTGGAAGCGATGTATTGTCCAGCTGCTGGTGGTTCATGTTTTATTATGACTGAGGATTTCCAGTGTGGTTGTAGGCACAGTCCTCGACCTCTCTAGCACCCACAGCAAAATTCTTCTGAACCCCCAAAAGACTGGCCTGTTTGAGAGTACCATCCTCCTTCTCTCTGCTGTCATCCTTGAATTGTAAGCTGTGCTGTAAGTCCTCATTACCAGGACTTCTTCCTAAAGAACAGTCTTAGAGTGATGATGAGGGTGATGGCAAGTCTCATTTAGGCGTTCAGCCTTCCCTCCTTCTGGGCACTGCTGCTCCCACCCTCGGAGGGATCTCCTGCATCTCTCGCCTGTAACAGAGAACCTTGACAGGAGACTTGTGGAATTGCCAGTGCATTGCCTATAGCTTGGTGCTGGTTGCTGATGGTGGATTTCTTCCTGCTCATTCAGCTCAGAGTTCAGGGAATCCATCCAGCCTTGTGGCACCCTCAGTGCCCTTCTGGTGAAGAGCTCCTCTGCTTAATTGCATAGGGTGGGAGGAAGCTGGCACTGGCTGTGTGAGTTGATATTCCCACCTTGTGATTTCCTGGTGCTGGTGTTCCATTTGCAGTGAGGAGCAGTGACCAAAGCTCCCCTGTGTCCTGCCCAGCTCCGCAAGCCTCTGTCATTGCACCTCTGTTGACGGTGCTGTGGCTGGAGATATTCCTCTGGCTCGTCCCACGTAGGGCACGGCTCTGCTGTGGGAACCTTCTTTAGCTGCTTCATACATGTGCCAAGAAGGAATTTAGCTTTTCTGCTGTAGCCTTATCTTTTTGCCTCAACCATCTACTGGCTCTACAGACAATCTGGCAGGCTTCCTCCTTTTGATGTGTTTGAAAAAAGCTTTTATTAGTTTTTAAGGCTTTAGTAAGTTGTTTCTTAAAATCTTTTTGACTTGCTTTACTATGCTTTTACATTTAATTTGCCAGAGTTTATGCTTTTTCTGTGGTTTGGGGTTGGATTATTTTTTTTTTTACAGTCTGCATGGAGCTTGGAGAGGGAAAAAAAAGACTTTTCCTTACTCTGCAATAAGGTGGTTTTTGGGGGTTTGTTTCTCACATAGATGTCCCAATCTACCCACCTTTCCCTGTGATCAAAAATCCTGTATCCAGAAATCTTTTCTGACAAGTGCTGTGCCATGTCTTTCCTTTCCATCCTGAGCCCAGGACCCCAAGGGGCTGGGCAGTCTAGGAAAATGTGGAATTAAAAAAGATCCCAGCATTGCTGGACCAGGTGCAGAAATGCATCCTGACTGTAGTAACGTACCCTGCCATAGCCGCAGCCTGAGCCTGCTTTCTCCATGCTGAACACCAACCAGAAGGGTGATTTAGTGCGGCTCCAGGATGTGGAGGTCACTCCACAAACAAATGCTCAATCGTTATTTCTGTTGAGATGGACAGATCAGCTGTGTGTTCCTCTGATGCTGTCAGCGGCTCATTAACCTTTCAGGAAACCTCTTGAGGAAAAAAACTTGTAACGGGCACCACTGACACGGATACCGTGCAACCAGGAGGTGCTGGGCTGCTGTGGCTGCAGCCGCATTACCCTGCAGTGCCCCGCTGACCCCCGCTGCGGTGCAGGAGCAGGTGGGCTCCCGGCCGAGAGCAAAACAGTGCGGCTGGCACCAGCCGTATCTATTGCTGTCACGGGGCGGCAGCTCCCTGGGGTGGCTGTGGCAGAAGATCAGCGGGATCCTCTTGCTTGTGAGCACGGCGCAGCCAGCCTTCAGTGGGATTGGCAGTGTTGCTTTCCCACTCCTGGCCTCCGATCTCCTCCGTGCTCTGATTTTTATCTCCTTTCAGCCCAGGACTGTCTAGCTGCAGAGTTTGATTTTCTGCTGTATCAGATAGGGATGCCTCCAACACCAAGGTGATGATGCCTAATTTAGGTCATACCTGTCCTCTCTTGTGTTCCCAGCCTGTAATTTAGGCATCGGGCTATCTTACCCGCAACAGAAGCTCACCTGTGAGCTAACCATGCTTGTGTTCCCATTGCTCTCAGCACCAACCCTTGTTTAATTAACTGGTGTATGGCTTTTTGATATATAAGTACATATTGCTAATTGCTGATATAGAACTACATCTCCTCTTTCCTTTCAAAGATAGTTATTTTGCCATTTCCTCAGCCCTCTCTGAATGAACTGCTGCTGGTTTCTGGATTCATGCATGACATGTGATTGCCTTTTCATAGGCATATCTTACTTAACTGTAAGTGTTATTAATGGCCATAAAATTACCCAGCCCTGAAACAAAGTAAAAATGCAGTAAAAACTTTAGCTTCAGTGAACTCCCAGGAGTGCGAATCCCAGAGAGGGGCTGTGTGTCACGTAGCTATGTGTTGTTCCCTTGGGGCAATCATGTCCCAAACTCCAGAAATGGTCACAGCCATTGCTTTAAAAAGCTCATGTGTGACTTACCTCATGCATTTGGGCTGTTTGCATTGCCTTTGTAGCAGGAAAGTACATGTGTTTTTCTCCTTGTTGGACTTGTTAGTACCCTGAGCGGTAAATAGAAACAACCTGGTCTTTCTTCCAGATAGGTTTTGCTGTTAGCGATGCTCCTGCGGTCCCTCTGTCCTTGTTCAAGAGCACTGCAAGGCTGAGTTCCTGTTAAGTGAATTATCCAACTTCAAAGCCAGCTGCTTTGCAGCAGCAGAGCTGGTGGATGGTGTTTTTATTAGTGTTCGCATCACATTTAAGCTGCTTTAAAATGGCAGATTTAAGTTCCAGAAACATGAGGTTTAAGAGGTTTATGCTTTGCAGAAACACTGACTGGGACCTTGTGGGGCAGATCTCTGCTGGTGGCTTTCCGTAGGCTTGGAGCTGTGCCATGCGCTTTGGCACACAGTGACATGGATGCTGCTGCCTGCCTGCCTGGCTATGAGGCTTCGGGGTGCCTGGGAATGGGGACCCCTCCGTGGCGTGTGTTCCTCAAAGTGGCTTCCTGAGGAAGGAGTGCCTCCAACATTGTATTCAGTGCCAGCAGCTTCAGTACCGTTTAGTTTTGTGCTGTTCAGATTGTCAGCTCTTGACACGAGAGCACAGTTCTCTGGTAGCCCGCTCCTCAGGCACTGAAGAAACCAGACTTCAGCTGGTGGGGTTTAGGAACAGTTAAATACAGCCTGTGTTAAGGCTGGGACCTGAGCTCCCGTGGGTTTCTGTCCTTGGGAGGGATTTATCTTACTTCACCAACAGGGTGGTGGAAGAGAGGAGGAGGAGAATAACACTAGGTGTTATGGTGTGTCCTGTTGCAGGTAAAGATAAATGGCCCCAGGTGTGAACCCTGGGGATTTAGCTGCCATAGTGGATCTCTCATCAAAGCAGACATGCAGGCTTTGGCTTGCTCAGCATTTGAGTGCCTCTATGTGGAACTCGCTAGAGAGGGACTTGGAACTTTATATGCTCAGAAATAAGATGGGCGTCACATGCAAAGGAGTGTTATCCCAGTGGCAATTTAGGTGTGATGGTATTTGGGATAATAATGACAGGAGCAGGGAGACTTGGGGCTGGTGGTTCCAGTAACAGCCAGTGGCTGCTTGGGCATGTGGGTGCTGCTGCGGTTCCATCAAGTTATGGTGCATGTGTTGGAGGGTGTCATATACTGGGGAGAAAAAGCAAGGTTTTACTTTAAGTAACTTGATGGGCGACAGGCAGGTGCAAGTCTTTGGAAATAATTTAGAGGGCAAAAAGAAGACCACTAGTGGAGATGTTCATACACCAGAAACCCTGGGAGAAAGTGAAGGGACATGGGAGGCTACATGCAAATACAAACTTCACGCTTAGGGAAAAGTAGTGCTTGCCCAGCTGGAGAAAGTGCACATATGGATACCTAGGAGTTAGCTGTCAGCATCACCCACAAGAAGTCCATCCCTCTCAGGATGCTGGTGCCTCCTGGTGTCTGAAGGAAGTTTCTGCTAAAGCAATGTAGAGGCAGACACCCTATATGGTTGTATGAGGGTTTCATTGTAATGTTAATGCTTCCTTTAATTAAAAGTCATGCTAGAAATTAAAACTGCTGTTCTGTCCCTGCTGACACTCATGATTTTTAAAATCACATCTTTTTGTCCCAGGTGCCTCCCTGTGCTGCTGAGGAGCTGTTTCAGGGACCCCAGGGGCTGCTGCATCCCTGGCCCTTACACCCACTGTATAAATGATGCACATAAACCCAGCCTGGTACCTTTTTTTCTTTTTATTGCATGGTGCTTGACCTCTGCTTTGAAATGAGGAAGGCACACAGCTCTGCTGCTCTGTGACTAACTGATTTCATACCTATTTCTTGAGTGACTTCTTTAGGAGGTCCAAGAGAACCTGTAAAATATTTTGTGTTGGCAATGAGCTCCTGCTGACCCCTGAATCTTAGACACTCTCTTCTATCATGTTATTTATTGAACAGCTCAGGCTAACCTTTTCCAGAAAGGATGCTTCTCATAACCTGCCAATTCATGTCACTTGCTTAATGAGTAAGTCCTTGCAATTAAGTGGGGGATTGACCTGAGTAAAGTTGGAAAGTGCTGTGAAATAAGGTGCATAGAAATGATAACATAATAGCAGTCTAGGGTGTAGCCCAGACAGGAAGGGGACCCCCAGTTTCTGTGCAGCATGGACAGAGCAGCGTGCTTGCAGCCCATCTGACCTGACTTCTCTGGGATGTAGGGCAGGTGTGGTTAGTGGTGGACAGCCTTGGGGTCAGGCTTATCACTGAATAAGGCTTAAGGGACACATTTCATTAACCTGCTCAACCCCGTGGATATACAATGGTGGGGCAAAGGTATAAAATAACAAAATTCATTGTCATTTAAAGATCAGGTTTGCCCTGGAGGTCGCAGTAGCTGGGGCATCTGAGCCTGGCTTGTCGGTTACTGTCACTCTCCCAGGACTGAAGTGCAGCATTTTGGCTTCTCCTGTACTTCAAACTGCCACTCACAGAAACAGATGATCTGGTCCTCTTCTAACTTCTTTCCCCTATTTGCCAAGCCCTGGTTCCCTTGGGTGGGCACTGGAATACCGTAATATGTTTTGCGTTGTATATCATGCATGACCATGTGGAGATCTGTCCATTTTTGTCTCTCCTTAGCTCTGGTTCCCTCATTAATGTTTCTGCTATACGCCATCATGAGACAGGGATAACTGGGTGAGTTATAAATCACTGTCTGCTGTCGGAATTGTGAAGTGTGTGTTTTAATGCCCAAGAATCCCATCTCATACTTGATGTCTTTGTTCACATGTCAACAGCTAGTAATAGCCCATTTGTTCCAGTTGCCCCATGTCTGAGGCTCCCAAACCTTTACACCATTCCTCACACCCCATCCCAGGAAACATTTAATCCTTCACTGCAGAGGCAGCAGTATAAAAGTGGATCTGGTGCAAGTGTTTTCTGTTTAATAAAAAAAAATATTCTCATGCTTTTTGCTATTGAGTAAAATTCAGATTATTGAGTTCAGTGAAGGTGGCTTTGGGAGGTGGCTGGCTTTGGCTATGCAGGAGGGTAGCCTAGATGATGTGATGACCTTTTCTGATGTTCATATGGACTGAGGTTTTTCTCAAGGATCATTTTCTATGCATTAATGTGTGAATCGTGTGTGAACAGGAATGGCACTTTGGATGTTGCTGTAACCAGAGATCTCTGCACTCTACAGGACAGAATTTGGTGCAATCTCCAAGGTCCCCTGACTTTTCCTTGTGGCTGAGAGTTGTTGTTCCCCTTTACCTCTTCCTCCCTGGGCTCCCCATGCACCAGTTGAGGCACATTTTTACTGAACACATTCAGTTTGCTATTTCACCTTGATGTGTGCAGGTGGGAGGAGTGGAGGGTGCTCCACAGGGTGCCAAGAGGTATTCACTCACCATGTTGAGGGAGTACCCTGCCACAGGAGCCTTCACAAATTTGGTCAGTTTAATGTGTCAAAAAGATGACCAAAAAGTTACTTGATTCGTGTGTTCCCAGGAAAAAAAAAAAAAAATCTACTGCAGAGTCTTAATCTAATGGCTAGAGGCAGAATGAGACTCAGGGGCTGGAAGCCAAAACCAAAGTATTCTAATTAGAAATGGAACACAAATATTTAGCAGGCTGCATAAACTACCTAAGAAAAAAAAAAAGAAAAAAGTGGCTTCTCTTATTCATCTTGTAATACTTTATATTCAGTCTGGATGCCTTTATAGAAAATATACTTCAGCCAAATTTGAGTTATTTGGCTCAGCACATGGATAAGTGGGTGAAATACTATAGCGTGTGATGTACAAGAGGTCAGACAAGGTGATCTGATGGTTCCTCTGGCTTTAGAGCCTCTAAGAAGTTTTAGCATGGCTGGAAGGATGGGGCCAGTTAAGGTGTGAGGCTGTGACTCCATCTGTGCTCTCCTGGGTCTAGCAGAGGGTCTGCGTGTGACCCTGCCTCTTGTTCCTCTGATCTCAAGAGAGGATGCACTGAAGCGAAGCTAAAGGTTATGAGTTTGGAAGCCATGTATAAATCTGAATTCCCATGTTCTTTTATTTTTTTTTCTTCCCAACCAGCACTTAAGCCATGCGTGATCCAGCCCACATATGAGTTTGAAGCGTTCCATCATGTTTTCATTATCTGTTTAAGAATGAGAATTGTCAAGATCTCTTTTGCTTTAATTACCTGACGCTACAAGGCTTCAGAGTGCCTTTTTACACTCTCCAGAACATGCCCTTGGGATGGGACAAGTCTGAGTTCCGTAGCAGATGCTTTCAGAAGAAAGTTGTTGGCATGAGTGGCTGAAAATAGAAGCTTGTTTACAAGGCTGGTTTTGCATTATCAGCTGTAGTGCTCCAATAATTAAGGCTGTGAACTTAATTAGCTCAACACTCCATAATTCTCTTCTGCCTCTCCAGGGGCTTGTCTGCATACAGCTCTGTACTGCTTCAGCTTGTGCTGGGAACATCTTTATCCCAGGGTGGCTGCGTTCACATGAGTACCACCTTAACTGCCATAAATCCCGCGCTCTGTTTTTGAGTACACAAACCCTCCGTAGGGCTTTCTGGAGAGCCCATCCCTGGATTATTTGGCTGCTTTTATTAAAACCATACAGGCAGAAGTACTGATCTCTACTGAAGCATCCGCAGAACTGAATGATGCCATTGTTACTACTGATTGAAAGGGTGCTTTTACACTGGCTTCAAGCTTGTGTCTGTTCTTAAGTGGAAAATGTTTCTTAATGCTGAATAATGTAGTAACATTTCTGGCCAGCGCAGTCTTTTGACAATGAAACATTGCCACATGCTCGAGAACAGACCAGGGCTGCCGCTTTCACCTCTCCCATCTGGGTTAGGTGTCTTCTGAGCAGGACACGACCCTGGGCAGGGGACAGCATCCTCTCCAGCTCCTGCCTGAAGTGGCCCATTTCCCCAGTGACCGCGCTGCAGCGTGCCCAAGCACGTCCCGTGGCCGAGACCACCCTGTTCCTGGGCATCGTCTCCCATGTATTTCCTGATCCTCAGAGCCAACCCACACACCACTGGGAGATGTTTTCTTTCTTGAGTGCGTGAGCTTCAGCTGTTCCGACTATCCCGTGTGTGCGTTCTTCCTGTTTGGACCGATACTTGATACATACACCTCAGATGGAAAGGGCTGGACATGATTAAAACACACAGCCCAGTCACAGGCATCCTTTTTTCACTCACTGTCTGTCATCCCCCCCACCCTCCCAAGCAAACCTGAGGGTTTGTAGCAATATTTAGAGTTTATTGTGCAAAGTGTCGAGTAATTCTTTAACTGTTTTAGGTGCAGAGGGACAGATGCAAGGTGCTGTGTGCTGGCATGCCATGCCTGCCTGTGTGGCGGCTAGGACTTGCTGTGCTTACTCTGAGGTACTTTCTATTTTTGCAGGAATATCTTGGCATAAAAAAGTTAAACCTTCCTGATTTATTTGGAGTTAAATTAAAGCTTGTATGTAAACTGATTAGCTTTATCAAAATAATAAAGTTTTTTAAATTCTCTGAACTCCCAGGATAACTGATGTTCTAAGTTAGGAACATGTAACATTAACATTTACCCTTTATTACAGGGCTGTGATGAAAGCCTCTCTCCCAATGGGTACGTAGCTCTAGAACCAGAATTAGTTCCTGGCACGTGATTAACAGCTCTGAACCGAGGCAGGACAGTTCCCTTGGACATACCAGCTCTGCCAAGGGCAATGGCATTCCCATGGTGTATCCAACCACCCCATTGCTCACATACAAGTGCAAAACCGTATTTGTTTTATTCTTCTAAAACCAGTGCTTGTGTAGCTTGCATGTGGTGAAAGTCAAGGTAAAAGCAAATATTGGTGTGCTGGTTTTCACCAGCCCTGTTGTTAAACGGTTTATGTATGATGTGGTTGGCAGAACATCAGCAGCTAAAGCAAACGCGCTCGTGCTCGTTTCTTTCTCATCCTTCTTTGAGCCGCACGGGCTTTCTGCTGCACCCTGCCTTTTGGCACAAAGCTGGGCTGAGCAGCATCGTAGCTGTCAGAACAGTGGGGAACAGGACTCCGGATTTATCTTCCATGTTGTCTTTCATTCTGGCTCCTGAATGCTCCAGTGAGTTAATCGCTAGCAGAGGGAGAGAGGGTAGGGAAGAGCCATGTGCAAAAGAGGAAAGGGATCTTTTCAGCTGGGGCTGAGACAAAGACACAAGCTGTGAAGGGCGGCAACACAGAGGCACAACTTTCTGGCCTTGCAATGGGGAATGTTTCTGATGGGGCTGTGAAACTGCGGGGCTGGCTCGCCAAGCAGAGCCGAGGGCAGGTCCAGAGCTGGTGTGCTAGATAGCATCAAGGCAAAACTCGCCGAACTTATAATGGATAATTTATGATGTAACTCTCACAGAAACGGAGCCCCTCCATTTTGTGAAACAGAATGTCCTCTAGAAAATATTTGCACTTAGCTAGTACACGCAGATTCAAGGAAATTCTTTCAGGAGGGTTTGAGTCTAATAAAACGGGAATGTGTGACCTGGCCTGCACCGTTATTTGCCCAGTTTTATCCTTTTGTTATTATTTCCAAATGTGGAATTCTCATTCTTCTACAATTCTGCAGGTGAAGCTAGGCCAAGAAAAAACAATGGTCTCCTGCAATTACAGGGAGCACCTATTAGGGCTTTAGCCAGGCTGGCAACACCGGCCAGCACGCAGAACGGCACGTGTTCCCCAGGGAGTTGTGGCAATGTCCCTGCCAGTGCCCAGGAGCCTGGTCCCCGCAAGGGTGAAGGGGTTGGAGCGGTGGGACCCCTGCAGGGCTGGGTGACGTTCACTCTCAGCCCTTCTCTATAGCAGATGGGTTGCCTCAGCCAAAAGAGCGCAGCGTTTGGCTCTGACGTTGAGGGATGCAACGGCTTACAGATGGTACCGTCCCCTCCTCTTCCAGGATGTAAATCCTCTGGGACAAAGGCTGTGCCATCTCTACATGCTCACATTGGAGTGTCAGTGCTTGCGTGACGCTGAAGACGGAGCTGCTGTAAGCAAACCCTCAGCAAGCTCCATGTCTTTTCTGCTCTAATATTTATGAATTTATGTACCAAAAGAGCTCCTTTTAAAAAATGTGAACGTTCCTACTTCTGCCTGCCAGATATTAAGACTGAGCAAGCTGGATCCTTCAGGTGTGCTCTTGTTCCTAGTCATAAACCCGGATTTGGACAGCAACATATAATATTTGCAAAGGGTTTTACATCGGCTTTGTGGCACAGGTGAGGCGGGCCCTGGTGCCTGGTATTAACTGGTGGTCAGTGGGGCTGTGGACTGTAGTGGACCTGCCACTGGCACAGTGTGGGGACACTGTGGCTGCAGGACAAGGAGCAATCGGGATGAAGACAATGACCATTACCCAGAATGTAAACAGCCTCACAGCTTGATGGCTGTTTACGTTGATGGAGATCAGGAAACACACTTTGTTATTTTAGTCTGAATAAGCTCATGCAGATGGTAAGCAGAAGCAACGTGTTTGGAGTTTCTGGTGTCCTCTGACAAGCCAGGTTACACATGAGGGTGTTAACCTCGCTTTTGAAAAGCACTTGATTTTTATCAGCTTGTTTACCAAACTGTCACAACAAGGCATAAAACCACAGAAGACTCACATGCTGATATGAGAAATGTGCGTGTTCTTGGTAGCGGAAGAGGAATAGGAGCTTTCCACTCTGTTAAATGCGGTAACAAGCAATTTTTTTTCTACGAAACGCGGAGCGAGCTGTTGAGCGAGGAGCTGGAGTGAGAGGAAGATGTTCCACGCAACAAATTGCTCTCTTCTCCCACCACCTCCAGCCTCCGCAGATGTGCGGGGTGGGATTTGTCATGTTGCTCAAAAAAAGCCATTTGCATCATCTTGTTTTCCGGCGCCAGCGAGTCCCCCGTTCCCTCCTGGCCGGAGGCTTCCCATGCCGGCAGGCCGGCTCCCCGTGAGCTGGTGTTGCAGCTGCGGGAGCCGAACGAGTTAAGCTGCGCTCACCGTTCCAAGTGGGAGCAAAGAGCCATTGCAAAATGTTTTTCCCCCCGTTGGCTCTGCGTGTTGTTTTAAAATTAAATTGGTTCTGGTTAGCAAACAAGAACAGGACGGCAAAATTAAATTTTCTGAGGAATGTTGTGAATCCTGTGTGAAAAATAAACCCCAAAATGTTTTTTCCCTCCTGCGCTCTTTGGCTTGCCTTCATCCCCTCTTTGCCTCCCATCCCTCCCTTGTTGCTCCCTCCATGGAAGTGTCAGTGGGTGGCAAGGCTGGTGCCTTTATGCTGAGGTGCTGTGGTGATCGGCAGTGGGAGTTAATGGGAGGTGGGACATCGTGGCTTGGCCAATAAATTTCTTTCTTTTTCCCTTCTACTTATTGTCCCACATCTTCTTTTCTTGCTCCTTTGTTCTTACTGTCCTACCAGACCATGCTCTGCCCGAGGGATGTTGTTGCACCTGCTCTCCGGCAGGTGAAGGCCATGCAGGTCCAGAGAATCCCTCGGATGCATAGAGAGGACGCTATTCATTTTAGAGACAGAATTGGACCTATAAAGTATAATTCCGCCCCACGCAGATGACTACCGCCGGCCATCTGCAACGCTTCAGTCTCGCTGGAGTCCAGCACAGACTCTGCATTGGAGGAGCTACACCCACATAGGGCTCTGTGATGGACAGTACAGATTTCTCCCTGTCTGCTTCCATCTTCCTTATTTATTTATTTATGTGCAGATGGAAAATCTTTGACACAAATTGGCACTCCTTAGATTCTGTTCCTCTGGAAAGCTTCTGCAGTTCTTAAAAGCTTCTCCTCCATTTGGTCAGCCCTGCAGGCATTTGCTGTGCACTTCATAAGTCATTCTCTAGTCATTGCCTCAGTATTTGTGTCAAGTCTTCTTGGATCTTTATTTATAATTTGGCGCAAGCCTGTTCCGAGGGCTCAGCAGACTCTTGCTGTTTTGTGTGAACTAGGACATCTTGCTCTCAGACCTTTAGATGGGACAGCAGGTTACTCTGAGTTGAGTTTTGTCATACTCATGGTGCATGTGGAGTGCTGGGACTGTCATTGTTTACTGGCTTTTGTTATCATGTTTATTTGGAACTAAGACTCTTGATGCCTTGTATGCTTCGTGCTGCGTGCCACCGATTCCTGGGGGCTGGGAGTGTGCCCTGGGAGGTGACACAGCATGTACCCCTCTTGTGCTCTTCTCCAGGCACCTCCTCTTGACCATTGCTGGAGATGGGAGGCTCAAACAGTCCTCCAGCATGATGTGGAGCAACCACATGGGCTTGTGTGACTGGGGAAGATGTACAGGGTCAGACAACAGGTTTAAGAGAAGAATAAACATCTCTGAGGAGGCAGCATGGGTCTGCTGAAACCTTGCCTGCAGGTGGTACATGAGGATGGGTGCCTTGTCCCTGTGAGCAGTGTTTTCTGGAGCAGGGCTGTGCATTGGACCCCACGTCTGGAACAGGGCTGTGGCTGTCATGGGCAGCCAGGGAGCACTCCTCCCTCGCCATCAGACCATTAGAATAAATAAAACAGCTCCACTTATGCTGGATGAAATCAGGTCTTCTGGATTGAGGCCTAAACACGGTCAACAGCTCCTCTGGGCCCTTGAGCTGCCAATAGCTTGCACCTCCTAGCGAGTCTGTCCTTGGGAAGGAGCCATTAGAGGCTAAGGAAATTTTGCAGATCTCCATCCTTTGAGAAGTGGGAAATCATCACTGATAGGACTTGCAGCACCTCTTGTGTCGAGGAATGGGATATGCAGGAAACGCACTGGTTGGAACCCAGCTCTTGGTGCAATGCCCCAGCCCGCGCCCCCCCGCCTCCCAGAGCATGGTTATCGACAGCATTGCCAGAACTCCTCCAGGGCACTGTGGACCTGTGTTTCTTTCCTGCTCAGGCCTTGTGGTGATTAGATTGTACTTGGGTGAAGAGTCGTCAGCGAGCTAATGAGGTTTTCCAGGTCCCTCTGACAGTTACGGGCTTATGTTGCATTTGTTGTGCCAGGACTTGCGTGCGCTGGGGTGTCAGTAAAGTTCACCAGAAGGAAATCATGATCAGCTAGGGCCTGGAAGATGAGCTTGATAAATGTCTCCCTGCTGCTGCCACCTCTTCTAACCCAAGTGCTGTGTATGTGACTTCTTATTTGGATGGCTGAAAGTGCTCTAGAAAGATACGGTCATCTGTTTCTATACACGTGCACACAAAATATTTCACATTCCTTCCTAAATTGCTGTAAATATCCACTTCTTCATCACCATCAGTTTTTGTGATCATAGCTGTTGTGTTGCACAGCAGCACACCACCACCAGGTCTGGTCAGTGCTGCTGGGAAGAGGTTGGGACTGCCCAAGTTTGCTGCTGCTACTGCCTTGATCCTGGGGCACCCTCTGTCTCTATTTTCTCTCCAGGAGGTGCTCCTGGTGTCCAGCCTCTCATCCTGTTTGTCCCCTTGGTGCTGGTGTAGCACAAGAGCACATGGAAACCCGGGTCAGTGGTTGCAAACCTGGTTTGAGTGTTTATAATTTTGTCCTATCACCTCTCTTTTAATGGGAATTCTTTATGCCAGAGTTTCAGACTGAGGACTTGAGGAGATGACCTGAAATCTGAGTGTGAATCTGTTGAGTCATTTCTGAGTGCTGTGACCATAAATATATTTCTCAATTCTGAAAACGTAACATTTATCAGCTGTACAGTAATGCGCAACCAGCCTTGTTTTGTGGGATCAGGCTTCCAACATCCACAGCCTTCAGCAATAAATGGAGCAAGGTCATTGCTAAGCTGGAAAGTAAATGCTTTTGAAGCATTTCCTCCCAGGACAAGACCTAGTCTTTTCTTCCAACTGCTAACACCTTCCTTCCCACTCAACGCAAGCCCTTTCTCAGATACAGAAAATTTCCTGTTCTCTGCTGTCAAAAGCTTTCAGCCTCCCTTTTTGTTTCCTTTTAATCTTCCCCAGCATGCCATGGTGTGTTCATCTGCCTTTCCTTGGGCTCACCTTTTTTTGCACTTCCCTCTACTAATGCTGCCCACATGGTTCCCATTTACCGAAGGTGGGAGCCAGTGGGCATATCCCATATGCAGTCTGAGGGGATGGGATTCTCAGGTGGAATTATTTAATTAGAGACTGCCAAGCAGTTTTGGGGGAATTTATTTTAATAAGTTGATTTTAATATTTTCCATGCATTTATTTTTCAGTGGAGATTATGCCATATTCAGAAAGATAACCATTTACTTAACCAGTGAGATACATTCAGTTAAACCCTGAGAAATTGTGTTTCCTTAGATCAACCTTTATCCCCAAGAATTGTCTCGAAAGGCTGTCTCCTCTGGCTGGGGGCAGAATCCCTTTCAGAGGCTTAACGGTGGTTATTTGTTTAGCTGAGTAAGTTTAAAAATCTGACAAGTACATCGCAAAAATCTCAGATCCCTCTCCCAGAAGGCAAGCCAATGACACCATTAGCTTAATCCAGCACCTCATATACTCGATTTTAATACAACTCTTTAGCTCCAGGATATGATGTATTTTCAGTTGAAGGATTTGTGTTCCAGTAGTAAGAGGGGAGAAGAAGGGAAGGCAGTGTTGTAGGTCACTCAGCAGTTGGGTACACAGATGTATTAAAAACATGCAGAGGGTCTCTCTGGAAAAGAGCTAACATCTGACATCTAAATCCATTCATTGATTGGAGTAACTCACGGCAGGGTCTTTTGCTGTGTGTTTAGCTGAGTCCCGCATACCTCATCTGCCTCTTCTGCCTACGTGGCTCCTTGCATTTTTGACAGCCACCTCTAGGCATGATACAATTAATGGATGATATTTGGAGCTACTGTCCTGGCAGGCTGTGTGAGCACCCCTCTCCATCTCCACAGCGACGAGGATGTGCTAACTAATGCGGAGGAGTTGTGCTGGCAGCAGTGGCTGCAGAGTAACTGTTGTGAAATTCAACATCCATCCCATCCAAGTCCGTATTTCTGCAGTGTTGATCTCCAGGGCTGGGCTAGCTTGGGGTTGTTCTCTAGGAAAATAAAGAGGTATAGAGCTCCTGTAGAGTTCACCTGAGCCACTTCGGGTGCTTACTTCACAGGGAGTCATGTCTGTTCTTCCCTGCTCACCTTAAAAGGATAAAGAAAAGTAGTCCAGATGATATCTCCATTGCAGTAAAGCTGGAAGAGAGGCATCCTCCCGAAACGTGGGGAAGCTGAGGGTATCAGGGATGCGTCTGTGTCCAAGGGAGTACAGCAATAAGTACGCTTCCAGTATACCTGGAGTAAAACCATTTCAGCAGAGTGCAGCATTACTGCAAGAGGGCATGCTGATAATGGCAACATTCTGGGTGAAAATGCAGAAAATCTGTTGAATACATATGAATCTCCTGTATTTGACAAAACAATCTGACACAGATTTTGTCATGATAACTGAGCACTTTTGGCGTTTAGGTTTCCTAAGTGGTCTTTTATCTGTTCCTTCCCTCTTCAGGTCTGCCTCTGTTTCTCACCTGAAATTAATGTAAATAACAGCTATGTCACAGTTAATTGTTTCTACGAGAGCTGCAAAAAGCTGTCTTTATGTCTGTAAATTGTTTAATCTTTTGCACTGAGTTACAGATCGATATTTTCCTCTTTCTTCCTCCTACTTGTATGTATTTGCAGGGTATTTTCCTGCTGTTCTTTCTGCTGCTCTCTCCCCTGGACCCACAGCACAGCTGTTGCTTCTCCATGTCTCACTGGTTGGGAAATGCTCTTAAACTCCCTTCCCCAGAGATCTTCTTGACCTGTGCCCTGAATTTGTTCAAATTTGCTTTTTTAAAAATACATTATCTTTAATCCGTTGTTCTTGTGCTTTCACTCTCTTAAATTGCTGAACTTTATGATTTTGTAACCACTTGCATTAGAATTTACTTCCAGTTTTGGGCTGTTAATCAACTCTCTGTATCAGTAATATCCAACTAGTAAATATTCCCTCCCCTACTACTTTCCCTTCTCCAGAGCAACTTTTCCCCATGTATTCCAGCAGCTTGGTGTGTCTGGGACTTGCCCTGCTCTGTCTTTAGCAGATGCCAGGGTAATTAAAATTACCTGTTCCTACCAATTCTAGTTATTTGGCTGCTGCAGTCAGATGTTCAAAAAGGCATCATCCACATCCTGTTTCTGATTAATGGAGCTCTGTGGGACATTTGCTATGCTCCTGATCTCTTTCTCTGTCCCTGGGGACATGCACAGAGTCTATTTCTCACCTTTTCTTGAACCCCAAAGTATTCTTCGTACCACCACCCCCCCTCCAATTTCCTTCTTCGGTCTCCTAAACAAGGTACATCTTTTCATATTACTCTTCCCCTCCAGTGATGTCTTTTCATGAAGCATGTGCGAGGCTAAATGCTGTAGCTGTATATGAGGGCTTTAAAGCATTCTTTATTCTCTGTTCCCCTGGCATGTATGTGCAGACATATAAGATGATCAGAAGGCTGCCCTGTTATTCTCACTCTGTTTTTCTCTGAGTCTACTGCAATTTCCCTTCCCCTTAGCCACCATATCCCAAGCCTGCAGCTGGTGTTAGGGCACCCACTAGCTTTTGTGAGTAGCTGCCTTCAGACCTAGTTTTCAGACCTCTCTCTGGGTTGGAGAGGTACCGACCATCTTCACCCAGATGCTGCTTTTTCCAGCACCTTCTCCCTGCAGAAGACCGCCTCGCCCAAGCAGCAGCGCCGGGCTGTCAGCACGACTCTGCAGCTGGTGCGGAGAACAGGAGTCTGAGCAGACCTATCCTCCCTCAGCACATCAGTAGTGTTTTGCGAGATCCTAAGCGTTGCACGTAGCAGTGGTTTGTCGACATAGTTTGGTAAGACTTGTAGAACAGCAAAGAGCTGCAGAATTGATTGGAAGCTTGGCACAACTTGCATTACTGTGAAGGTACTGAAGACCTGCAACAAATGCTGCTTAATAGAAGTGTGTTTAGCGGAGGCTTGATCTTAATCTTGAGCTATCCACAAGAAAGAAGAACCTAGCAGGCAGGGGTATAGCAAGAACCAGTCAGTAGAAGGCCAAAACAGGAAAGTTTGGGCTAGAAGCCAGGTGCCTGTTTTGACCATGGACATTAAATAACTGCAAAATTTTACACAAGGACAGGCTGATTTCCATACTTGCAGCAAATTTTAAGCTGGTGGTGGGTACCTTTACAGAAGATCTGGTCTGTCCTGCTGAGGGACTGGGTTTGACTCCTGCGCTCCTTGTGTGTGTCCTGGGCCGTGTGGTGTGGGACACCAGGCTAACGATGCTGGCCTTTTCCAGCCATTCATCTGTGCCTCCGAAATCAGGTTCAGACTCCACCCTGTGTGCTTTGGTACAAAATTCCCCCAAAGATTAGCTGGGGAGAGTTCCTGCCAAACCGGGTCCCTCCAGCTGAGCCGTATCTGCAAGCCCAGAGGAGCAAGAAGAGCCAGGGCCAGTTCCTTCAAATATTTTACAGATTAAGACCAGGGTCCTGGGATCTGTGGGAAGTCAGTGGAGTTCACAGACCTCAGCGGGTTGTGGTCCTTTCTGCAGTGCTAGCGGTCTGCGCCAGTAATTGCCGTCTTCCTCATCCGCCTAGCTTGGTCGCTCGCTATCGTGTTCAGATGCAGTGACACTCGGCAGCCTGGACAAGCCCTCTGACATTATTTGAGTGCAGCTGGAGGCATCTACTTTAGCCTTGAAAATGCCTCTTTCTTGGCAGTGCTTTGTGTTTATTATAATGCTGTCTGTAATGTGCAAAAGTACATTTCTGTTTTAACTTTCTTCTTTATGTACTAAAGAGTGTGGTTTTAATTAAGGATTTCAGATTGAAACATTTCCGGTTTTATGCGTTGTTTTTTGGTTGGGTTGTTGGTTGTTGTTTTTTTTTTTTAGGACAGTTTTCAGTTAAAATGTTTTAGACTTTTGAAAAATACCAGATGCCCAGCTCACAAAGTGAGCAAAGAGCCCTAGTCACTCCCTCTTCCTCCCAGGGAAATCAGCCGCTCTGCTGAGCGGGAACAGCCAAGGACGGCTGATGGCGAGAACAGGGTCAGCAGGCAGGAGAGGATGGGCTGGAACTGGGATCAGCGGTTTCCAGTGGCACACCATGGCTGCGGCTCCTTGCACCATAGGAAATGTTGACTCAGACCCGTAAAACGAAGCACCTGATTTTTGTGGATTCTGGGTTTGCCCCCGCAAACAGCTAGGGATTATAAGAGGAGATGGGCAGGATGTTGCTTAACAGCAGAGCATCCCTGTTGCAGCACCCACTGGCAAGGGGTGTCAGGCGCGCCCTTGCCTTCCCTGCCTGCTGGCTGAGGCCCCCACCCACGGGGAAGCTAGGCAAACCCAAACAACTTGTAAAATAAAATGGTTGTTTTGCTGCACATCAACTGCTGTTAGAAGGAAAAATAAAAACAAGCCAGATTTTAGCTGTCCTGGTAGTAGGAGAGCTTAAAAACATCCTATAAAGGCACCCAAAATTTTTGAAAACAGCAGGCAATGAAAACTCTGTTAAGACCAGGTTTCTCGAGCCAGTCCCACGATTTTTGGGAATTTGACTCATGATTTTTGAATGTTGGGGTTTGGCAGCGCTAAAGTCCTCGGTTTGAATTTGTTCCCGATGTGGTGTTTCAGCTTTCTAGCATGACTGATCAGTGTCACTCTTCTCCAGAGCAGCGAGAGAGCCGGGGGGGCAGGAGGTAGAGGGGTCTGGTACGAGGTGCTGCACCTTCTGTGGCTCCGGGGATGCTGTCAGGTGGCCTGGCTTGCATGCCCGTGTGAAGCTTTTCTGAATCGAGCCGTGTGTCTGCCACATGACAGTGGCTCAGGCAGCAAAACCAGAGTATGGGAGCTGCCGTCTGGGCTGGAGGGAATCTGAGCGCTAGATGCACGGCTTACCTGGGTTAAGCGTCTTACTGAGATTAAATGAACATGTTAAAACCATGCTTCGTATCTGTATGTCTCTCATCCTGGTTTAGCCATGCAGCATGTGCACAGGGTGTCACTCAGCCTGTGCTGCCCAGCTCACTTCTTGCAGGAAGATGCTGAAAACATCTATCTTCTTGCTGCAGTGTTAGCACTTCAGGTGCTGTCAAGAAAAAGTATTTATAAAGAAAACCTCTGCCTCGCAACTGTGGCACCTTGAAAGAACACTGTGGATGCAGCTTGCCTGAGCAGCAAGTGATGCACGGGAGTGGGTTCCCCTGACGGCTGCTGTGGTCCGCCCCGCGGGCACTGCCCCGCAGCCGGCAGGAGGAGCGAGTGTGGGGACAGGTGTGGTACCTGCCCTTGTGTCTTCTCTGTACAGCAAGCTACAGTGCTATCTTGTACACACCTGTGTGGGTTTGGGCTGCACAGAATTTCTCATGCCTGGAGGTGAGCTTGGTCACAGGGGGAGATGCCCCTCCACGTGGCTTCCTTGCTTGGGGAGCAGCACCGTGCAGGGACCAAGTCACCTCTCCTCCCTGACAGCACAGAAATGGCTCACGTTTGCACCCCAAGCCAGCTTTTAACCATACAAATCAACATTCCCCCCACCCATGGATAACGCTTTGCAGCTTCCCAGGTACTCCTGCCTGAAAGCCCCCCATCCCAATGTGTTCCGCAGCTCCATCCTCCCCGTGAGGCAGCTGGGGGGAGGGCATTTAGTCCTCCCACCCGCCATCCCTGTCCATCTCCGGCTGCCTGCCTATTTGGGAGCTTGCAGACCGCTGAGTGCTTGAAGAGCTGACCACTTCTTACCTATTTGGGAATGCTTTTAAATTGTTCCAGAAACTGCTGTTTGTTGATAAATTGGGGCAATCTCAGAGAAGTGTTTTAGCTAAACTGTGTAAAAGAAGGAATGAGCTGCAGCGCAGCACTGCCAGCTGTCATTGGATTTAGAAACACACATCATAGATTTTGTTGCTTTTCAGACAGCTGTGCTTATAGCTGCTCTTATAGCCATATAAAACAGTCATTCTGTCAGCAAACGGTCTGGCAGTGGAGCTGGGTTATATCTGCAGCCGTGTTCCCAAGCCTGGCGGGCTTGCTCCCTCCACGTGCATAGGTAAAGCCTGGAGGAAGGCGGCTCTGTGGCATGGGCTGTAACCTGTCCCCAGCGCTGTGACTTTGCACAGGTTAAAAAGCAAATTGCTGGGCTGTACCTACTGCCTGTGCAGGGGATGATGCTGACAGGGCTTGTCTTCAGCACCCCCGGTTAGGAATGGGGAGTTGCTGTCCTGAGAGGGTGTTTTGGGCTTTTTACCCCGAGTCTGCAGTTGCTGCTCGAGAGGCTGGCTCGCTGGAGGTCAGGCTGACAAACCACAGCCTGTTATAGCAGCACTCACAGCGATCAGGCCCTGTCCCCTGCGGTCCGTCCTATTCAGACTTTAGAGCTAAAGACGAAAGTCCCAAGGACCAGATTTAGATTTTAAAAGGATTTCCTCAAGGAAAGGGAGATAGTGCCTATTTATAAAAATTGAAGATTTTCACAGGATCAATATCACTTTCGATAAAACCTCATCCAGGAAGGGTTTCCTACATAACAGACCAACTTTAAATGCCCACTCAAAGTAGTATTTGAATGTTTTATACACACATTTTATTTGCATTCCTTTATACGAAGTGGAACAACTTCAAGCGAACAAGCTTATCTGTGTCAGGAGGCTTCTTCACGAGCGAGCTGTGAGAGCGGGAGTGAGTTATTGCTGTGCACGCTGTTACACACCAGTCCCTTGTGTGAGCAGTGCCAGTGAGAAGTGACTGCAGCACAGGCTGTGGCTGCCTGTCGGTGGGATGAGCTACCTCACGGAGAGCCCCGAGGACGCCCAGCAGTGCGGGCGCTGTGCAGCAGTGAGGATGCTGATGAGCCGTACCCGTGTTTTCTCTGGAGTCGTTTCCATGGCTCAAGCCCAGTGATCTGGGGTGGCTAACAAGGTACGCAAGAGCAGGTGGTGCTCGCAGTCTTATTTTCTGTTGATCTGTTCTTCTGCTTTGCTCAAACCTGTAGCCCTCTCCCTGCCCACCTCCCTTTCCCTCTGAAATTTTAGAAGATGTTGGATTCGTCCTGATCCAAATGGGAAAACGTCTTAAGTTATGCAGCAGAAGAAAACAGCTTTCTTAGCTGTAATGTGATCTTTGTTCCTTCCCAGGCACCAGGCTGGAACAGAGGGTTTGGAAATTGCCCCTCTGGCCATTATCTGAGCTTTACAACATTTGGAGATTGAACCCAGATCCCACATCTCCTCTGAAGCTCCATGTCAATTTACACTTGTTCCTAGAAACCATTACTGTCCTGTGAGCTCTTTACCACGCAAGGATTGAAAACAGAGCTATTCTGCTCATTTGAGCTCTTTTTTTGCATGAAGGCAGAGCTCAGTGCTCATTCCTTTTTCTCACCGTCTGAGGATTAAGCCCATTCCTGATTGTTATCCGACCTCGATACCATTTACACACTGAACCCAATGCCTATGTCTTTTATCTGAGCTCTTACAGCATTTGGAAGTGGGCCATGCCCCTTGTCTGGTATCAAAAGCATTATATTAATTTGGGATTCATTCCACAAAATGAGGCTGTCAGCCAGACTCCTTAGCAATTGGATATTGAACCCAGACCTCGTGGTTGTCTTCCAAGTTATGTGCCAGCTGGGAACTCAGCCCACAATCCATGGCTGCCGGCCAAGCTCCTTATTGGCGAGAGATTGACACCAAGCCCCCAGACTGCTATTTCTGTACGGTGGTGTTAAGGACTAAACCTTGCTCACGTGGTCAGCATAATCACCTCTGCATTGGCAATGAAATGAAAAATCTAGTTAAAGACTTGAATGAATATCGAGGGTCGATGTTCAGCTGCTTAAAGACCAGGGATGATGACAACAATTCCCTTGGAACAAGGCCCCCTCAATACTCCGGGGGGAATAGCCCCAGATCCCCCATCTGTCATCCAGCTGGATATAAATTCCAGGTTCTCATTAACACACAGTGCGCAGCATTTCTTTACTGGCTGGCAGTATTAAAGTTAGTTCCTCCAACTTTCAGGTATTCTGCAGATGGGATTAAACTAGATCCCTTTTCTATAGCACTGTTAGGCTCTGCCAAAGCACTTCTTGTCACTCAGAGCAGACCTCCAACGCTGCACCTTGCCTTGGGAAGCGCTTCCCACGCGCTGCATGCCCCCAGTCTTTGCTCCCCTGTAGATCAATAAGGAAGGCTGGAAGGTAAATGAGAGCAGGGGACAGGTCTGCACACCTTCATCCTCTTTGAGGGAAATCAGGAGCCTGACCAGATAGAGGGAGCGTTTCAGGTGAAACGTGTGTCGGAGGCGAGCAAACTTTTCCCTCCTGCCAGCAATTTTGCCTGGGAATTCTTCAGCATCTTTACACGGTGTGGTTTTACTGCATAGCAAAAAGCTTCAGAAGACTGAATTAAAACCAAACAGCTTCCCAGCTGGGATGGTCATCATTAGAATGCAATTTCCAGCAACTGTGTGGGTTTCTTGGTAGCCTTGAAATCTTTAAAATTCTCATTAAGCAGCAACTTTGAAGGAATGGCTTAACATGCAGCTAGAATAGGAAAATCTTCCCATGATCTAGTGGATCAAGCTGGATGTTATAGTGCATATGGACCGTGTGGGATGTTGCTTTTTCTCTGAACTTGTGGTGGTGGTGAAGGCTACTCTTTGGTGCTCTAAACATACAAATTGTGGATGGGGGGTTCTGGTTTCCCTGTCTGAAGCTCTACCGTGACTGGGGATGGAATCCACAGGAAGGTTTCAAGCCAGTTTTGCAGACCTGTCCCATGGGTCTGGAATTATTCTGATTGCCTGTTACATATCTTCTGATTCATATTTATTTGCTAAGAAAGCATTAAGTCTTTGCCACACACATGTGGTTTTATGAGGATTGTCAGCCCAAGAGAGTCAGTCCGAATGGTATTCAGCTGACTATAGTGGCAATTTGTTTGTAAATAAATTTTCCATGTACCCGCTTGTTCCTCCGTAAGTGGGAATACCTTTCTTTTTCCATTCATTTGCTCTTGCCAGCCATCTTACTCATCTGTCGTTGGAACATCCTGTACCACTCTTTCTGCCTCCTCCCTGTAAAGCTCTCTTTGGGCTTCTTTTTGCCAGGTCTTTCCGAACCCCTTCCCTCTGCTGTCTCCTGGGGGTGCTCAAAGGGCAGGGGATGCTGCTGGCTTCAGTGCTGGCACCAAGAGCTGTTTGCAGGGACGCTCCAGGCAGTGCTCAGAATTTATGGGGAATGCAGAGTCGAGCAATACCCGTGATTAGTTGAAATCGTTATTTCTAGAACTGCATTTCTTTGCTTTATCAACAGAAGGGTTCATCTGTTGTGCATTTGCCTGATCTCTCAGCTAACCTGCGGATTTGGGGAGTGCAGTGTGTGCTGCCCACTCCGTGCTCAGCTCTCTCCCCATCCTCCTCAGCGCTGGCATGCACTGCATGTGCAAGAGATGGACGTGGTGAACGATGAGGATAGAGGGAGAACAGGCTCTTCTTTCCTGTCCTCCTGGTTGACTTCCCAGAGTTACGAAAGCCGCTGGCATGCCGTGCCATGCCCCACCATCCCTCAGCCCACTGGCTGATCTCAGCCTCCACATGTATTTCTAGTCTTCATGCTAAACCCTGCCAAAGCAAAATTCCTGAAGCAGAATAAAAAATGTGGAAGACTTTCAAACCCAGAGATTATTGAACTGTCCCTCTTACCAAATGGCGGTCAATACAATGTTCTTTATAAAGTCTCTAGTATAATGTTTAATTCAGTAACTACAACTGGAAAGTCTTTCCAATTATTTTAAACTGCCAGAGACGTTTTAATGTGCCTCAGATTTTGCGTTGGCATGCCACAGATTTAAGTGCCATCCATCTTTCAGAGAACTTTAAAATTTAGCCTCGTATAAAAAGGATAAAAATGGGAAAGCATCTCAGAGGATGTACTTGTCCCATGAACCTCACTATCTGCGGCCTCACAGGCACCTACTTCTGCATTTTGAAATTGTTTGTCTCCCTTTGTGCAGGGTGAGTGATCCACGCAAACAGCCAAAATCTTTAATTCCTGTGCAGAGCTTCAGCTGGGGACAGGATTCCGAGCAGATCTTCACTGGCGGCCACCCAGCCACGCACTGTCAGGCGCTATTCGCTCTCCAGATACATTCAAGCCTCTGCAACCAAGGATGTAAAAGGCTGAGAAAGCCTAAATATCTTCTGATTGATTTTTTGCATCGGGGCCACGGGGCCTCTGTCTCTGCCTACTGGTTGCTGTTAGTCCCAAACCCACCGGGCAGGTGTCCATCCCCACCCAGCCCTGCCAACAAGCACTGCCGCTGGGTACGAGGGAATGGGGCATGTGGCTGTGCTGCCTTGGTTAGCCTCGTTCCAACTACGTGAGCGTTAGCAAGTGGCAGAGGCTGACTCTCAGCATCCTTGCACTTTTTTTTAATGCCTTTTTTTTTCTTTCTTTATTCCTTCTCCCTGAGCTCAGTGGCACGTGAGTGCAGAGCATGTGCATCTCTGCACCGGGCAGAGGGGGAGAAGGGGAAGGGAGAACATCTTATAAATCCAGTTCTGCTCTATTAAGATTCATTCTGGTACGACAATGGCTTTTTCTATTGAAATGCTTTGTGAAAGCCTTGCCTAATGATCTGTTAACTGGGGAAAGGTTAAATTCCTGCAAGATTTTCTGTGTTTGATGAAGAAAAACCAGTGCAATTATCCAGAATTCAAAGTGAGTTTTAGCCAACTGTTAATAATACTGTGATTCTTCATGTTCTCATTACTCAGAAGTAATGTGGCCATCCCTAGTCATGGCAGTAAAATATTTATAGCATTCTCTTTTGGCCATGTTTGTACTTATGGAGGGTTAGAAATCACTCGAGGCCTTCTAAATATGCTTCTTTTTGTGCTTTAGCCACCCGTGACAGCACTCTTCTCATCTAACTGCAGCTGTGTGCAATGGAGGCGTCCAGTTTGAGGCAGTCATCTCAGGAGGGGTCAGACACGCCCTTTAACCACTAATGGTTGGGCATCATGTGCAAAATGGTCATCAAGGCTCTGCTAGAGTCACTGGAGAGGCTGGTGCTTCCAGGTTCACACTATCCCAAGACAGCTGCCAAGGATGAGGGAGATAAGTGGACTTGATACCTGATACTCTTGATACCAGAAGTGCCCATATGAACAATCTGGTTTGATGCAGCAATAGGTTTATTAGCAGTTTTCTGCTCTTTGTGGCCTCGTTGTAATCTGCAGGTCAGGTTTTGCTGGAGACCGCTGGAAACATGCAGCAGCAATCCCCAGACATCTCTGTGTTTCTCCCAGCTCTCTCCCCTGACTGCTGAGGTTTCCAGCTTAGAAAGTCAGGGCAGAACATGAAATACACGTGGCATCTCTGTGTCCAGGCGCACGGAAACAAAGTAAGTGTCATGGGGAAAATATAATTTCACAGTGGCAGGCCCTGCATTGGGATAAACAGACAGCTTGTTTCCTCCGGTGGATGCATGGAAAATCAATTCCCAGTCCTCTGCAGAGGCTCCTAAACACCAACCAAATCCCCTTCTGTAGTACAACTGTTTTGTGCTGGTGAAAAGGTTTCATTTCTAGCAAGGGAACTGCAGGTAACACCTTTTTGCTATCTTCCTGTAGTCATTTAGGTGTCTATCTTATCCTTTTTATATGAGTCTCACTTCAAGTGCAGCTTTTTGCCTGGAGGTCTGAAGTAAATGAGTATTAAGTAACTGTATCTGTCTCTAATTCACTAAACATCCAGAAAAACAGCTAATGTGCCTGAACCAGTGGGATGAATATATTAATCTAATTCAGCTACTTTTTGTTCAAACAACCAGTAGTGTTCAGAAAAGGGTTGTGAAAGGGATTAGGAATTTCTTTTCCACGTTTTTCCTTTCTTCTTCTTTCCATGAGTTTGCTGTTCCATTAAACATTAGCTATTCAGTTAGCTTATTTTTTGACCGTCCTTAAAACATTACTTTCAAAATAAGTTTATTCTTCTCAGACCTGGCTCTGTATTCACCAAGGCTTTCAGCGACCAGGGAAAGCAACAGACTAAGCACAGACATACAGGCTGTAAGCAGCTTATTCTGACCACAGCGAGCAGGTCCCAGCTGTCACCATCTCACTTGCACCTCAGTCAGACAGTGTGGGTACCAGGATCTCAGAGCATCACCCCTGGGCTTAGGGCAATTCACTGAGCATGCAGTTGCTGCCTCTCCATTCCCTTTAGCTCCCTTGGCCATGGTGGTGCATGCTATCACCTTAGTGCCCTGGCTAGTCTGGTACGTGTATCCTCCACTCCTTCATACCCCTCTTTATTGGAAACGTGCAAAAAAGTCCCAGAACAGGCTGCCCAGTCCCTTCAGTTTAACAGCAAATTACTGGTAGCTGCTCTTGGTGTGCGTATTTCTCACTGCAGTTCAGTCTAGATCAGGGTTACCTCACTTTCTGAAGAGAATATCATGTGCAATCATGTCAAAAGCCTTAAAAACTATCAACGTATAAGACCTGAACGGCTGCTTTGCTGCCTGCAAGCCCTGCTCTCCTGTCAGTAGATTGCTTCAGTGTGATTTGTTCTTGACACATTCCTGTGGCTGTTGATCATCTCCTTATATTTTGTAAGTGCTGACAAGCAGCTTGATTATTTGTCCAAGTATTTTTCTGGGACCTGAAGCCCGTCTGCCTACTCTCTAATTCCCCAGGGCCTCCTTCCCCTCTTCTGAAAGTGGAGCCCTCGGTCTGCCCTCCCAGCCCCCTGGAACCTCCCTGTCCCCGGTGGCTCCTCACAGTTAAGTGGTTGCATCTCCGAGGCTGCTTCAGGAAGCTCGCCGAGTGTCCTGGGATGCAGTTCAACAGGCAGGGATGACTGAAAACACCACAGTTATCTAATTACTTTCTAACCAAATATTCTCTCACTGTCGCATGAGTTCATGTCCTGCTAACGCTGGCGTTAGCTTTGTCAAGCATTTGCTTGCTTTTGAGTTTTTAGGGAAGATTGAACCAAAAAAGACGTTAAGCGTTTTGGCTGTCCCTGCAGAGCCCTGTGCTAATGTCACTCCTTTCCGGCTAGTGGGTCAGCTTTTTCTTTAGCCTTTCCTTCTGCTGGCTAGTGCTCCGCTGCTCACCAAGGCCACAGTGCAGCAGAGCAGATGTCAGCTGGGGAGCTTTGGGGCCAGCAGGTAGGACAGGAATCCCACAGAGACCCCAGCACCCCAGGAGGGCCACCCCAGCAGCAGGGCTTGGCCAGGCTGTCACCAGGCAGTAAGCCCTCCTCTGTCCCTGAGCTCAAGGGGTGGCAGGGATCTCCTCCCTCTGTGTGCAGAGCAGAGGTTAGCCAGGTGCATGGTGCACGCCTTGGGGGCTCTACTTGATTATTGCTGGGGTTTGGTTGCTGCACAGGGGGCTGTGGGAGCAGAGGGCTGGCTGTGAGGGTGTGCAGGAGACGCGGCCATGAGCTGGCAGCCCTGGGGTGGTGATTTCCTCCTCTGCTCCCCAGGCACTGCGGGGATCTGCTGTGAAAGAGATGCAAGGCAGGACAAGCACAGGAGAGGATGAACTTTCCTTGCCAAAAGCAGATGAAAGGAGATGTTATAAAGTCACTTGTCTCTGGTAACATGGGCCCTAGCTCTGACACAGTGGTGGAGGGCATCCAAGTTTCATGCTAGAAGGAGAAGAGCCCACACCTGGAATCCTATCCTGGTTTCAAAGGTCAGGCGCATTTCTGTGGTTACAGATGTCGCGGGAATGGCATTTGACCCTGGCTCATCCTACACAGAAGGCAAGGTCTGATGGACTGCGGGATCATTTGAACCTCCGTGGAACTAGCTTTCATTTGAATTACAAACTGTTTTTTGTTTCTTCCCAGCCAGGTCTTTAGATAAACTCTATAACTTTGCTGACTGCTCCGGCCTTCACCTGATCTTTGCATTGAATGCTTTGCGCCGAAATCCCAACAATTCCTGGAACAGCTCCAATGCCCTCAGCCTGCTGAAGTACAGTGCCAGCAAGAAGTACAACATCTCCTGGGAGCTGGGCAATGGTGAGTGTGGGAACAGGAGAGCCACGGGAACGAAGCTCGATGTAGCAGAAAGGTATTCCCTTTTGGAAAAGGATATTTGCAGACCCCAGGATGCCTTGCCACGTAGTTTCAGAGGGGTTTAAAGGTCCCTGCTATAAGGCAGTGTTAGTCCCTTAGCTGGAGGTTTCCATCAGCTGGTATTAAGCACATGGAGTGTTTCTGCCCCAGCTGCTGTCAGTCCTTCAGTGGCCAGACCAACAGCTATATGAACTTGTATGGTGGCTGCAGCACCAGGGGAAGTGGGGGACCCTACAGGGACGGGAGCATGACACCATGGTGCAGGTCCTTCACCCAGCACACAGCAAAATGGGTGCAGGAGGAGATACTGGCACAGGAGAGTAAGTGATGGCCCTCATCCACTTCTCGGAGACTCCTTCTGCTGTTCTACAGAGCAGGCAGGCAGCTCTGCGGAGCTCAAGCTGTGCGACAGCATGAGCTGTGTCTCTGTCTCCGGAAGCGCGGATGAAGGAGCAGAGTTGGCAAGCCTTGCTTGTCTATTTTTATTTTCCCAGAGCCCAATAACTATCGGACCCTGATCGGCCGCTCCGTGAATGGCAGCCAGCTGGGGAAGGACTACATCCAGCTGAGAAGCCTGCTGCAGCTTATCCGCACTTATTCCAGAGCAAACCTCTATGGGCCAAACATTGGGAGGCCCAGAAAGAATGTCATCGCTCTCCTGGAAGGGTAAGTGATGTTGCTTTGATGAAGAGATCAGAAACCCCTCTCGAGACTGATGCCCTCTGCAGCAGGTAGACTTGCTCTTTGGCTTCCCGATGTTCAACAGCTGCCAGGACAGTGAGGCTCTGTGTGGCTCAGCCACCACAGTACCAGGGACTTGGGGACATGGTCATCTCTGCTGCTAAACTTCTGCAGAGGTGCCTGGCGGGATTTTGGGTTAGGCTGATTAACAATCTCCCAGTTATTCCCAGCATTTCTGAATTACAGGCAATCTGAGGTGCCCACCTTGTTGAGATGTGAAGATAACGCAGTGGTATGGATGCAGGCTCCTGCATGCCTGTGGGCTGCAGGGCCAGGAGGTGGGTCCTGGCACCACTTGCCAGTGTAGATGTTGTCTTAAGAGTCCTCCTGGACAAATTGCTTTGCTCTTCCCATTCAGTGACTTCTTCTCCCTGTGCTTTCTCCATCTATGCAGAGGAAGAACCTGTAGCAACTTTCTTCACTGGCCAAGCCCTCTGCTCCCTCCTAGGAGAATTGGCATGTCTCTAGTTTGGGGAGGCCAGAGGTGGAGAAGGAATGGTGATAGTGAGGGACGCAGACACCTGGAGGTGACATTGGACAGCTACAGGAACCAGGGAGGTGTGGGAGCCTGCTGGCAGCAGGAATTGGGACTGTGCGGCTCGAAGACCGTGCAGCAGAGGGGAAATTCCCTGCAGGACTGTAAACAGAAACTCCAGTGCAGAGGGCTGGGCAGGGGGAGGTGTGGAAGGGACTCTGCTGGGAGCAAAGCTGGGTCTAGCATTCATTAACATCTGCATGAATGATCTGGCAGAAACAATAAACAGCACACTGATGCAGTCCCTGGCGAGGTGGGGAGGGAGCCAGGGCCAGATTCTCAGCTCTGCTGCAGCAGCACAAAGAGACCATAAAGCTGGTTGAACCAGCTGCGACGCCAGCATCCCTCTGGCTGAGGGAAGTGTGGGAGCAGCCCCTGCGCCCACACCACGGCTGCTGCTGATGCCACGCGAACGCATTGCTTGCCAGAGCCCCTGCATTTGGTACGGCACAGCGAAAGTGGCGCGGGGGGAGTTACAAAATGTTGTAGTAGCCTTGATCAGCAGGAAATCTATTAGCGCCAGGAGGAGCAGGCTGAGTAAGGAAAACAACAGGGATGAGAGCCAAGAAGCTCTTAGAGAAACGGAAGTCCTACTGCTCCATTTGCCCTTCGTGTGCTGCAGCCGGGTCCCAGGGAAGAGGGGTCGGAAGAGCCATGTCTCACGGCCAGGGTGGTCCGGCAGCTCTGCATTGCTGTGACTGCGCTGCGACTGATGGCAACCCCAGGAGCGAGGCTGTAGCGTGCAATCTGATTGTGAGGATGGCAAACACCATCTCGAATGAAAGGGAAGGTAGGTAAGAGCTAGGCTTTGAACAGCCCTGGTGACATGATGGTGGGGAGTCTCCAGACCCCCACACTGATCTGAAAGAGCTGTAGCAAGCATGCTGGCTCTCCAAGCTATACGCTGTTTCTCTGCTGTCATCCCTGTCTGCCAGGGTGACGCTGGTCCACAAGTGCTCAGTGATTTCTCTCTCCCACGGAGAAGCCTTGTGTCCTGCACTCCAAACCCTGGTGTCTGCAACTCATGGCAAGCAGCATGTGCCTGCGTGGCCCACGAGGTCCTGTGAGAAAAGAGCTGCTTGTCTTTCCACATGAAGACTGGATTATTACCAGGCAGGGTGTAAAGAGGAAGAACAAGTCTGATTACACAAAGATAAAGGGCTAAATGCTCATTTGCAGTATTTGGAAATGGAATTGCAAAAGGACAAACAAATAAACCCCAGTGCCTAAGCTGCCTGACAGTGTGAGCTTTACTCCCAGCAGCTCCCTGAGGTCTCTTCAGTACTCTCAGTGCTACCAAGAGCTCTGCCTTCTGCAGCAGCATTGCAGAATTGGTTAATGGGATATGGCTCAGCATGTGCCTGGGGCAGTCATAGCCAGGACGTGTCTCTCAGGATCCTGAATGAGCTCCATGCGGTCAGTAAGCAAGAATGAGGAGAAGTTTAGGAAGGTGTTCTCAATGGCAAGCCTGCTGTCTGCCTGGCCACACCACCATGAGTGGTCTACATAGTGCTCACAATAGGATGAATACTCCAGAGTGAATGAAGTGCATGCAATTAATAGTCCTGATGATGCAAAATCTACAAAGTTTTTCTCTTATTTTAAAAAATGTTATGAACAGCAAAGTCATCCAGGTAGGAAAAGATATGCCAAGTAGAAGATTATGACTCAAGCGTTAAGTTAGGCTGGAGGGGAGACGTGAGACACCCCAGAGCAGAAGACGGGATGCATGGATTAGTCTGCCAGGCAAGGAGTGCCCTGTTACACAAAGTGAGAAAGTGGGTTTTGGTGGGAGATATAATGGAAATGAGCTGAAGTGGAAAAGGAGAGCTCAGAGGGGAACAGGGAGTGATCTCCGGCACTAGAAGATGGCATTAGATATTCTCCAGGGAAAGCCTCTAGGGTTACCTGAGGTCCTGAAACACTCAGAGAAAAGTCTCATTGTCAAGTATTACCTAAGATTACATTTTCCTGTTGCATGCTCTGTGTTCCAAATGTTGTAGTCTATTGTTTAACTGTTATCTCAAGCAACAAAGCTAAACTTACTCTCACTGTTTAAACCTTGTCCTGTAATGATGGCAGCATCAACATGACATGGGCATCGCTCTCTGCTGTGCACCAGGCTCTGTCTGTCTCAATGGTGGGAGATGGACACCTCCAGGGCTGTTCTGACCCAATCCTAGGGTCTGTCCTCCAGGACAAGGTGGGACAGAACTCCTCCTGGGGTGCCACCTCTCTCTGGAGTCTGCTAGACAGGCTAGATGGTGAGCACAGATCAGGCACCTGAAGGTTTGCCACACGTAGGGGTGCGTGCACACTGTTCCACTGCAAAGGCTGTCCTTAGGCAGCTGACACTGAGCTGTGCTGGGTGAAACCTGTGCACTTTCTGGTGGTGGAGGCAGGATATGGTAAGGGGAGGAGAGCCCTGCCTGACACGCAGCAGCACAGACTTTACACACCCTTCGCTGCTGAGTTATAACTGCTGAGCTCTTGCACCACCCTGCACGGTGCAAAGGCTCAGAGCAGCCACAGAGCACATCAGTGTCACTCTGGGCTGGTAAGTCCTGGAGACGGGACCAGGACCACTGCTGCTGGTGTAAGGATGGGCTCTGCAGTGATGGAGCATTGCTCCGATGACTGGGGCCTGCTGTGTGGGAAGCTAGAAATGGTGTCTTGTGAATGCACAGGTGCAAGAGGCAATTTCTCCAGACACAACCAACAGTTGAGTTTGATGAGGTGTTAATTAGACCATTCATGCAGCCTGAGCTGTTGGAGAGCAGACCATGTTAGCTACCTACTGCGTCTGCAGGTACAGGAATCCTAGAACTGCTCAGAATTTGCTTGGGGGAAAAATTGTGAGATTCTAAGGAATTAACATAGATTTTAACAGCAGATCAGGAATCAGACACAAAGGTTAATGCATGAATGCATCACACATTCAGTGCTGGAAGAGAAGAAACACAAGGGAAAGCTATTAGGAAGAAGAGATGTTAACATGTGTTAAAGCTCAGAACATTTGGTACAAAACTTAGACCGGCGTGTCTGGGCAGATTTGGCCAGGGGCTCTTGTGTCCTGTTATTCCTTAGTTGGTGTAGCCTAGTTTTTGCCACTGGACGCTCCTAAGTGTTAGGGCGTTACCTCCATCACGGCAGGAGCTGCAGTGCCAGGAGGATAAGGGCTGGCAGGCACTTGTGTTCATGCTAGGCTGTCTGCTCTTGATGATCTGTGGCCACTTATGGTCCTGAGCCTGATGAAGTCACCAGAGAAGTGAAAAACTTCCTTGTCTGGAGCTACAGCCTCTCCCTACCTCCTCATCCCCCAGCCCTCAGAGCCACCAGACCTGCTGCCTCCTTGGCTTTCTGTCTGCCTTCTTTTCAGCCTCCTTGGCCCCTTGCTATGGCTATCACCATTGCACACCCACCCTCTGGTCACAGGGCCACAGCACCTCTGGCCGGGTGGCAGCAGCAGACAAGGAAGCTCCCACATGTCAGTCCTCACCTTGCAAGGCACAAGAGTTTCTCATCCTCCATGATTTTACTGCCTCCTACTCCTGGTTTGTAGTACCTGTGGAGAATTAACCACCCATCTGGGTCACTTTGCCTCCTTTTGGTGATGATGTCATTTCACAGTGCTCTGAAAGGAGCCATAAAGGTGAGGAAGCATGTGTGTCGGTGATGGAGCCCTTCCTCCCTGCCAGCTGTGGACATGGCAGAGCTGAGACGGAGCAAGGAGATGATGTCTTGATTATCTGTGGGCAGCCCAGGTAGGGGTCAGGTTAAAACCAGTCCCAGTCCTCAGCCTTGCTCCTGGCATCCACAAATAAACCCCAAGCACATGTTCCTGCGTTGGCACTTATGTGGTAGAGAGAGGTGTTAGCTTATGGCTCATGAAATGGCACAGGCTGTACATTTGGGGTCCGACAAAACCAGAGGCCAAAGCAAAATCAAGGTGCTAAAAATTGGGAGAGTCTTTGGTAGTATTTTTACGATGACTGCCCATACCTTGTGTCTGTGCTGTCACAAGCGCGAAGAGGGCTGTGGCTGTCTGAGCAGATTAGCACACACCAGTACAGTCCAGGCGCTGCTTTTTACCTGTGACTTTTTCTGGAGTAGCAACCAAAGACAGGGTATGGACAGAGCTTGTTTGTTTAAATTCAAGTAGGGAAGAGAAACACAGAAAGCCTGGAGTAGGTGGTATCCAGCAGAGGAAAGGACTCTGGGTGGGTTTCAGGAAGAAACGTAAGTATTTGTCCTGTCCTCTTGCTGACAAGGACTTCTGCCCTGTTTGGCACAGGGGACTTGTAAGCACTGTGGTTTTTAGGTGGTCTGTTTTGGCTATTTGACTTTCTTTAAAAAGCACATCCTTGCTGTGTTGGTCTAAGGCTCTCTCGCGATGCTGCAGAAGCAAGCATGTCTCAGCAGAGCCAGAAGCTTCACCCTTATGCAAGCTACTGCAAGGCTGGTGGCACAGGCTGTACCAGGGCACTGAATGGGTCCAGAGCAAGAATGTTGTGCAAAAAATCAAGCCACAAGACAAGCAACATTAAACATGATACAAAGGGAGGAGGAGGTCACTGCAACATGACCTCAGGCTCTGGTAGCATTGAACTTATGAGTGACTCCATTCATAAATACATTGAAATGATGTGTGAAGGATGTGATGAGGCATTTGGTTATATAGCAGGGTCAAGGATCTGAGATATAAGCAAAGGATTTAGCTATTGTTCTTTCGGGAGGAAAGGGTTAAGATAGTTGTTGCTGAAACTTAATCTGGATGGCTGGAGTGCCAAAATCAGTTACCTGTATAGGAAGAAAAAAATGGGTAAGGAAAGACATAGATGAGATTATGCCACTGTATTAATACACAGTGTGCCTTGTTTCTGATTGATATCTACAACCTTAGTCTTTTCATCGCAGAAAAGACGTAATAGAACTAGGATGGTTACAGGGAGAGGAGCCGAGGATGTGCAGAGGCATGTGATGTCTTCATGTGAGAAGAGATTAAATAGGCTATGCCTCTTCAGTTCAGAAGACAGACAGCTCAGAGGGCATGTTACTGAGGCCCATGAGCCTGTGAATGGGGTGTTTTTTCCACAGCGCAGGAAGTAGTTTGGAAGGAGGGTTTGGAAAGAAGGAGGAAACATTTCTGCCTGGTGTGTGGTGGCATTGTAGAAGTCATTGTCACGGTATTGTGGAGGCTGGAGGTGTGTGTTCAGAAAGGGACTGGACAAATCAGTGGTGGGAAAGAACATCAGTCATGCAACGTCATGGTCCAGGTGCAACCCGCAGAGTCCCTGGAGTGCAGGTTACCAAGGCTGGGTGGGTCAGTCTGGGACATAGAGCCCTCTTTGCTAGAAGGCTTGTGCAGCCCCACCATAGATCATGTTGGTTGAAGAAAAGTGACACTAAGCAGAAAGAAAATACAATATAGCAGCAGATTTATATGTAGTCCCCACCAGGCTGTGCTCCTTGGAGTGAAATTCCTGTCTGAAATCTGGCACTGCAGGTCAAAGTCTTTGCATCAGCTGGCATCAGCTGGGTCTAGTACCTGTCTCTGCTGCTGCAGGTAGATTGTGCTACTGGAAGGAGTTAGTAAGTGAAGCCCGTGCCTTAGTCTGCCTCACCATTCAATTCAGACACAAGATAAAGCTCTGTCTACACATCACTGTTGGCTCAAAGGGCAGAGATCTGCCACTCAGCTCTAGCGATCCACCACGGTACCACAGGCAGCCCAGTGTTGCTCCCACACCTGGGGCTTCGTGGGTGGTCAGTTTGCTTTTATGGTACTGTAGGGAGTAGCAGGTGAAATAACCTGTGTTTGTGAAGTCCAGAACCCAGGAGTCAGACAATGATGCTAAACCACCTGAGAGCCTGTGCGATGGTAACTTGTCTCATTGTGCAGCTGCATTCTTTGTTACAGGATTAGTTTTTGTTATCATTTAAAGGATGACAATCTGCAGTTACCTGAATGGGAAAGAGGTTTCTAAATGCAGATGGCTCTTCAATGTATCAGGAACAAGCCTAGGAAGTTCCAGTGGCTGGAAGCTGAAGGCAGACACATTCAGATGAGAACTTAACATACTTGGAGGCTAATTAACCATGGGAGTAATTTGCTTAAGGTCGCAGTAGGTGCTCCATGACGGGCAAGTATTGAATCAGGACAGGAGATCTGTTTCAGAGACGTGCCCACACTCAAATGGAAGTTGTGGTGCTGGGAGACGTGGCTGTAGAAGATGCTCTGGGAGAGGTCAGATGTGAGCTGTGGTTTCACAGGGCAGTTTTGGTGTCAGTACCACCTCATGGTATTTCAGCCCTCCTGCCCCACTCTCCCACAGCTGTGAGATGCTGTCCTACATTGTGCCATTATTACCATTTCTGGGACAGAGCTGTGAACTGTTTGGGTGGCCAAGCAATGTCAAATTACATTTTTCTCAGTGCTTATTTGCAACCAAGCTTGAGCCTCTGTTTTAGCTCAGCACAGGGCCCCACAAGTAGTAATGCTGGCATGGGATGCTGGCATATGGGTGGCTGCAAGGATAAGGAGATGGACGTATCTGAACTCAGTGGCTTTGTCTCACCCTTGGTATCACAAACTCCCTGAACAAGGCTCCTGTTCCTCCACGTGCCTCTGATGTGTTCTGCTTTCCCACCTAGAGATGCTGGCCCAACGGATTTTGAGGATTCTTACGTTTGCCCAGGTTTCTGCTATGTGGAAGGCCAGCCAGGGATACAGCACAGGCACGCCCTGGAGCTGCGATACAGCTGCACTACGGGTCATCACTACAGTAGTTGCCCACATTACGTGCACAGTGCGAGCTGAGCTGGTCCTACTGCCTCTGGGGGGTTTTTACTGCACATGTGCTGCACAGCCAATTGGTACTCACAGAGAAAGCCCAATGCATAGGAAAATGGCAGATTTACCGTGCCAGCCCAGCCCATCTGTGCAGCACATGTGCAGAGATCTGAGCCCTCCCGGAAGCATCTGGTTTGCTCTGCCTGCGCTCCACACATGGACATCGCGCAGTCCAGGAAATCCCAGATAAAAATGTACCAGCACTGGTCATTTAGCCCCTATGGGTCTTCACTGGCCTCAAAGTCTGTGGTTTGAGCAGCACAGGTGCTACAGGAATAAAGGGATTAGTAACATCTGTACTCCGAAGCTGAGGATATTCTGATATCTGTGCATCGCTGCACCTCCGCCTGCCCTGGACTTTCATCTCTTGCTCATGCAGTACCACTTACCGGCTGGTGAGCTGCTGTAGGTTCCCTTTGGAGGGTAGTGTCCATTGCCCAGGTTGTCTGAGGTGCTCCAGGCACAGGACTTGAAGTTTTACCAGGAAATTTTGAATTTCATCCTGCAAAAATCTCAGTAAAAGAAAAAAAAGAAAGAAAAAGAGAACATGGAAAGCAAAATTTGAGCTAGGTGTGTATCTTTTATGGTAAAATTTGAAAGGACCAGAACTAGCCAATTTATTTCGCTCTTATGGAGACAGAACACTATGCAAACCAGGGCCTTTTCTTTCCTGCTTTTGGTCTGCACTGCACTGCACTGCCTGAGTGATACCTGTGTCCTAGAACAAATTTTTCTCAGGAGCTTTTTAACAACAGGCCAATTAGCTTTCTGGAGACATGGGCGATGGGGCAGATGGATGTCCTGCTTCTGCTGCTCCAAGGATGCTGGGAGTTATACCGAGTGTTTGCTTTGCTTTTCAGTCCCTGTTCAAAGACCACTGTAGTGGCTGTGTTTGCAGCAGGGCTGTAGGCACTGTAGAAGTGGCGAGGAAAACTGGAGAGCTTCTCCCTCCAAGCTTGGTCTACTCATGGTTTTGGACTGTGAGTGGAGAGTGTTAAGTTGAGCCTGAAGAAGTGATTTAGTAACATCTGGGGTGGTTTATTTTGCAGCCAGAACATAAAACATTTGAGGTTAGAAAGCAAGGCGGACTAATCTTCAAACCCAATTGCAATAGATAGATCTTCAAACCCAGTATAGATTGTGTTCATCATTTCAGTTTCAAGTTCATTAGTTCACTCTTGTACACTTCATCCATTACATTTTAGGCAGCAGTCCCTGTGCTGAGCATTTAAAACCTGGGAGCTGGTTTTTTTGATCCTTTTGGCATATTTCTGCACACACAGTTTTCTAGAACAGCAGCCTTTCCATAGCAATATTTGCAAAATCCTCTTTTTGCCACATGACTGGTATGAGTTGTAAGGAGCTCGTACCTCTCTGGTGCACTGGAGCTGGTCTCCTCACCCTGCTCAGCTGGGGAGAAACTGTCCCCAAATCACTGCTGTGGCACTGGTCTCCTGGGCCTGACCCTCAAGAGAGATGTAAAAGCCTTTCTGAGAGGTGTGCCTGGGAACTGAAGCTCACAGCATTGCCAGGCAGCAGAATCAGGGATGCATCAGTGCCTATGGGGTTTTACAGCGTGTTATTGTTTTTCCATTTCTAATTGTATCTCTTCCCTCTCTGTCTGCAGGGATTTATTACCACTGCCTTTGCCAGTGTCCTCTTATGCTTCACAGGGTCCAGCTGCCCTTTTGTCCCAGTCTATAATTGACCATCGTCGTTAATTTAAAGTCAGAATGATTGTTTCCGAGCTATATTTAGCCTGAAGCTTGCTGCTCTTGTTTCAGAGCTGATTAGAAGCTCGTGTGCCGGAAAGCATGCTGCTCATCCCTGCCACCACAACTAGTCTGATAAAAGGTCTCATCTTTCCTCACAAACCTTCCCTTTCCTTCCCCACCCTTGGTCATGGGGCTGTCCTGTGTGAGTCAGAGGTCACAGGACCCAGTGCCACCCACCCCCGTGTCCCCATGGAGTCAGGGCACCTGTGTGATTCCTGTTGTGTTCCTGGGATCCCTGTGCATCCGAGCAGCCCAAGACAATACAGCATTGGTTTCTTCCTCATCATGTTCACTTACTCAAGCCAATGTGTCCTGTCATGTGCACAGATTACCACTTCCAAAATGCATCAGCTACCCAGCACACGTTACATACTGAATAGAAAAGCTTGCCTGTCCAGCTGATGTGTGCCTTTATTTGTTTTCATACCTGCATCCCTAAGCATAAGAATATAGTAACTGCTTGGGTTTCCTTTTGGGAGCTGCGGTCTTCCAAGGTGCATTTTGGATTGCTGAACCAGGGAGCCCAGGAGGGACCACCTTGGATGGCAGCAAGCCTGTGCTAGAGGCTGCTGCTACGGTGGTTGCACACAGTCCCCAAGATTAGGAATTGCTTTGGGTTTGGCATCGGCAGTGTAAGCAGATACACCTGCGTAACCTCAAGTCTGACTCAAACAGGGGCTGTCTGGAAGAGGAGTATTTTCTTTAAAATACTTGGGTCACAAGCCATCAGGAGACTAATACATGCCTGTAACTCACTGTAACCTTGTGCGTGGAAGTGCTGTGGTTAGTCATAGGAATGGAACACACCAAAAGGGCACCCAGCTCAGAAACCCATCAGTTTGCTAACAGCCAATGCCAAAGAAAGAGCATCAAAAAAAGGGAAGCATGTAGCGAGCGGTATTTGTCCAGCCTTTCCTCCCATCCTCCAGTGCTCAGGGGCTTTGTAAGCTGGAGGTAGCATCTTTGCATCTAATAGCTTTGCTGGTTTTTGTTTCCATTTTCTTCCATTTTTCCAGTCCTTGCTTCAATCTGGGCAAGGAGTTCCTAATCTTAAACACATGTTGGTTGAAGAAGTGTCTCCTTTCTCTTTGATTGCTATTGAGAGTTGTTGCAGTCATAGAACTAAGTACATTCCCCAAGATCTTGTTCCTGAAATGTTGTGCTCTGAAAGCTCTCCTTACCTGCCCCAAAATGATGCTCAGAGCTCTGCTGCCAGTTGGGTTTCACTCCATTATTCCCAGCTGTGCTTGCTACAAGCATTTGCATTAAGTGTAATTTATTCCTTCCATTTAAGGATACAAATGTTTCATTAGAAAAAGTCTGTGAGTGCAGTGACCACCTTTGGTATCCTGTGATGTAGGATGGGCATCGGAGGTTTTAGGACTTTCCCTTGACGACACTGGGCTTATATGGTTTCTTCCTCTGTTTCCTATAGGTTCATGAAAGTGGCTGGCAGCACGGTGGATGCTGTTACCTGGCAACAGTAGGTATTCACCATTCCTTCTACTTTCCAACACTAATTGCAGTGATCAGAGGATGCTGGGAGCAGAGCTGATGGGCTGTCTGGGTGTGAAAGGGGGCAGACCTGTGACAGCCATCTCTTCTGCTCTCCTGCTACGTTTAAGTAGGCGAAAGAGGCTCTGCCCCTCCTTCTGGAGCCTCTTGAACAAATACAGGAGGGGATGTATTAACCTTTACCACTGCAGCTGAGACAGAGGCTAAAAATACCACCGCCTGCATGCCTGGCCTGCCTGATTGCTGGAGACAAAGCCGTGTGCTGGAGTGCCCAGTCCCGGGGGCAGCTGGGAGGGCAGGCAGCTCCAGTGGTGGCTGCGGTGGGGACCACAGAGAAGCAAAAGCAGTGTGTTACAGGTGTATGGCACTATCCGAAAGCCTTTTTCCTTTCACTGCAATCACTGACTCCCCGTGACCACTGGTCTGAAGCTAAACTGGTTTGGCCCAGAGGACGGAGAGGCAGCTTAGTCCAATGGTAAATGTGTAATGCCCAGTCCCTGCTCCATTTTGTATGCGTCTCAGATGTCCGTAGGCACATTGCTGTCCTACGCTGCAGATGGAGCCCCAGGAGCAGGTGTTGATGGAAAGGGGGTGAACACCCAAGATGCAGGCCCTGCTGGGTCTTCCAGAGAGATGTTGATACCCAGTTTTCCTCCTGGTTCCTACACGTTCTGCAGTTTAGAAGAACAAAGCAAGCGCCGAGCTGTAGCACTGAGTGTGACAAGCACCAAGCAGAGGGAAAGGTTTCCTTATGCAGGGGAAAATCCATAAACATCTTTTTCCTCGTCTTATTTCCAACTGCCCCAGTCTGCACATCGTAACCAGAGGCAGGCTCCCCAGCAGGCTGTGGCTCTCTGCAGTGGGAGCGCAAATGCCAGTGCAAAGGTTAGGCAGCGTGCAAGCACAGCAGTGATGTCCAAAATTGATAGAAAATGGGTTTGTGGGGCTGGCAGGACTCTCTCCTGCCATAGAAAGGACATGTTTCAGAGACAGGTATTCACTGGAGCAAAAAGCATGGTGATACCCCCCCGTTCCCAGAAAAAGTGGATTTGCTCTGATGCTGGGTTAAACTTCCCAGGTGGGGCACTGGCCTTGAGCGCAGGAGCTGGGGTCTCAGGTCCAAGGTGGGCTTGTGTGTGCCGCCCACAGGGCTTGTTCCCCAAGCTGGTCCTTCACAGCAGCCCTCCATGGGGTGCTCAGGTTGCTTTGCTGAAGTGTAGCAGTGTGGATTGTAAAGCCCATCTGGAGACCTTCTTTTGAAAAGATCTTAGTGAATTTTAAGACATGAGATTTTTTTGCAAGTGTGCCCACAGTCTCTGCGTTGGTGTGTTAACCTTGGAGACTCCTGCAGAAGCAACTGCTGGTGTCTCAGAGTAGTTTATAGCAACAGGCACGACCAGCATCCAGCAAGTCCTGTTCCTCAGGGAGCTTAGGTTGCCTCGCTGTGCTGCAATGGTGCTTGCTTGGGTGTTTGGCTCCTGGGGCTTTCCTGCCAGGCAGCAGCAGCTTGCTGCAATGGGGGCAGTGGGGTAGCAGAGCATTTGGAGCAGGATTTGTGTTACTTACAGGCTCATGCTGTGCAATAATGATCTATGTCTCAGCTGGGAATTTGCTTTTCATGATTACACGATGTGCTGATCACATTTACTTAGTCCAGGAATTTGCTTTCTGCAATGGGGCTTGATCACTGGGCCAAGCCCTTGGATGAGTTGAAGGAACAAACTTCCAGGCTTCAGATGTGGAGTTTCATCTGGTGCGCAGGGAATCTGCCTGCACGGCTGCTTTGAAACCTTTTCTTATAGGATCAGTGCAAAGTGCTCAGCAGCTCTGGAGCTGAGCAGCCAACCTGTGAGTGGGAGGGCTGGTGCAGCTCCTCACAAGGGTCGACAGAGCTGAGACACTGCTTGCTGACCCATTTCCACTGCAGCGTAGGAGCCGCTTCCCCCCCCAGCCCAGGTTTGCAGCTCTGGAGATTGCACCCGTATGTGTTTGCGAGGACTGGCAATGGTCACAGCTCCAAGCTGGGCTTCTGTACTGTTTATGAATAAATGTCAAAACAGTGTCTCATCCCTCTGCTCCAAACAGCAAAACAAAACAAAACAAGTTCCTTTGTATCCAAGAAGAAAATTATTAGCAGGAAACTAAACCGCTGTCTAACTTCAAGTATGAATACTTCTGTTCCAAACCCTAACGTTCTCCCGGGATATTGGTTATAAATTTGTCAAATCTGTTATTCCTTTGAAAAGGCTGTGCTTGATCCAGAAAGGGAATTGAGAAGGGAATACATTGCAGGGATCCCTATTCTCTGTGTGAAAACAATATATCTGAAATGTATCTGACAGAAAAGTGACACTGGGTGGAAATAAGCAGCCTGTCCAGCCTTTCTGAGTATGGTTTCACTTACATATGCAACTCAGCATGTGTGCCTCCCTCTTCAGAAGTAAAGTGTTGCTGGAGAGGGATGTGTGAATGGCTTCAAAACGCCCAGGGAATTTCCACTAAAGGAGGGTGTGGCAGGTGGGACTGACAGTGGCTCTGAGAGTTTTGGCATTTCCCTGATAATTTAGTTTGTTATGTTTATGAGTAAATGCTTGGTTTATTGTGGATCCCCTCAGCCTCTGGATGCGGGTTTCCACTGCTCAGCTACCTCCCCACAGCCGTCTCTGCTCGGTGCTGGCATCCTCACACGTGGTGAAGACTCATCGCCCGCTTAGACCTGCAGCTGTGCCCAGTTCCATCCCTGGGCATGCTCTCAGTCTGTACAGCTGGGTTTCCATCCCAAGTCCTGTGCATGGCTCCAAGTTTGGCATATTTAATGGGTAAATCCTTATGCAGTGCTGCCTCTGAAGTGCAAATCCCTGTTACTTACAGAGAAAGTAAAGGTTTGCATCTTCAAAGCCAGTGGACATCTATCCCTGTGGCTCCTTGGAAAATGCCATGATATCTTCCAAGATGGAAAGTCGCTTACCCTATGTGACAAATCAGACATGCCAGGCACACGGGCGTGTGTGAGATGCTGCTTAAAATGCTTTTCCTGGGCTTGATTTGAGTGACTTCTCTTGTTCTGACATAGACATGTTGAATGTGCAGGTGGGGATGCTCACAAGGCAGTAGCAGGGGTCAGAATTCCCAGAGGTGTCAGGGAGAGTTGCCTAGCATGCACACACCCCAGCCCCCGACGTATATAGCAAGGGTATATATTTGGGCTTGCGCGAGGCTGCTGCGAGTGCTCAGAGCGCAGTGTCTTCCGAGGCTGTGCCTGGAGGAAGGGGTTGCATGAAGGAATCACTGGCCCATCTCCACTGGTAAGCAAACCTGGCCAGGGCACAGCTTTGCTCACTGGCTTACCATCTTCTGCACTGTCTGATGGAGGGTGCAGTGCCCAGCAGCGTTGTGGCCCTGGCCACCAGCACGGTCCCAGGTGATGCCAGGGCACAGCTGGGGAGATGGCGTGGGTCAGAGACAGCTCCCACTAGCAGGATGGGCAAAGGCACGTTATTTGGGGGCAGAGAAAGGCATGGGTGTGAGTTGTGCCTTTAGGGCCAGAGAACAGCCCCCAGTCATTTTTCTTTATCAATGCATTTATTAGTTGACTGGCGGTGGGCAGCACCTCTCCCCTGTGCCCGCAGGTCTTTACCTGGGGGGAACAGGTCGCATCCTGCCTCTCCTCTCCAGGGAGAGCTGTGGGGTTGCCCTGTGCCCTGCGCTGCAGACGGGAACTCTGCCCTCTCCTTGGGAAGATGCTCGGGGGTCAGGCTTGCCTTTGTCAGCAGAGGTGTCTCAGTTTCACAGCTGCGGTGGTGGCCGGGTGTCACGCTGATGGTGGGGATCTGCCCCGCTCGGTGTCCCTGGCAGGACGGTGCCCTAATTCCTAGCAGACTCTCCCTGTAGCAGCAGGCAACAAAGTAGATCCGGAAATTCCTGAGCTTTGGGAAGTGGGCTTTAATGTAATTAACTGCAACAGAAGAAGAGGTCAGATAATAGGGGCAAAGGTTTCTCTTTAAAATAAAAGAGGAGGTAAATGAAACCAGCTGCCCGGGAGCCAGTGCACTGCCTTCATTAAACATAGGATGATGCTCATGGTCCCATGCAGCAAATTGTGGATCTTTCCAGAAAACCATTTTAAAGGCAGCACAAGACCTGGAGGTGACAGGATAGAGGCAGGTTTGCCCAAATGCCCTGGTGTCTGGCACTGTCCTGCTCTGGGAGGCACTGTGTGCATCCTGGCCTTGCAGCCTGCCTAAGAACAAGGGCACTTCTGACTGGCCACTGTGCTCAGCCCTGCTTCAGTACTGTTCCCAGCTCTCATCTTTGTGTCTTGAGTCTCCTGCTACAGTTCCAGCTAGGGATGGGGGCTGGGAATTGGGGTGGTGCATTTCCTATCACTGGCACGAATCCCTGCCCAGCCCTTGGCCGAGTCCTCCCCCTGCACTGTGCTCTGCTTTGGTCACCTCCAGAGTGATACCGTCACACTTCCCTTTGCAAAGTGCACTGATCCCATCCCATGTTTCTAGGGCATATTCAAATTCAGTTTTTAGAAATGGGATAATGTAAACAGAAGGGGAGAACTGGCCTCAGCTTTGTATAGTATAATAGGGCACCCAAAGTACATGGTCTTTCTTCTGAGACGTGTCTCATCGAGGATTTGGTTGCTAGATCCCTTTTCCTTGGCTGGCTCTTCTCATGTTCCTAAAGATTGTCTCTCTACAGCGATAGCAGCATCAAACCAGGGGACATGATAAACCAGCTCTGCATGCAACCGCCCATATCTGTTCTGTCCTGTATTATGAGAAACGGCATGGTCTGTGCCCACAGTGGGCATGCTGATATCTCCTAGGCTTTGCGGCCAGCTCTGATGCTGCATCATACCCAGAGCCCACTGGAAGATCTGCCAGCCTGTGTTGGAGAGGAATAGCTTGTCCGTGAGCTATGTGTCTTCTGCCTCTGCAGAGTCACGGCTGCCAGGGAACCCTGCTGGTGCTGCGGAGGGTCTGTCCATCCATCTCCTTCGGCACTCAGACCTTGCCGGCACCAGGAGAGGCGGCTGTGGATGGTGCAGCCCCTGGGGCTGGCGTGGCCCAGCTGCCTGTGCACCGTGCTGCTGCCTAGGGAGGTACTTGTCAGTGCTGGAGCTCTCTGCAGCTGCTGCTGGCTTTTCTGGAGGTTGGAGAGTTGCGACTGTTCAGGGTTTTTTTTTCTTAAAGTCAAGTGCACTGAGTCATTGTAAATATCAGCAAAGCTGCTGCCTTTGCTCTTGGGGATAATCCACGCCTAATGAGCACTTCTCCTCCTTTAAAGGCCTGACAGTTGTTTGCATTTTGCGGCTTTCTATACCGCCTTTACTGACGGTTGGATGTCTCAAAAGAAAGTGCCCTCATCTCAGTGACGAAGCCTACAGCTGGAAACTGCTCGCCCATTCCTGAGTAGCCTGGTAGCAGTGAAGATCTCAGTGCCTCTCTCCTCCTTGCAAGCCTTGTGCAGCTGCTGCCATTTTCTGTCTTTCCCAGTCTGGAGAGGTTGAAAGTACTTGTTGGTGTCCGAGAACTTCCCAGGCAGATCTGTGAGAGATCCTTGCCCATCTTACAGAATCCTGTCATTGCCTTCATGCTTTGCTTAAATACCCAAAGAGGATGTGCTCCCCTCCCTGCAGCCCCAGGAGACATGCTACCAACAAAATTTCCTGATGCTGAAGCGGGTTTATTTTTGCTTTTCATCCTTCTACCAATCCCCATTTCTCTGGTTTGTTAAAGAAGGTGTCAAAAAAATGTGACTGTGGCACTGTCCCAGGGCATTTCCCTTCCCTGCAGGGTCTTGGCTGTGCTCAGCACAGCAGCTCCTTCCCAGGCTGCCTCCTGCCCGCAGCCCCTGGGCGGGCAGAGCCTCCTCTGGGGCTGCTTCTGGAGAGATGTTCCTCTCTTTTGGCAGCGGAGCTGTGGGTCAGAGCACACCTTGTGCTTGAATGAGATGATGGGGAAGTGCAAGCCTGCCTTTGCTTTCTGAGGGGTTTATTCTGGGCTCCGGGACCATATTGACTTGTGCAGACAAGCTGAACCCTACAGCAAGCCTGCTGCGCTGGAGGGGCCATACGCAGACTGGGGTCTCTCTAACTCCCTCTTTTTCCCAGTCAATGCAACCTTCTTTTTATGGCCTTTCAGCCAGCTTTTGGCCCAGGTGATGGGTTTTTTAGTCCACAGCAGTCTGAAAAAATCGTTTCTGTTGAGTTCTTAAGTGCTGTGCTAAAATCCAAACATCTGCCATCCCCAGAGTACATTGCTTTGTAATTTTGTCTTAAAAAGTAATCTCTGTAAACCCCACCACTGCCTGCTGCTTACAGATCTGCTCTCCTCGCGGCAGCCAGTGGTTCAATTGTGTATAAGTGATCAGAACGATTTTGAACACTTCCTAAGTCCTCCCCGGAGATAATCTCTGCCCTTAGCACCTTCTAGAAATGCCTCTTGCCTCCTTCCCTGGGTTACACAACATCAGAGTGAAACTGGGGTGTGACTGGCATGATCCTGTGCTTTGCTGGGGACACAGCTGTGGCTGCGCACCTGGGGGAGGGCTGACAAGGGAGGCTCTTCTTGTTTAATGCATTTGCAAGTTGAGCCTGTAATGCATTTCTGTTCTGGGACAGTTAGTGCTGGCGTTGTTCCCCCTTGGTCACAACCCTGCACAGCTCCAAATCCTGCACAGCTCCAAGTGCTTTTTTTCTGTTACCTGTGTAGTGACTCGGAGCAGAGACACACGAAAATCCTCTCTGAGCACTCGTGCATGTTCCACATGTGCCAGGTGCTCTGGCTGAGGCTGAGTTAGCCCATGGCATCCTTTGGGGATGCTCCTGCATTCCAGCACTCAAGTAAAACAGCCACTACAGCTTTTTGCTGGTGTGGATGAGATGCATGTTATGGAGAAATCAGCCCTGGAAAGGTGAATCCACCTTTCTTCAGACCCCAGGTCTTCAGCCCATTATGCATCCCGGCACCCATGGCTGTACTGAAGTCGGTGGAGGAGAAGGGTCTGTGTAACTGAATGCTGAGTGGACAAGGCTCCAGTGAGGGACGGGAGGCTGCGGCTGAGCCCTGCCAGCCCCAGCCAGAGCTGCTGTAATTCCTGTGCACCTCTGTCCCCCCAGCATGGCTCCAACATGCTCCGTGGCTCGCTGTGTTGGGTAACTGATGCACACTGCAGATTTCGGAGGAGGAGGTCAGAAAGTTCCCCTTGCAAAACCTATGTATCAGCTAAATGACTGTCCCAGGGTTATGCCAGTACATGCTGGAGCAGTCATCCTGGTGTCTCTGCAAGGCTGGGAGGAGCCTCTGGGAGATGTGCAAGGGCTGCCACTGCTCCTTGTGTGGGGGATGCCCCAGACATTTCCTCGGGAGGAGCTAGCTTTACCTCCAGCCACAGGGTGTTTGCACTCCAGAACAGACTGCTTTACCTTATGTCCTCGAGCCAGGAGACAGTACTGAGGCATTTCAGAGCCTTCTTCCCACACTTAGAGACAGATGATTCACATCATGACTGGCAGCACTATAGCTGTGCTTTATATAAGAAAGCATGTGGAGAACAGGAATCAGCCCTCTGTACGGGAAATGCTCCCTGGCATTCCCAGGGCAGAAGGGATTTCTGTGAGAGCAGGACTGACTTATCTGCGTTTTGAAAACCATGTGTCCCTAAGACAGGGGACAGGTACAGATGGGATGAGCCAGGTGAGCAGAAGATCTCTCAAGATCTCCCTGGTCATGGAGCCCAGCTGCAGCTATCACAGGCATCATGTGGGTGGGAAAGAGGGTCTCTTTCTATGGGATCTCCATGAGATCAGTGCAGAGGGTGCTGCCAAGCCTTTGTGGGTGGCATTTTGCTCCCAGCCTTTGGTTTTCTACTCCCAGCGTTTCACCAGCAATAGTTAAGAAAGTGCAAAACTTCCTGTGTTTTCTGCAGTGCAGGATGCTCGGTGTTCAGGGTGTGTCCAGCTCACACCCTGTTTTGGAGACTGAAAGCATCTGCTAGACACAGGCATGGCCAGAGGGCCAGGGCAGGGCAGGGTGCAAGCAGGGACTCCCCTGGAGCAGAGGAGGCTTCTTGGCATGGGGCAGCAGCAGGGTAGGAGGACGTGGTTCTGGGCAGAGCTACTCCCAGCTGTTTGATCCTTGTCTTCTTATTTTCCTTCCAGTTACTACATTGATGGCCGAGTGGCCAAAGTGACGGACTTCCTGAAAACTCGCCTGTTAGACACGCTCACTGACCAGATCAGGAAAATCCAGAAAGTGCGTGAGTGCAAAGGGTCTGCAAGGGGTGAGGGGGCACTGTGCCCGTGGTGCCCAGCCTTGGCACAGCTCGTGGCCGGGGCTCTGGCAGCAGCACTGACATGCTCCCACAGGAGCTGGTGTGGGACAGGGATGGAGGGTGGCTGTTGGGGACAGCTGTGCTCCCAGCCTAAATGCAGCCAGCCTCCTGCAGGGGATGGGAGGAAAGACCAGGCAGCATCATGCCCGGACCCTGCGTGGGATGTGTGGCAGGCAGGTCAGCAGGGAAGCGGCCATGGGCTGCAGTGTGGGGTGAGCTGTGCCAGGGCGTGGACTGGATGCACAGGGCAGGGGCTGACTGCCATGCAAAGCCTTTCTAAAGTGGCCAGCTGGCTGGAGACTCTCATCTGTCCGTTCCTGTAGGGAGCATCATGTAACATGGGTATTCTCTGAAACTTGCTCCCGAGGACAAGGAGAAGAGGGAGCAGCCAGGCAGTACCAAACCATGCCCAGTGCAGCCGGTGCCATGCCTGCTCGGGAGGGGGCTCCCACTGCAGGATCTTGCCCCACTTGCTCACAGCGCCTAAAAATGCTGCTTGCAAAGTTGTGACAGTTGTATTTCCAGGGTGATTTTCACTAGTGAAAAATCATGACCATTATGAACAACTCTTTTTTTTTTTTCCCCTTGATGATCATGTTTTGACTGTGTTATAAAACCCAGCTGTTGCTGGTGTGTGGTGTCAGAGCCCATGGCTCTGCCTGGCTAGCGCAGCCTGCATTGAGCGCTCTTCTCCCTGCCGGTCAGGGGGACCCTGCTCGCATCTTTAGCAACTGGGTAGGCGGTGGGGGCTTTACAAGGTCCCCCCGCTTTGGCTGATATGGAGGCCAGGACTGTGACTGGCCCGCTCAGCTGTCAGTCCCAGAAGAAATAAGGAACACCTAGTAAGCGGGGAAGGCTTTAGGGACTAAAGGAGATGTCCATCTCTCTGTCTTGTCTAGGTTTTCGTACCATACCAGTCACCACAATGTCTTACTGTTGTAATTCCTGCAGGGAGCAACCATAGGATGAGTAAACAACTCAAAGAGGCCCCAGGAAAGGGGATGTGAGGGTCAGCACAGCAAAACTGGAGGAGAGAAGCTGCTTGCTGAGTCCTCTGGCACAAGCTGGGAATCATCCACACATGTGGATGATCCTCCTGCTGCGGGGAGGCATAGGGCAGCTGGTGGGATCAGCGCAAAGGCAAGCCAGAGGCACTGGCCCACTTTGCTCCCACTGGGGATACAACACCCCAACAAAAGTGGTGGCACGTGTCCCACCTCTAATGTGGGTCGGGAACCTCCTGGGAAGGGAGCAGGACCCCATCCATCCCCAGACCAGAGGCAGCAGGAGTTGCCCTCAGTGTGGGCTAGGGGAACCCTTGCACCCACGGGGCAGGGCCAGGGAAGGGCTCTCCCGGGAATGCCAGTGTGGCTGAGCAAAAGCACAGCACTGGGTGCTAATAGCCTCCAGCTTGGCTTTGAGTCTGTGCATCCTGCCGGGGCTGATTAGAGCAGCTGGGCTTGTCCACTTCCCTGTTTTATTGCTTCCTCTCCGACAGGGGAAGGTGGCGGGCTTAGATAATTACAGGCAGGATGCCAGCACCTCTGGGGCTTCAGTCAGGGATGTCGACTTTCACAGGCTGTGAGTGGGAGGCAGCCCAGAGCTGGCGTATTTAACATCTTTGAGGGATCCCAGTCCATCCAGCACATTCCAGCGCTCCTCACTAATGGGGCAGGATCCATCAGGCTGCGCAGAGCGCTCCTTGGGCCACTGGGTTTGCAGACATCTGGTCGCGGGAACTTGTCACCCAGCCTGGAGAAGTGGGATTGCAAGAGAGAGGACGGGGCGTTGCGTGGTGCCAGAGGTTGCTCATGCTGGGAGAGGGCAGCTCCGGCCATCTGAGCCCTCACGTCCCACCTGGCATCTCACGGGTGTCTGCGCTGCCAGCTGGAGCCTTGTAAGGGGTGGGCCAGCATGCTCGGACCTGCATGTCCTGCCTGTGCCAGGGACCCCTTGGCTGGGGAAGCAGCCCCTGCTCAGCCACACCCAGAGGCATTCACTGCTTTCTTCTCAGGTGTCCACCATTCCTCCATGTGGCTTCAGTATGTGTCCAGTGCTCCCACAGCACAGAGCCACTGGGGCTGGGGTGCTCCCCACGGCTGGCAGCCACCTTGCGTGGGGACATAGAGAGCTGAGGTTATATGGCAGGGCAGCCTGCAGAGTGTGTGGGGAGACCACGGGGAAAGAGCAGGGTCTGGGTTTGGGAGCATGAGAACATGTTTGGGAGGGTGTGTTTGGAGCAGCTCCAGAAGATGGATAGTGGACATGTGACATTGGCAGGAGAGAGCAAGGAACAGTCTCCCACCACCCACCCGCAGTGAAGACACCTAGTGACCACGCCAGGGCCAGGCAGGCACTGACTGCCCAGCAGCACTGTTACCAAAGGTCTCTGTAAGCCTTCCCAGGGTGTAGCACAGAAGATGCCTGCCTTGACTTTGAATCACAAGTTCATGAGTCATTTTGGTTGCTTTTGCCTTCTGTGCAGGTAGTGAACACATACACACCGGGGAAGAAGATCTGGCTGGAAGGTGTTGGCGCAACCTCGGCCGGAGGCATGAACAACCTCTCCGATTCCTATGCGGCCGGGTTCTTGTGAGTTACGCCAGCTTGCTGGCGCCAGGGCACTGCCACCCCCATGGGCTCTGTGGGCTTGGGTGTTGCAAAGCCACTGCAGCTGGGAGAGGGCCAGCTCTGTGCCCAGAGAGCCCACCTGTACCCCGCTTGGTACTCCCCAGCAGCCTGTGCACTGTTATTTTCTCTGTAGCATCTCTATTAACCCTCCTCAGCTCTTCTTTCCTGTAGGTGAGCCAGCCTTTGGCATACCCAGAATAGCAGAGTAAGGAGGGGACCACACAGGATCCCGCACTGGTACCCATGGTGTGGCTGCAGGGCATGGGCATGGAAGGGAGATGTGATCCAAGCACACCAGCTCTGGGACTCCAGAGCTGGCATCCTGACAGGCTTGCCTTGCTTGGTAGCTTGGGACCACCTGGGCGTCCTCCTGCTCTGTGTTTTTTGTTCAGGCTGCAGCCATATGTCCTTGCATGCATTCACTCCTAGGGCACCTGCCCAGGGAAGTGCTTAGCAGAGTTCTGCTCTGGAAATTCTTTTCTCTCCTTCTTCAAAGCTACAACCATTTGTGGCTCCTGGGGTTTGTCTACTGGCACAGCCCCACGGCATGGGCATCCTGCTGCAAAGCCCTAGTTCAGATCTTCAGAGCTGGCTGTCATCATGAAAGATGGAGGAAGATTATCCAGGCTTTGCAGGGAGGTGCGGGGACATGCCTGGGGTATCAGGGCTGTGGCAGGCTGTGAGGGTTGAAGACTTTTCCTGGGGGGTGTGAGGAGATAGGCTGGTGCAAAGGTCTGGTCCCTGCTGCTGAGACGGTGGGTGCAGAGTGCTGGCAGGCTGGGGAGCACCCCCGGCTTTGGGCACAGGGTTGTGATGCTGAGGTGCAGGCAGGGGCTCAGGTGCGGTGTTGGGATATGCAAACCGGGCACAGCTGGGGCAGAGGTGGCTGCAGTGGGGGTAGAGGCGTGGAGGCTTGCCAGGGCAGGGATGGTGGGAGCTGGTTAATACCCAGCTCACAAAACCATCTGCAAGCTTCAGCTGAGGTAATGGGAGCAGGCTCCAGGTTGAATGCATGAGAGCGATGCCGTGTGCCGGAGCACGGCTGTGCCACTGGGGCTGGGTGGTCCCTCCACAGCAGCCTGACTCTGCTCCCTCCATCCCCAGGTGGCTGAACACGCTGGGCTTGCTGGCCAGCCAGGGCATCGATGTGGTGGTGCGGCACTCCTTCCTCGACCACGGCCACAACCACCTGGTGGACCAGAACTTCAACCCCTTGCCGGTAGGTCTGCCCAGAGGCATCGTGCTGGTGCTGGCTTCCCCCTGCTCATTTTGGAGGAGATTTTCTCCTTGTGGCCTATCTGAACAATGCTTGAAAATTGGTTTTTCCAGTTCTGTTTCTTGCAGTGTTAATAGATGTTAGTTCATGTCAAATGCAACATGTTGGAGGCAGATAGGAGAGAATACCTCTGTAGCTGAAACTTCATCTGGTGCCCAGGGCTGGTAGCACAGGAGGCAGGCTGGTGCTACCAAGGGGTGCCGGTGCAGGCTGCAGAGTCTGAGGGAGGGAGGGATGTGGCAGGACCACCACGCATGGCACAGGGCAAGCAACTGGATTGCTAGTGGTGAGCTGGCCTGGGGGAAGCCAGGCTGGAGCCTCAGCCCTCAAATTCAGATTTCTAGAAACCAAAGTGAAGGGAATTTGAAGGGCATTCCCAGCTTCATGGGCAGCAGCGGTCCTCACCAGTGCCCCACAGCATCCCTCACTCTTCAAAAACACCTGGGCAGGGGGGAGCTCCCAGTACACATGGTACTGATAAAGAAACCATATGAAAAACCCTGTTAAAAGTAGCAGGTTTCCTTTTCGGGGGGTGGGGATGGGGAGCAGCTAGTAAATACACTGCCTTGTAGGTGGAGAGCCTAGCAGAGCAGCTGGGTGCTCTGCACGTCCCCTGGAAGCGATTATGGGTCTATGACCCAGCAAACTGCTGGCAGGACTGGAGATCTGCTTCAGGGAGGTGCACAGCCCTGATGCTGCCCTGGGATCTCGGGGGGCGGCTGTAGGGAGGCAGAGGCTGAGGGAGCCGCCTCTCAGTCGGCTCTACCTACTCAGCCGAAGAAAACAGCGTTCCCACAACAGCATTCCTGGGTGTCAGGGGAGGATGCAGGAGTATTGGTGACACAAGGTCTCCACTAGCCCCCCCAGCATGGCCTGGTGGGTGGCTCCAGAGAGCAAACCAGTGAACGGGAGAGCACGGTCCCCTGCTTATGCTGCTCCAGGTGTCTCCTGGAGCACCCTGGGCTGCTCCCACATGCACCCCTCTGGCAAGCCTACCTGCCAGCTCTGGGTGTCCAGGCTGGAGGGAGTCTGGGGGGCTTTGAACTTTGCTTGAGATGAACCTGAGCCTGGGGCAAGCACTTGATGGATTTTTTCTGAAGAGCCTATTCCCCTGGCCAAGCCACATCCCCCACTCCCCAGGGCCTCAGGACACCCCTGGATTGCTCCCGGCTAGATGGGTGCAGGCCAGCTCCTGCCCACCAGGCACGTGGGGTAGCGGGTGGCCCATGGCCAGCTCTCCCAGCACAGTGTGGGCAGCGGGTGGCCCATGGCCAGCTCTCCTGGCACAGTTGGGGCAGGAGCCCTGGAGCTGCTGGAGCACGGATGCAGTTAGGAGTGGGATTAAAGCCAGGGAAGGAGTTAGAGGAATAAACCCCAGGCTGTTAAATGCAGTGGAGATCTTTAAAATGGATTTTGCTGTTGTTTTAAAGATAAGTCTCCCAATAAGTTAGATGCCATCCCCCCTCAGGGCTGTTTCCTCTCTCTCCCATATGCTTCAGCATTGATCCCATATCCCACCACTGTGTTCCTGCACAAACTCCAGTGGGTGCTTCCCCAACCCCTTTCCCTCAACTCCTGTGCTATAAAAGAGCTGCAGACAGGTGCAAACCAACAGAGTTTAAAAGCTGCAAATACCAAAAAGCCCAGTGAGACCAGACTGTGACCTGCTCTGCGGGACAGCGGCCACTCTTTTCCCGTGGGAGCTATCAGGGAGATGAAAGCCGCTGGCTGTACCTGCACGGGGCTGCGGCACTGTGAAATACAATCTGCTTATTAGCTGCCACGACAAAGAGGTTTCCGCATGCCGGCTGGGCGTGAGGCAGCTGCCTGCTGAGAGAAGGGCCACATCACCACAGCATCAATCAAGGCTCCAGCTGGCAGATCCTCAGGGAGCTGGAAGCCAGGGCTGGGATCCCCATAGCAGCCTTTGCACTTCCTCCTCCTCCCCTGCCACTGCTGATCCCTGCTTGTCAGATAAGAGGACGGCATGTTTCAGGATGCTGAGCTGAAGCTGAGCCTTTTACAGTGGTGTCCTCAGGTGCTGAGTAGCTGCACAGTCCAGGGAGAGTTTCCTACATGGTCCAGGGATCATGCAGCGATGCAAATACAGCCTCCATCCTTGTGCTAAAGACCTTCCCATATAAAACTAAGTGATTTGTAGTCCATCGCCATACAAGCACTGCACTGCTGCCACGTGAGTCCTCCTCCCTGTCCTTCAGCTGGGACCCTCAGATGCTGCTGGTTTTGCTCATGTTGATACTGTCTCTGTTAGGGCATGTTACAGCAGATGGCATAAGGAAGCTCGTAAAATGTGGCATAGGTGCCATGTTGGGGGATTGGGGAGTGCAGATAATGGGGGTCGCTTGGTAGATGCTGCTGTGGGAGTCTCAGTTTCTGTATCACCACATTTCTTTCTGCCTCTCCCCCAGGACTGCAGCGCTGAAGGGATTTGTTAAGTACAGGGGAAGGAGCAGGTAAATCACTGCACTCCTCTGTGTATAGCAGGGTGATAGCTGCTGTCGTGGGCCATGCTGTGAGCTAGCGAGGGGTACCAGCACATCATGCTGGCAGAAAGCACGGCTGCTGTCTGTGCATGGGTGCTGGGAGCAAATCCGGGCAGCCTGGTGGGGCTTGCTCTGTGTTTTCTGAGGGTTAGCCTTGGCTTGAAAATAAACTCATGAACTCTGGCCATTTCAGTGGGAAATGCAAGAGCACCTAGGAATAGCTTTTTGCAAGCAGGGGTGCAGTGAAACCTTGAAAGTGGAGGTTTAAGCTGGTCTATCCCCCACTTTGCACCATGGCGCCTTGCCAGTGCAGTGCAGCCTGGCTCCCTGAAAATGGTCTCAGGCGGCAGCAGTGTGGCCAGGGGGTACTGCAGCTTCATGGTGAAATTAGGGAGATGCTCATGTCTCTGCTGGGTTTCCAGCACACAGCTGGCTCATGAGCTAAGCAGCATCTTGTGGCTTCTGGGGCATCTTGCAAGGGGCATGGCCTTTGCACCCCTATCCAGGTCCTTCACCCATGAAAGAGCAGCTCCGAGTGTCCATCCTGGCTGCCAGAATTGCCATCCACCCTGTCCTCAGAGGTGGTGCCATCAAAGTCCCCTGCGAGGGACAGGTTCCGTGGCAGGGGAAGGCAAGGTCAACTCTCTGAGTCTCCTTCCAGGTGCAGATCTGAGGAAATGGTTTTCTCTTGCTGGACTAATGGGGAGCAAAGCAGGAGAAACTGGGTGACATGAGGTTCCTTGGCCCTGGCCCAGATGTGATGAGACTGGGGAATAGAAATCCTCCAGCCAACCTTAATGAGACTGAGCTCAAGTGTTTTAATGCCTTGTTATTTCTGATATAACTTTTTCATGTATGGTTGGAGTGCTTTTTCTTCCTGAGTGATTGGGGCAGCCAGCTGTATAATAGTCAGGGCTTGTGCTTGAGAAGCCCTTCAAATAAAGCCTTTCGCAGGTATGTCAGTCTGCCTCCCTGCTCCTGAACCCATCTGTACACATGTGTGGGAGTGAGGAGTGGAGGAAAGGAGGGCAGGAGCAGCACTGATACTTACTCTTCACAAGGCAGTGCCTTTGAAATGCTGCTCTGACATTTAGTAGCTCTAGGTTCATTTCAGGCATGCAGTGTACATGGTCTACCTCTCTTTCCTTAATATCTCTCTGAAACCAGTCCAGAGGGATGCAACACATTTATTTCACTGGAGACCCCCCCATGTAGGTGTGAGTTTTCTTTCAGACTGTTACAGCATGTTAAAGACCTTTCTGAATGCTCTTCCATGTGGCAGTCGTGTCTTTTTTACCCATCCTTGGTAGTCATTTCTGCTCACTTAATGCACAGTGCTGTAAGGTTACACCTATGTGTGGAAAAACCTGGGCATGTTTCTAGGCAGAGCCTGAGCAACACAAACCCCATGGAAAAGGTAAAGCTGAAATCCAGACTTCCATTTCCTGGTAACTGTGGCTCTTCTTGGACCTTCTTCTAAAGACTGTGGACAGTGAGATACTTGGTTCTCCTAGGTTAGGTAGATGCTAAAACTTCTTTTCTGCATATAAGTTTCATACACAGCATGAGAAAGGCCCAGAGGGATCACAAAGTGAGGCGACGGCAGGGGCTGCCTGCTCAGCTGTGGTAGTAGAAGACAATATGATATTGCCTGTGAATTGATGGTGTCCTTGAGAAAGCATCACAGCAGTGCGGAGGTCTGTGCCTGACAGTGCTGTGGTCGGACGCTTGGATGCTGCAGGTGATTTTTCACCTCCTCTGCTTAGCCCAAAGGCACTGAGGAACTTGATGGGAAAGTTACTGTCTGTTCTGGAGGAGGGAGGACCCCGGGCTCAGATCAGGTCTGTCCTTAGTGATCTGTCCCCTTCCTAGCTGGACTTTCATAAAAGCCCTGGTGTGAATGAGCTCGGTGCCAGGCTGCGGCTGTGCCCAGCATCCCTTGAGGTCCCGAGGGCAGAGCCATGGTGCGAGCCGCACCTTGAGCTGCGCCTGGTCATTCAGCACCAGCAGCACCTGCCCGACCCATCCCAGGCACCTCCCCAGCAAGGCACGGGTTGGGGCCCCAGTGTCTGGGTGCACAGAGGCAAGGGGCCCTCCAGTGAGGTGTCGTGCCAGGTGCCAGGGGCGGGAGCCGCTCCCCTGACCATGCTCCCGCCTGCCGCACACATGCGCTCCCTGGTGCGCTCATTAGCTGAGCTGCCTTGGCCGGAGGTGCTGCTAATTGCAGCTGGAGGTCCCAGCCGTATCCCTGGACGGTGCCTCTCCCGCCCCTGCGCTGCGTGGGAGGGGGCCCTTCCTGGGCCAGGGCTGCGGGACCAGGTCCTCACCCACCTGTGCCCATCCCCACCCTGCCATCTGCTCGCCCAGTGGCTGCCCAGCTGCGGGGCTGGGCAGTGTCCAGAGGTGAAGAGAAGACCCGACATCCATAGGGGAAAGCATACGGAGAGCCCTTTCCTGCAAGCACTTGCACTGCCGCTGCCGAGCCCAGCCAGCTGGCTGCGGGGCCAGGGAATTCAGCCCCACTGCTGTGCCGGCCCATCTGCACGGCCAGCACTGAGTCACCACGCTGCACACACGCAGCTGGCTGAGCTGCCAGGGGTAGGACTGCGGTTGCTGTTCCCCCCAGCAGGGACCCTCGGCGTTGGGGTCACTGTCAGGGAGAGGGCGGCTGGGTCAGGCTGCAGCGTGCCATGCGCCGCGCGGGCAGAGGCATGGTCCCAGGCCTGGGAGTGACAAAGGGTGGGGGGAGGGAGCGGGTCCAGTGGAGCTCACACACACATGGAAACTGTTCCTGATGACCATAAATCTGCCACGCGGGCGTCTGGCACCCCCATCTGCCCCGCACGCTGGAGCACTGGCTCTGGCAGGAGCGACGCCTGCAGACGGGGAAGGGGTGGGAGAGGCGAGGATGGGCAGGAGCTGTCGGTACAGGATGTTCACTCTGGCCGTGGGAGGGAGGGATGAAATCCCGGGCGGTTCAGGTGTGTGGAGAGGAAAGGCTTTCCCAGGAGATGTCAAGCCGGAGCATGGCCCACTGAAGGGCAGAGTGGAAATGATGCCCTGCCAAAATCTCCCAGCCAGCCCTGGCACAAGCACCTGAAGCAGATCTGAGCTGGGCATCCTCTCCACTGCCTTGTTCTTTCAACCATGATCATACCATGTCTCGAGGATTGCAGCATCCTCTGCTCTCTGCACTCTCACTGCATTCAGCCTTCCAGGAGCTCTTAAGTCTGCTCTGAGGCTCATTTTATTTGCGAACCAGGAGACAGATTTAAAGCATCTAAACTCTGCTTGCTGTCACAGCAGGTTAAGGGGCCTTTCCCTCTTAGTGCAGCATTAAAAAGGTCTCTGAAGTGCATATGCTTGGACTGTCAAATGCATCAAAGCCATGCTGCAGCTGGCAGCTCTGGCACCCACCCACCGGAGCTGTGTGACTTGTGCAGAACCAGAGCTGGGCTGCTCCTCCTGCACTGGGAACTGGGGCAGAAACACGCTCCATCTGAGACCGGCAGTCATGGCTTGTACTTGGAAGGATGGACACAGCCACTGCCCACGCCTCCCAGAGGCACCGTGATAGTGACACACCTGCCAGCCTTGGTGACAGAGCCAACCTGGGGCTGTGGGGGCAGTGGGATAGTAAAACCCTTCCCAGGGCAGGTTGGTGTTTGCTGGCGGAGCAGAGGGAAGTAGTGTTTTGGTGAAAAGCAGCAGAACAGAAAACAACGAAGTTGCATTTGGTTTCCAAGCCCTCTGATCCACAGCCCTGCTCCCTTCCTGCAGCCTCAGTTGCCTGGACCCTGTTAGGGAGAGGTGATGACAAAAGAGAAGTTTGGCTGTTCCTCCATCTGCTCAGCTCCCAGGGAAGGTGGAGGCCACTGGCTGGGGACCAGCTTGCGAAGGGTGGCGGTAGGCAGGGGCCCACTCCCCACTCGCCACTTTATAGGTGCCCCAGCAGGCTGTCCCATCGGCATCACCAGTGCCCAGCAGCGATTCCTGTGGCTGGTGCTCCCACAGCAGGAATTCTGCCTTAATGTCAGTGTTTGGTCTTTCTCTAGGGTGGAGAAAAAGAGAAGAGACAGAGACAAGGGTGAGGGGCTGAGCAAAGGGTGTAGCGGCTCAAAGGCTGTGAAGATGCGATGCTCATCAGAGACTTAGCATGTTGTGCTGCTGGCACAGTGGGGGGAGACCCTGGGCTGTAGGATGAATGGCTGATGCTCAGCCCAAACACAGAGCTTGTGGTGCTGCTGGCACCAGCAGATGAGAATGCGGCTCTCCAAGCCCATGGGTGCACACATGTTAGCAGGTTATTTGGGATGGGAGCAACTCTCCTGGCTGTCCCCTTGTACAGCTCTTTGGCACTTACTGCAGAGCTGTTGTAAAATGGGGACCTGATTTCCTTTCCCTAACCATGAGTAGATATTCAGTCTACAGGACCAGACAAGAGCCAGCCTGCCATAAGCCCCCGTAAGCGCACAGGATGCACAAAGCAGACACAACAGCAACTGTTCTGCTCTACAGAGCTGCTCGTGGCCCGGTGAATGGAGCCATTGCCCTCCCTCGCCATGCCTGCCTCCCCTCGTCTTCCTCCATAGCCTAAAGGCACTGGGGTGTGGGACTGGCAGCCCCTTGTGTCATGCTTCAGCTGTAGACTGCTTGCCTGCAGAGAAAGCTGCCGGGAAGATGTGAAGGCAGAAGGTGACACAGGAAAGAGTGGTGCGAGATGAGGCATTCACAGCCGTTAGGGCAGGAAGGAAGAGGATCAGCATGGTGAAAGCAATAGACACCCTAGCAGAGATGTCAGCAGCTTCAGGGGGCTGGTGGTGGGCACCTGCAGGGACCAAGGCTAAGAAAGAAAGGAATTGGGAAGCGTCAGCTCATCCTTTCATATGTGCAGGTGCCTGGGTCAAAGCAAGGGTCTGTCCTGCCCAGGAGGGGTAGGGCTGTGTGGGCAGAACAGAGGGAAGAGGCAAGGGGCCCCTTTGCTGCAGCACCTCTGTGTATGCTGGCCCCATCCTCCCCTGCTGGTGCCATAAGCTCCTGGCAGCCCAGTCCACCTGAAGCCCCCCCGTTTGGGGCTAGGTGGAGTCCTGTTCCCCATTCATAGACCCTCTCTGGAGTGTCCCCTGTGGTGCTCAGGGCACACCCGCAAATTCCCCCAGTGCAGTGGTAAATGTTGTAAGAGACCGCTCATCAAGTACTCAGCTCTTCAGGACCTCCACATAATGAGGGTGCACATGCAAAATGGCAAACAGCTCGCATCCCTGAGGATAGGTGCATGCAAGCTCTGAGGACAGCATCAGTGCCCTCTCCCGGAGCTGATGATTTTGACTTCAGCAATTGTTCCATTTGGGGAGAGGTTCTGCCCTGCTCTGCTTGTTGCAGGACCTTGCACAGGATTTGGGTGAGAAAACCTCTAACTCCCACAGTCCAAAAAGCACTTAAAACTCAGGGATAATGTTAAAAGCGGCATTAGTCCAGCCTTGCTGAAGGAACGACCAGCCATGGCTTGAACAGGATGTAAGGACCTCCACAGGGAGAAAGCTTTGGATGCTAAGGATCTCTTTCATCTAGAGGAAAAAGAAAGAACAAGAACCACTGGCTGGAAGCTGAAGCCAGACAAATTCAAGCTGAAAATAAGGAGTGGAATTGTTAACAGTGTGAAGTTTAACCGCTGGAACAGACTCCCTGGGAAGTGGCGGCTTCTCCATCTCTCCAAGCCCTCACAACCACAATCACTACTTTTCTGGAAGATGCTTTTGCCAAAAACAAGCCATCAAGCTCAAAAGAGAGATCAAAGAGTAAAACTGTCTGTCCTGTGATGTACAGGAAGGCAGACCAGCCAGCTCGCCTCTCCATGTGGGTTGCTTGGACTGTGGAGAAATGCGGATGAAGGTTGGAGCAGTCTGTAACAGGCTGTTGAAACTCAAGCGTGCCTGAGGGATGGGGGAAGAGCTTAGGCAACTTCAGAAGAGGGAAGAAGCAAGAAGAAGAGGAAGGGGGCAAGCAGCAGCCAGCTGATGCTGCTGGTGACACGGGGACACAGAGCCATGCCCCAACAGCCCGAGCCAGAGGAGGCTGTGCACTGCAGGGTCAGCAGCCTGCTCGTTTGAAGTTCAGCTGCCTTTGCCAGTTACAGCCCACAGGAGACCAAAGCGGGACCAACAGCTTCATTACTCCAGTTTTCTGGTTATGGCAACATCTTCTCACATGTGGTGAGTGTGGAGCTGAACAAACTCAGGTGGGCTGTAAAGCTGCTTTGCTGCCTCTAGGAGAGAGCATGGGGATATGCTCCTGCGCCCTTCCTGATGGCTCTGGAGACGGGATGGTCTGGTTAATAGGTCTGTCTGAAGGTCTGCCTAATCAGCCTTGTTTCTAAAAGCTGAAGTCTCTAAAATCTCCTGCAATTAATTAAAATGTGCAAAGAGATTAAGTGGGACCCTCTGGGATTTCCCCGTCTACTGGAAATCTGGTGGGTCTTCACTGGCTCAGAAGATGTGGCTGGCCCAAGCTCTGCACATCAGCTCACTTGAGGCAAGCACCCCTCCTGCCTGCAAATCAGGGGTCCCAGCCAGGCGGCCTCCTGAGGCACAGGACGGCTTTGCCTTCAGGTGCTCCTCACCTGTAGCTCTGAGGGCTGCAGTGGCAGCACTGCTTAATGGGTCTGCAAAGTAATTAAAGCAAGAAAGCTCCCTTGATTCCTAGGGGACTAATAGTAGACCAGATTCCTGTATGCTATTCCTCCTCTGTCGCTAGAGCTGTATTGCTGGCTCAGCCCTCACAACAGGAGCCCTCCATGACTCCAACAGCCAAATCCTTTTTGCAGTTGCACTGGTTGGAGCCACACGTCTCCCTGGGCAATGCCAGGGCTGCCTCTGCTGGGATGCCCAGCACTGCGCTGCAAGGCGAGCACTTGTCTTTGCAAGGGGCATGTGGGTGCTGCCAGCCTGGGGGCCATGCTCACACAAGGTTTGCCATACACGAGGGGGTGCCAGCTGCTGTCAGGGGTCCAGGAAGAGGTCACTGATCAGTGGAAAAGCCACCCTGCTTGCAGCCAAGCTGGGTTTCAGGAGAAACTGCTTCCCAAGCTGGTCACCATTTGAACAGGAGCCAGTGGCTACAGGTGCCCAGCAGCCCCGATGTGATTGTATCTGGGGTTCACTCATGCCAGTGGTAGGAGCAGCCCCAGAGCACCAGCCCAGCTGGGGGAAGTGCCCACACCCAGTAGGTTTGTTTCCATCATACTAGGTGTGTGATGGATTCATCATCTAAATGCTTGGTGTCACCAGCTCCTGGTAATTTATTGCAAGTAACATGATTTTGGCCCCTGCCACAAGCGGGCTTGCGGTGATGTGAAAAGCTGCAGCTGTCTTCAGTGCTTCCCTGCAGTAAGCCGAAGAGCTTAAGTGCCTTGAGGCCAGTGCTGATGACTCCTTTTCCAGCCCCAGGTCATTTTTCTGGCCCTCCTTTGAACTCTCTTTGCTATTTCCACATCCTCCTGAAAACTGAGACTTCAGAGCTAGCCTTGCCAGCAAGGCGAGGTAAAATCACTGCTGTCCCTTCACCTCCTGCAGATGCTGGAAGGACAGCTTGGTCCCTGCACTGCCCTGGGGGCATTGCCTGAGCTGAAATACTGAATGCTCAGCCGTGGTCACCTCACACTTTGCAGAATAGCTCATCTTGCATCACTGCTGACTGCCTTACCTATCTCATGATTTTTCTTAGAAAAGCTGTGTACCCTTAGCTGGATCAGAAGCTCACAAAACATGGTCAATGCTTCCCAGAGAGACAAGCATCTCTCCTTGCGCCCAGCCCAGGAGAAGCTGAACAGCACAGCTCTGCCTGTGAGCTGCCCCAGCAGGAGCCCTAGGCTCAGCTCCCCCAGCTCTGCAGGGGAGCAGGGTTTGTCAAAGCACCCTTGGGAAGAGTGTATGCTGAGACATGAGATTTGGCAGCATCCGGGGCAGGTCGTGGGGCTGGCAGCTCCCTGCGCCCCCACATTGCAAACCTTGCTGCTGCTGAGCCTTAGGATCGGATGGACACCAGTGTTGAAGCAGAAAACCCCCAGGGACTGCCCTGCCCAGAGGAGTGGGTGGGGAGCTGCTGGTGCCAGCTCCCCATCAGGACATGGCCATCGCGAGCCCCCTGCATAACAACTCTTGAGACCCACATGGAAATTTTGAGGGCAGCCACGAAGTCTCTGGCCTCTATCACTTCCATAATTTGTGGGCAAAAGCAGCATCTCCTCAGCGGAAATAAGGAGAAGAGGTGGGAAACCCCAGGGGAGCTGCTAGAAAGCCCTAAGAGCCTGAGCTGATGGGTAGCTCGGGGCACTGAACTCATTTATTTTTAACTCACGACCGTGGGGCTAAATACTGCAATCTGTGCTCACCTTTGGCCTCGCTGTAAACTCAAGTAATTACTCATCTAATGATGTCTGCTAACAGGTGTGGCTAACTGGGGAGCCAGCAGCGTGCTGGGCACTGCTGCTCCCGCCTGCCATGAGCCTGAGCAGGGTGGGCTGGCACAGCCCCTGCAGCATGGTGCAGGCAGGAACATCCCCAGGGTGAGGGAAGCACCACCAGCCAGCAGGGACCGGGACAGGGACAGCGGCACACATCTGGAGATGGCACACATCTGTGGGATCGAGCAGCTGCAGCTCATCCTTCCTGGGAGCTTCAGCCTCATGGGCTGAGCCTCCTTGGGGTGCACAAGCCTCTCCCTTCACCTTTGTGTCTCCTCTGGGGGCTGGTGTTTGCAGGGGAAGCAGTTACTAGGCTGGTGTGGCACAAAGCCCCATGGTTTTTGGCTGGGAGCAGTGAGAGGAGAGCGGGAGGTGGCTTTTCCTCCAGCGCTGTGGCCAAAGCTTAACCAGAAAGTGGGAAGTGGGTTTGGATCTCCCTTTGTTAGGTCAGCCCAGTGCTGCTGGAACCAGCCAGCTTCTGCTGAGCGGGTTGGAGAGAGGACAGGGCCAGCAGTCTGGTCTGGCCAGTTGGTATTTGCCTTGTGCCAGCTGCTGCTGCAGCACTGCTCAGTGTTTCATCTGCTGGCCTCTCCATCCAAAATGCATGTTAATCAGGGGCTGTGTGAGGGCTTCCCATGCACGGGATGGCTGCCTGTACCTGTATGAAGTATCTGCACTTCTGTCTGCCCGTCTTGCCCTGTAGCCTGGGGCCCTGGAGACCCCATTCCCCACCACACGCCCCTTTGAGGTGGCAGACCCCTTCTGGGCACTATTCTGACCATGCAGGGCTTTCCTTGTGCTTCCCCAGGCAGTGTGCGGAGCCACGGGGTGTTTGATCCATGCTCCTTTCCACATCAGCAGCCCTCCTCACTGTGTGGGTCAGACACTGCCAGGCAGAACAGTCCCTGGTGCCAGCGGACCATCACTGCTGGCATTCGACATTGCAGATGGGGATGGGGGATCATCCCAGTTGCCCTGGGGCACATGGTCCCGCTGGGGCAGCCAGTCTGGGTTGTGCAGAGGGGGTTTATCCAGGGTGCTCATGTGTGTGAATGTGCCCCAGCACCCAAGCGGTGCCCAGCACACCCACAGGCAGCACCCAGAGAAGCAGTGTGAGAGGCTCTGTCTCCCCGGCATCACCCAGGGTGCCCGGAGCAGCAGCAGGGCAGAACAGCAGGCAAGCGCCTGAGCCTGCCCTTTCCCTTCCCACAACCCTGCTTCATTTACCACACACCTCCCAGCTTCTGCAGCGGATGAGTGGGGGGCCCTGCCGGCAGCAGCCTCCATCACTGCACAGCCTCACCTCCCTCCCCGGGGCTTGAGGCCCATCCTGTGTGCGAAGCGAGGCTGTGCCCTGCGGGAAAAAGTAGTATGTGGTGACGTAATTAAAGGCTGCATCATTAACGCATGTGTGCAGCGGCTGAATGTTTTGTGTTTTTTGAGTGCTTGGCTTCCCTGTGCTATGTTCATGGGTGCTTACTCCACAGGAGGCTTTAAAATGGGTGAAATACCTCTGGGAAGTGGAACACCCTCGGCAGTCACCAAAGCCAGTGTGCCATGAACAGAGCGGGCAGCATGGGAGAGCTCTGGTGTGCTTCAGCCCCATGTAGAGGGTGGGGCAGAGAGTGACCTGCCTGCTTCAGAGACATCACCATTCCATGTGCATCAGCTGGAGCTGGTACACAGGTCCATGGCATGGCTATGTGCAGGTCTGTGGGAACATGCAAGGGCATCCATGCTGCTCCCCATGCTCTGCAGCCCACACAAAACCTGAGCTCCTTTAGAGGGTATTGGTGTCTCTCAGCATGGGCAGAGCCATGTATTCCTCCCTTAATCCCTTTCCTGGAAACAACGATGCTCTTTTGGCTTGGACTACACAAAAAAACCTCACCCCAAAGCAGACCTCTGGCACACAACATTTTCACCCCAACAGCCAAAGTTTTGCTAGGTTGTAGGCAGGGATGCCAGCCTCTCCTGCCTGTTCTTGCTGTGAGTCGGGGGGACTGTTGTGCTGCTGACTGTCCCCTCTGCCCCCCAGGACTACTGGCTGTCCTTGCTCTACAAGCGCCTCATCGGTCCCAAGGTGCTGGCAATCCATGTGGCTGGTCTCCAGAGGAAACCCCGGCCTGGCAGGGTCATTCGTGACAAGCTCCGCATTTACGCCCACTGCACCAGCTACCACAAGTAAGCAGAGCGAGGGAGGCTGGGGGCTGCAGGAGGGTGATAAACAGGACCCCCAGGAGACGGGGACCACCAAGGACACGCTGGGGCAGAAGCCCAGGGTTTGGCTCCAGCAAGGCAGGTTGGCTTCCCAGGGGACTCGCTCAGGTGCTGCTCTGGCCACTGTCGCAGCGGAGGGAGCGCGCAGGAATGGCAATGTCTCCGATGAAAGTCACGGCAAGCTCGTGCCTGGGAACGGGGCCGGCCGGGGCTGGTGCAGTGGCTGCCAGGCAGCCCCAGCAGCAGAGATCAAGGGGGTGGATTTCACACGAGGGGCCCCCGGTCGGTCGGGTTACCCGCCGGGCTGTGCTGCCGGGGAGCCCGGCCTGGTTATTGTTTCGCCGATAAGGTCTTTGAAAGCGCCCCAGTAAGCCGGGGGGGGTGGCCACCTCCTCTGCAGACACAAGTTGCTATTGTGGAGGGGGAGAGACTGTTTCTTTACACAGTCCAGATGCTTTCAACATGCCTCCAGCTCGGTAGGAAACCTTGTCCAGTAACTGACAGGTGCAAAGTGCTTTATAGCCTTTGTTTGGGGCTGCCTGATTAGGCAGGGACAGAGGATCAGTGTCTGGACCTGTCAGTTAGGTGCCCGGGGCAGCGGGGGCAGACGCCACCCGTGCACAGAGCTCCCCTCCGCCTTGGCACCTTTCTTGCAAAGGGCTGGGGGGGCTGTCCCGGGACCGCCACCCCCGTGGCACTGTCTTGAGCTGTGCCACCCCTGGCTGAGGAGGGGGAGGTTGGAAAGGTGTCATCGCGGAGCTGGGCTTTGTGATGGGGAGGTGGCATCTCCCTGTGGAGAGGGGCAGCTGGGATGACGACATCCTCTCTGTATGGCTGCATGAGGCCAGTGTTTGCAGAGGCCCCCAACCCCCTTCTTGGCGGCGACACTCCCAGGGCACATGCCAGTGCCACCCTCAGCTTCCACTCTCCCTTTTGCAGCCACAACTACGTCCGGGGGTCCATCACCCTTTACATCATCAACCTGCATCGCTCCCGGAAGAAAATCAAACTGGCGGGGACACTGCGGGATAAGATTGTGCACCAGTACCTGCTGCAGCCCTACGGCAAGGATGGGCTACACTCCAAGTAAGTGCGGTGCTGGTGGCTGGGCTGCTGCTGTCACCCTGTCCTCGATACCACCACCCCAACCCTCTCCTGGTCCCACAGGTCGGTACAGCTCAACGGGCAGCCACTGGCCATGGTGGATGACGGGACCCTCCCTGAGCTAAAGCCTCGTCCGCTGCGGGCCGGCCGCACCCTGGTCATCCCCCCACTAACCATGAGCTTCTACGTGGTGAAGAACGTGAACGCGCTGGCCTGCCGGTACCGATAGCCCGCAGCCCAGGACGGACCCACCGGCCCCGCTCCTGTCCCCGCGCACTCCCAGGACACGCTGCCTCCTCCGCAGCCTGCACAGCCTCGCAGCAGGGCCACATCAGGCGGGCACCGCACCGTGCCCTTGTCCTCACGCCCTGGATGTCCTCCGGCTCAGCACCCTCTCCTGCCCTGTGGCCGCAGAGCTCTGCTTGGCCCTGGCCACTATCCCGCCAGAGGGGTGCGACGGTGAATTTGCAGGGCCTGCCGCAATCCGTCCAGGGGTCCGGTGCCCACCGGCTGCTGGGGAGGGCTGGGGTGCCGAGCCCCGGTACAGCCCGCGATGGGCAACCTCCCCGGCCCCCCTCGCCCCGCTGCCCCTCAGGGTGACACCTCCGGCAGCCGGGTCCCCCCTTTCCTCCGCACCTTCCCGGGCAGCGGGCAGCGCT
>JAVJGI010000065.1:25032335-25045281 GCA_035590275.1 Ibycter americanus | reverse complement strand
GCAGCACCCAGGTGCTGGGGGCTGCACACTGCAGGGGGGGGGTCACTGTAGGTGACACAGCTGGGTAACGCTGTCCCCCCCCCCGGGGTCCCCGCTACCGTTGGGACCAAAATGGTGACGGTGCCCAATGTGGGGACAGAGGCCACCGCTGCGCCCCCCCCCTCTTCCCCAACACCCCCCCCCAGGTGTTTTGGGGACCCGGGGGTGGCAGTGGTGGGACACACACCGTTATTGCACGACCGAGAGCAGCAGGCAGCGGGCGCGGGGAGGGGGTGCGCGGGCGCTGACCCGGGAGCATGTGCCGCAGGGCCCGGCGCTGGAGGACAGCCTCAACACCCTCTTCGCCCCCCTCATCATCTCCTGCGCCGCGCTGCTGGAGAAGCTCGCCGACACCTACACCTGCTTCGCGACCGAGCGCGGGCGGCACCTCCACGTCCTGCACATGGTAGGGCCGGCACCGGCACCGGCACCGGGGCAGCGCGGCCGGTCCCCACCTGACCCCGCTGCCGGTTGCAGTTCGGGGACTGCCTGTACATCGCGGTGAACGGCGACGGGACGGAGAGCGAGGACGACCTGCGCCGGACGCTGTTCGTGCTGCGGCGCTTGGTGGAGGCTCACTGTGGCCTCGTCACGCTTGACTCCCACCTCATCCGCAAGGAGTGAGTGGGCACGGCCGCCCCACGGCTGGCGCACCGGGGTGCCCAGGCGGCTGCCAAGCGGTGCCTTCGTGCAGCCCCGGGGGGGTGGGAGTGGGTGTCTCTGAGCTGGGATCCCCCCTTCGCAGCAGGACCCCCTGGCTGCTGGGCTGCGGCTGGGTTTTGGGGTGCCCGCCCCAGCCGGGAGGTGCCGGCCGGCTCTCGGCTCACACGCTGCGGCCCGTTGCAGGCTGCGGCCGGCCGATTCGGAGCAGCGGGAGCGTGTCTGGAGCCTGCTGCGGGGCCTGCTGGAGACCTACAGCCACCTGCGGGAGGAGGACCAGAGCTTTGCGGTGGAGGTACCGTGCCCCGGGGTGTCCCTCGCCTTCGGGGCGTCCCAGGGCTGTGAGGCTGCTTGGAGTCCCGGGATGTGGGGAAAGGCAAGGCTCTGGGCCAGAGAAGCCCAGCCTTGCCCCTGGGGCTGCATGACTGGATCTGGGGGGGGCTCAGCAGTCCTCCCCCTGACCTGCACCCCAGGCTGTGGAGCGGCTGATCCACCCTCAGCTGTGCGAGCAGTGCATCGAGTTCCTGGAGCGGCAGGTGGTGCAGCACATCAACACCAGCCCGGAGCGTGGCGGGGATGAGGTGGGCCACGCCTTCCTCCTGGTGCACACCAAGCTGCTGGCCTTCTACTCCAGGTGCACCTGGCCCCACCACCCTCCCCAGGGCAGCCACTCACCTTCCCGGCTGACCCTTCCCTTCTCTGTCCCACAGCCGCAATGCCAGCTCCATCCGCCCTGCAGACCTGCTCATCCTCATCCTCCTGGTGCAGGACCTCTATCCCAGCCAGAGCACTGAGGAGGAGCTCAGCCCCCAGGTGCTCCAGAGCAGGGTGTGGGGGGCAGCAGGTTGGGGTGCCCTGCAGGATGATGCCTTGGTGGCCAGGGCTTAATATTTTTCCCCTCTTTTCAGAAGCCTATGGAGGGGAAGGTGCTCCCCCAGGGACCCAAGAGAAGCGAGAGCATCCCCATGAGTGGCCCTGGCTCCCATGGAGCTGCAGAGAAGGACTCGGATGACCAGGTGAGGCCCTGGGATCAGGAGCTGCAGGGTGGGACGTTGGCGGGGCTGCCTGTATCGCTCCCATCACTGTATCGCTCCATCACACAAGAATGACCCAGCCGTTCTTGCTGGCAGGACACAGATGATCTCTCCGTGCCTGAGGTCTACTACACACCCGAGCCCTCCCCGGGCAGGCACAGCACGGGTGAGTGCCCAGCCAGGTGGCAGCCCTGTCCCGTGCTCCCCAGCCCTGTGGAGGCTCTGGGACTGCATGGGGGGCTGGCGGGGAGGGCAACCTGCTGTGCTTCCTGCAGGCAGCGAGAGCTGGTTGGAGGGTGCTGAGATCCTTGGCACCGGCGAGGCAGACGCTGCAGATGTCCAGGTGAGCAAGGGGTCCTGCAGTCCCTCCCAGCTCCACACCTCCTCAGCTTGTCCTGCTGCTCTTTGCGGTCTCTGGTCCTTGTCACTTGTCCCTTGCTGTGCTGTGGCTGTGGCTGCCCCAGGCTCTAGAGCCGGGGGTGTGCTCTGCATCCCCCATGTAGTACCTAACTGTGACAGCTCTGACCACCCTCTCTGAGGCATTGCTTACAGTCTCCCTGTGCAGAGCTGTCAGCAGAGGGGCTGGGGCTGCCTCAGAGCAGTCTGGTGTCTCCCTCTGCTGCCTCTGGGCTTTCTGGGTTGCTTCCCTGATGGATGCTGCAGAGCCTCACACATTCTCTGCAAGTGCTAGCCTCAGCATAGGGCATTTGCAACCTGTGTTTTTGCAAGTGGCTTCACCTCTGTTGCTATCCCTTGGCTCAGTTGTGCCCGGCTGCAGCTTTCAGGGCATTGCTGTGTCCCTCCAGAGCATCCTGGGTTGGTGCAGGCTGTCTCATCCCCACAGCGGGCTGAGCATCTCCCCTTTCTCCCCAGATGGCAGAGGACTTGCTCCAGACCTTGGGGCCTCTGGTCCCTGAAGCTTCAAACCCCAGAAGGATCTTCCTGGATGCCAACCTGCGGGAAGGTTACTGCCCCTTGCTGCCGCACACCATGCACTGCCTCCCGCTCTGGCCAGGCATCTCCCTCATCCTCCTGACCAAGGTGAGCTGCCTCTAAGATGAGGGAAGCGATGTCATGTTGGGTCCTGGCTGACCCACCTTTCCCGTCCCCAGCAGGGCCCCACAACCCAGGTAGCCGTCACCTTGTACCAGCTGCTGGATGGTTTCTTGGTGCTGGAGAAGAAACTCGAAGAGGGGCTGGAGGCGGGAGCCCCACGCTCCTACCCATTCCTGGCCGAGCTGCGGCAGCGCATGGACAAATTTGTGAAGAAGCTGAGCGGGCAGGACATCCAGGTGGGAGTGAGGATGTGAAGACCCTGTCCCCCTGTGTCTGCAGCCTGATGCTGAGCCCTGTCTCTCTCTAGTTGCAGAACAGCTGGGTGGACTTCAAGAACAAGATATTTTCCCGAAGTGATCCTGGGAGCTCCCTGGAGTGAGTATGGGATGGCCAGGAGAAGTCTCCAGGGCAGGCGGGGACCTTTCTAAGCCTGGGGGGCGGTGCGGCTGTCCCTGCTGCCCTGGGGACCCAGGGCCAAACTTGACATTGTCCCTGTCTCCCGACTCAGACTGCTGCAGGCAGTGGCCAATGTGAAGCGGCAGCTCTGCTCCGTGTACCGCCAGCTCTTCCTGGCCTCCACCAGCCACAGCCTGTCGCAGGGACTGCGGGACCGTGCCCAGAAGCTGATGAGGTGAGTGCGTGGGGGTGGCCAGCATCCCTGGGGCGCTGCCCCACACCCAACTATGCTGGGGCTTGGGGGGTCCCAGCCCCTCACTGTGCCTTTTCTCGGCAGGGAGAAGCTGCTGGACTGGCGGGACTTTCTGCTGGTGAAGAGCAGGCGCAATATCACCATGGTGTCATACCCGTCCCTGTGGCTGGGAACCCAGCCTGGCAAGGAAGGGTCCCCAAGGGGGTAGCAGAGGTGGGAGTGGGACCCTGTGTCCGCAGCACTGGGCTCAAGGGGAGGAGTGTGGTGGGTGAAGCTGGTTTCCCCAAAGCTCAGGGGCTGTCCTGGAAGGGCACCAAAGTTGTTGGACACCCTTAACCCACCCCACGTACCTAGAGGACTTTCCTGGCCTGGTGCACTTCATCTACGTGGACCGCACGGCTGGGCAGATGATGGCACCATCGCTCAGTGTGACAGAGAAGTCCAGCTCAGAGCTGGGCAAGGCCCCCCTGGCCACCTTCATCAAGAGGAAGGTACTGCTCATGGGCCTGGGGGTGGGATGGGAACCACAGGAGCGGGTGATGGTTGGAGGGTTTTCTGCTCAGGCCTCAAGTGCCCCTGTCCCCCAGGTCTGGTCCCTGATCGCGCTGGCCCGGCGGTACCTACAGAAGGGCTACACCACGCTCATGCTGCAGGATGGTGACTACTGCTGCTCCTACTTCCTCTGGTTTGAGAATGAGCTGGTACGTGGGGCCAGGAAGGGGCTGAGCCCCGCTCCCCAGGGAGCAGGGATGTAGGTACAACTCCAGCTCCTCGGCAGTCCCTTCCCTGCTCCTGCCTTCTACTGTCTTCTCTCCTCAGGGCTACAAGCTGGAGGTGATGGAGGTGCCAGTTCTCTCCGATGATTCTGCTCCCATTGGAATGCTGGCAGGAGACTACTACAGGTGAGTAGTCCCTAGCCCTGCAGTTTTGCACCAGGGCCCAGGGCTGTGCTGGTGCAGGGGTCCCCATGCATGATGCTGTCCTCATTGGGATGTCACTGCAGCATGGTATCAGTGTGTGGTGTCACTGGGGTTGCACGAGCCCATCTCCCCAGCCTGGTGCCATGGTCCTGCCAGTGGATGGGCGCTGTGTCCTTACCAGGGCCTTTCTAGGGGGAAAGTGGTTAGAAAGGGAGTGCTGGTCTGCACTGTGCCTGCTGAGCCATGTCTTCTGCTACCCAGGAAGCTGCTGCGTTACTACAGCAAGAACCACCAGGCAGAGGTGGTGAAGTGCTATGAGCTGCTGACTGTGCACCTGGGCATCATCCCCTCCGAGCTCGTGGTCCAGCAGGCCTGCGACTTGGCCCGGCGGCTCTGGGAGCCCTCCCGCATCCCCCTGCTCTGAGCTGTCTCCAGCCACCTCGGGGCCAGGATTAAAGTGGGTGTGTGGGTGTTCCTGGCGCCTGGACTGCTTCCTTGGTGTCTGTGCGCGTCAGCTGTGCCTGCAGGCAGCCACAGGCAGCCTCCTCATCCTCCAGCCCGGCTGGGGCTGGGGCTGCCCCCCTTCCCTCCCACTCCCTGTGGGCTTTGCTGGCAGCCAGCAGCCTCTAGGGACGAGCGAAGAGTGGGGCTGAGAGGTTGCTGGCAAATCACCATCTTGCTGAAAAGTGTGTTTCCAAAGCAGGATTTATAGCATTGGCTTGGCATCACTGCCAAGCTTTGGCCAGAAAACAAAATGGTGTAGCCAAACTTGTGTGGAGGAATGGTCCAGGGTACATCCCCCTTTCCGCTCATCCCCAAATGTGGGCTGCAGGGCCCTCGGGGGTTTGGCAGGCTCTGGAGAGGTGCAGCCCATCCTGAACCCCCTTCCCCACACCTGGACTCCCCCATACCAGTCAGCCACAGGGCTGAGCTCAGCTGTGAATGGGGTAAAGCTGAGGCAGCTTATGTGTTTCCCAGGCACAGCTGGGCTTGGTGCACATGCAAACCCCCCAGGCACAGCTGGAGATGGGGCCAGCCCCAAGGGACTCTGGCAGCCACTGCCCCTCATTGCTCTGTGCTGCTCGCAGGGGGTGGGGATGGCGATCTGGAGAGCACTGGACCATGGCAGAGCCTTTGCTCTGTCCTGCTAGGCAGGAATTTGCCTGGCTGAGCAACACCACTGGGTTTGGGGCCAAGCTCACTCCCAAGCTGCCCCTTTTCCCACTGCTCTCAGGGCTGTGCTTGGGGCTTTCCTGCTCGAGGGGGGCAAAGCTCCCCCTGTCCCAAGGTGCTTGTTGGCTCACAACTCCAGCCACATGCCCCCAGGTCCTCCCTGGAGTGGAACAGGGGCTGAGGGGGCTCTCAGGCCCCTGTCTGCCTTCTCAGCACCTTCCTGGAGTACAGGCTGGGGAGCACCTGGCATCCTGCTGAGCACCAGGCAGGATCTGACCCTGTCGCCTTCTCAGCACTGGGGCTGGTCTGCCCATCTGCAAGCCCACAGCAAAGCTCTGCCAGGCTCATCACATAGCTGTTGGCAGTGCCAGCAGCAGGGCAGCACTCAGCATGCGCCCTTGTGCTGCCCAGCCTCCCTGCAAGCCCTGGGACATGGCGTCTGGCCCTGCACCAAGGCGTCCCCTGCCTTGGCCCCCCCTGGCCCCTCCCCACGCCTGGAAGCCCTGGGAATAGTTCCACTGTGAAAGCAAAGTCCAGCTTGCTGGGTGCAGGGCAACCATGGCTGGGCACTGCGTGGCGATGGCAGCTGGGCTCCGGGCAAGACTGGGCATGGGCTGCCCGTCCTGCTGCCTGTGGGGCTGGCATCTGTCCCCAGGGCTGCTGGGTGCACGGCTGGCCCATGCCAGGGCTGCAGATCGGCTACAGCGGGAGTACGATGCAGTGGTGATTGGGGCAGGTAACACAGGGTGAGGGAGCCAGTGCTGGGCTGTGGGGAGCTGGCGGGAACCCCCAGCTGCCCTGTAGTAGCCAGGTGGGGACTACAGTGGTGCTGGGTGTGTTGCAGCCCCCCAGCACGCTCCTTGTGCCAGGGAGACTGCAGGGGTCTGGCATGACTGGGCACATGTTGCAGCCCCTCGGTGTGCAGGAGCTCTGCCTTGAGCACCTCTGTCACCGTCCTCTGCACTGTTAGGGCCAGGGCTGTAGGGACAGGAGAGGATGCTCCTTGTCACCTCTATCCTCATGTCCAGAACCGCATTATTTGGGTGGTTGTGGTAGCCTTGCGCCCCAGGCATGGCAGGGTTCCCTGTGCTGTGGGACCACCACAACACTGGTGTTGGCTCATCTCCCTCTCTCCTTGCAGGGCACAACGGGCTGGTGGCAGTGAGTACCGAGTGCAGGATGCTGCTCTCTCTTTGTGGAGGGTCTCCTCCATCCCTGGGGGACAGTGGGGGACCAGGGAGGGTCTGCACCGTGGGCAGGGGAGGGTGTTGTTGGCAGTGCCCATGGGATTGGGGGCTCCCACAGGGCTGTGGGGAGTGGTGCCCTCCCTGGTGAGGGGGGCACCATGTGCAAGAGGGTGTTCAGGGCGATGAGGACATGTCCCACCTGGAGGAACAGGCAGTGTGATGCCGTGCTCCCTGCAGGCTGCCTACCTACAACAGGCAGGGGTGCGCACGGCTGTGCTGGAGAAACGCCACGTGCTGGGTGGTGCAGCCGTCACAGAGGAGATCGTGCCAGGTACCACTGCACACCCCCTGTCCCCCATCCCCGGCCAGCCCTGGGCATGGACACCCCCCACCACACCACATCTTCCAGGCTTCAAGTTCTCCCGGGCATCGTACCTGCTCAGCCTGCTGCGGCCACAGATCTATGCCGAGCTGGAGCTGCAGGTACTGGCACCCATCCCTCACTGGGCTGCTGGCACCTCCTGACACGCTGGCAGGGTGAGCCCACTGCCAGGCTGTCCCCACACGGTGGGTTCTGTCATCCCTGTCTTGCAGCGGCACGGTCTGAGGGTGCTCCCACGGGACCCCTACTCCTTCACCCCAATGTTGGAGGGCAGGACCCCCCCCCGCTCCCTTCTGCTGGGGCATGACATGGCTCAGACCCAGCTGCAGATTGCTCAGTTCTCCCAGAAGGATGCCCAGGTACCGCAGGGGCAGCACCCAGTACAGCAAAGCCCCCAAGGGGCTGCCCTGCCCATGGAGTGGCAGGGATGCTCCTGGGTGGGGTAGCCATTGCACCCACCGTGGCACAGTACCTGCTGTCCCCTCTCTGTCCACTTTCAGGCTTACCCTGAGTATGAGGCGTTCATGGGGGGCTTGGTGTCTGCCCTTGACCCGCTGCTGGATGTCCCACCGGTGGATACAGCTGCCCTGGGGCAGGGTTCTCTGTTCCAGCGGCTCAGGGCCGTGCGAGCCCTGCAGCCGCTGCTGCGAACAGGTATGTCTGGGGTGCCAGGGGACCCCAATGGCATTGGGTGTTTGTGTGCACCTGGGGCAGTTGATGCAGAACTGCCCCTTCCCAGGGCATAGGCTCCTCAGAAGCCTGGGCTGGCAGCCTCTGGCAGGCTTGCCCACCTTTGTCCTGCCGCCTGACCCCCAAACCCAGCTGGGCACAGGCAGCCAGCCCTGGAACAGCCATGCAGGTCTCACACCACCTCTCCATCCCCAGGGCTGGCGCTGGGGCGGCAGCTGCCCCGCTATTACGAGGTGCTCACAGCCCCCATCTCCAAGGTGAGTGCCAGCAGAAGCAGTGTGCAGCCCCTGGCTGCCTCGCTGCCTGCCTGTGAGGATGCTGCAGCAGGCCCCACCCCAAGCCTGGTGCTCTCTTTTTCTCCTGGGCCAGATCCTGGATCAGTGGTTTGAGTCAGAGCCCCTGAAGGCAACTCTGGCTACTGACGCGGTGATTGGAGCCATGGCCAGCCCCCACACTCCCGGCAGTGGGTGAGGGTCCCTTCCACCCAGGACTCATGGCTGCACCATTCCCCCATGCCATCCTCTGTGCCAGCAGCTCCTCGGCTCTGCTGTGCCCCAGTACCCCATACCCTGCTCTGCTACCTCTCCCTCCTACTGCCTGCTCAGCCTTGCCAGAGTGGCTCAGGGGTTGGGGCTGGGCAAGGGTCTGCCCCCCCATCCCTGCCATGTGGCTCTCCTGAGTGGTCTCCACCTGGCCCTTTGCTGTTTGGACATCTCTGTCCCCAAGGCAGGTCAAGTCCTGGCCAGTGGGTGCTCACTGCAACTGAGCTGGGCATCCTATGAGCTGGTGTGGTCCCATCTATGGGGGCCGTGGCACCATCCCCACTATGCCCATGCAGGGGACAGACCTGTCCCCTTGGCCAGCAGATAGCCTGGGATCCTGCCACCGCAGGTACGTGCTGTTGCACCATGTGATGGGTGAGCTGGAGGGACGGCGGGGTGCCTGGGGCTACGTTGCTGGTGGGATGGGGGCCCTGTCTCAAGCCATCGCCTGCGCAGCAGCTGCTCGGGGAGCCCACATCTTTGCTGAAAAGGTATGGGGTGTCTGGGTGTGGGCAGCTGCACGGCTAGCCTGCAGGCAGCAGGGATGCTCTTGGTGAAGTCCCATCCCCAGGTGGTGTGCCACGTGCTGCTGGGCAAGGACGGGCAGGCGCAGGGCGTCCTGCTGCAGGACGGAACGGAGGTGAGGAGCAAGGTGGTGCTGTCCAACGCCTCCCCCCAGATCACCTTCCTGGAGCTCGTCCCCCAGGTATGGGGTGCATGGGGCTGGTGGGGGCTTGGCGTGGCCATGCTGTCCCTTCACAGCCAGACTCTGCAATGGCATCTCCCACCCCAGGAACATTTGCCAAAGGATTTTGTCCAGCGGATCCAGCAGGCTGACACGCGCTCCCCTGTCACCAAGATCAATGGTAGGTACTGACGGGACCACCTTCACCACCATCCCTGCTGGAGGGACACTGGTGCCAGGCTCAGTAACAGGCTGCACCCTGCTTCCCCTGTCCCCACCTCCCACACTCAGTGGCAGTGGATCGGCTGCCCAGCTTCCTGGCTGCCCCCAATGCCCGCGATGGCCGGCCCCTGCCCCACCACCAGTGTTCCATCCATCTCAACTGCGAGAGCACCCACCTTCTGCACCAGGCCTTCACTGAGGCCACCCATGGGCACCCCTCCAGCAGGTAGGAGCCTGCATTGGCACCCCTCGGTGCACTGGGGAAGGGGCAGGATGGCCGCGGTGGCTGGTGCTGGGGGAAGAGGCTTGGGGTGGCTGGGTCCCCCTCTGCCTGCCCAGCTGGTGTCCTGCTCCCCCAGGCCCATGATCGAGCTCTGCATCCCCTCAGCACTGGACCCAGGACTGGCCCCACAGGGCTGCCATGTTGTGTCCCTCTTCACCCAGTACACCCCCTCCGTGCTGGCAGGCGGGCAGCCCTGGGATGAGCAGGCCAAAAATATGTATGCAGACACAGGTATGTAATGCATATGCAGACATGGGCACATAATGCATGCTGGACCGAGGCACCAGGAGCGCTGGTCCCTGTCTGGGGGCAGAGCTGCCCTGGAGCTGCTCGGGGTCCAGCCACCATGTGCCCCCGGGCTGTCTGCCAGTGACTCCATCCCTCTCTAGTGTTTGACTGCATCGAAGCCTATGCCCCAGGGTTCAAGGCATCCGTCATTGGCAGGGACATCCTGACGCCACCAGACCTGGAGAGGATCTTCGGGCTGCCTGGTGGAGTGGGTACCATGAGGGCTCAGCTCTGAGCATCACTCTGGTGCCAGCTCTGGCAGGCACACCCAGCTCACATACAGCTCTGCTTGCAGAACATCTTCCATGGAGGGATGTCTCTGGACCAGCTGTACTTTGCCCGGCCAGCACCATCCTATTCGGGCTACCGGTCCCCAGTTCCTGGCTTGTACCTGTGTGGAAGTGGAGCCCACCCTGGTGAGCAGTGCTGGGAGCCAGGACCCCCCTGGGGACTGCAGGAGGAGGGTAGGGGCATGTGGAAGAGGTGAAAGGGCAGCGTGGGTCAGGGGGGTCCACTCCCCTCTCTGCTCTCGCACGGACAGGGAGGTGGGGGCAGCTCCACAGGTGCAGCCCTGGGCCCCATCTCCTGGGGCTGGAGCTGCCCACCACTCCCCATTTCTGCTCTTGCAGGAGGAGGAGTGATGGGAGCAGCAGGACGCAATGCCGCCCAGGTGGCCCTCAAGGACTTCAGACGCCTGCGATGGCAGTAGTGACAACTTTGCCTATGCAGGTTTGTGGCTGTAGTGAGTCATGCTGACCCCAGGCAGAGCCCTGCCCGTCCCCCACTTCCTTCCAAGGCACTGCAGGACAGCAGCATCCCCTGGGAGCTGGGGGGTGCAGGCAGGCAGGGTCTCTTGTGCTCCCAGCTGCTACCATCACCTTGATTGCATGGCTGCTCCCAGCCCGCTGCAGCCCAGCCTTGGGCAGCTGTGGAGAGCCTCGCTCAGCTCCTGCCTGCACCCGTAGAAATAAACCCTGGCCTGGGCTGCGTCTTGAGCATTCTCGCTGTGGTTTTCGGCTCTTTGTGCAGCTCCCAGCATGCTGGTATGGAGGGGCTGCACTGTGCTATCTGCACTGCGGCTGGTGATGCAGCCCTGGGGGAGCTGCCAGAGGGGACAGGTATGTCTGGCCAGGACCACCCCAAGGTGCCTAGAACAAGCAGGGAACCAGGGAGCTGCTTGAGACCTGGAGCCCCCAGCTGTCCTCTGTCCCCATGGCCCTCGGTGGCAGTGCGTCCAGTAGCCATGTGTCCAGCAGCTCAGAGACTGCAGGAGCCAGGTCCCTCAGCTGTCCCCTGTGCCCTGCACACCCTCCCATTCCTGCTTGGACCTGCCTGCACATGTTCAGGCCCTGTCTCTCCATCCCCAGGGCAGATGCTCCATGCAGCCCCGCAGCTCTCGCTGGCCACCCGTCAGCCGGCGGCGGGCCCGGGGTGTGCCCCTCGCCCCGGCTGCTGCCGGCAGCCGCTCGCTGCAGATTACAGAGCTCACATCCTCTCTCTGCCCTCTTCCTCCCCCAGACAATGCTCCCGATTCAGCTGCCCGCCTCGCCTCCCGCCGGGCCCTAAATACGGTGCTGCCAGGCTGAGCTGTTGCACCTGAGCTGGCTGAATCAATATTGACCAGCCAGGAATAGTCCCGCAGCCCTCTGAGAATAGCCCCGCACGCCCACCCCGCTGCCCACAGCTTCCCGCGCACGGGGCTGCCCTGCTGCCAGCAGCGGTATTTTTAGCCGCTGCAGTTGCCGGCTGCCTGGGCTTGCAGGTGCCAGCACCCCCTGAGCCCCGAGGGGGATGACAGTGAGAGCGGACACCTCCAGCCTGCCAGGGTCACACTGAGCAGCGGGACACTACGCCTCCACTGCTGCAGGTTGAGGATGGCAGGTCCCAGGTGTGGGAGAGCCCACCGGCCCCCTCGCTGACCTCTTCTTGCTGCCCCCAGAAGCAGAGGCAGAGCTGGGAGCGGGACCCAGCACCTGCCTGCCCTGCACCCCTGCCAGCTTCTGCCATGGGGGGGCTCGGGGGGCTCGTGGCCTCACACTTGAGTAATTGAAGTCCAAAATGTCGAGGCACGAATGAGTCACGCTGCTGGCCCCAGCCCTGCCCCTCCCCAGGGCTTTCCGCGGTCCCCATGTTGGGGCTGGCCAGGGACCCCCACCACAGGAGAGGCAGCATGTGCCCTGAGCCCAGCTGGGGCATAGAGCTGGGACAAGGGTGCCCTGTAAGGGGGTCCCAGGGCCGTGCACCCCTGCATGCGCAGGGGTGCTAGAGGCTCCCGCGGGACGTGGCGATGAGCTCACGGGCTATTCCCGGCCGTGTTGATCCTGGCTCCTCCCGGCAGGAACCAGCTGCTTTGACTCCAAACAAACAGTCCGGTGGCCACCGGCACATTCCTGGCCGGCTCCTGGCCACGGCGAGGGCACAGGGCTTCCTGTTTATCCCTGTCCCACGGCGTGGCACGGCGGGGTGTGTGGGCAGTGGGGTGCCCCGGGGACTGGCAGCACCCCAAGCCAGAGGTTGCTCCCGGGGCAGGTCAGGGGGGAGGGCATCCCCCATCTCCACATCCCACGGAGGGGGGCTGTGCCCAGGGACCCCTGTAGCCAGCCTGGCTCAGGGGTGACCTAGGTGATGCCCCAAACCCCGGGACGACCGTGCTCTGGGCTCCCAGGGCCACGCCACAGCCTCCCCTGATCTCTGTGCCCCCCAAGACCTGGCCCCATGGCAGCACCCCCAGGCACCCCATGCTGCTTGAGCCTGGGCTCAGTGTTGGGCTGTCCCCAGCATGAGCAAGCTCATGCCTGCTTGAGCTGCTGTGTGAGGTGGGAAGGGGCGAGGGGTGTCCTTTTGAGGTGCCCCTGGTGTGGCGGTTTATCACCCCCAGAAAACCCATGCTGTGCCTGGCTGGGGGCCAGCCCCATGGTGTGGTGGTGCTGGAGGCAGGGGACACACCTGACTGGGGGTGTTGAGTTCATTCTGAGTGGGGCTCCGGGCTCACGGCAGGTAGGGGCTATCCAGGGGTGCTCGGGCCCCCCAGGCTGGGGGGGAGGGGCAGGGGCAGGGGCTGGGACAGGGGCAGGTTTGCCCCAGGGTGGCAGAGGAGGACAAGGCACGGGGCAGGCATGGTGCAGGGCTGGGCTTC
>JAVJGI010000065.1:25012962-25032281 GCA_035590275.1 Ibycter americanus | reverse complement strand
GGGGCGGCCCGCTCCGCCGCACCATAAAAGCAGCGGCAGGCGGTGCTCGGCAGCAGGAGAGCTGCTGGAGGCCAGCGGGAGCCAGCACCGCGTCCCTCGCCACCGCCTGCCCACGCTGCTGCCTGTCCTGCACCGTCACCCCTGCCAGGGTGAGTGCTGGGGGTGGCCCCGGGCTGGGGGGGGTCTGGGCACCTGGAGTAGGGGGCAGCAGCCTCACTAGTGCTCTGCGTGGGGATGCAGGGGGAGACGTGGGGTGATGTGGGACAACGGCTGTGTGCAGGATGAGGAGGGGACCCCGGTGTCCAGCGGCAGGTTTCAGGTGGGGGATAAAGGCAGGGTCCATGGGACCCCCACTGATGGCCCCAGGCATGGGGCAGGGCAGTGGCTGTGGGGTTGCCAGTGGCTGTTGGCAGCCAGGGCTGAGCGCTGGGCTGTGGGTGCCTGGGAGGGCTGTGTCAGAGCTGGGTGACCTCAGCAAGGGGCAGGTGGATGTGGGGCTGGGGCTGAGCCCCGGGGTGGGGGATGCTGTGAAATGTGCATGGCAGGGACCAGCTCCTGCATCCCCTGCAGCACAAGGGACAGGGATGTCACCGTTGTGCAAGGGAGCATGATATGCCTCCACCATCGGCCAGGTCCTGGGGCCCAGAGGGGGCTGCAGCAGCACCCTTCACCCTGCCAGGATCCCCAAGGGCTCAGTGTTGGGCTGTCCCCAGGCATCCCACTCCCAGAACCACGATGGTGACACCAGCTGGCACAAGCCCTATTCTGCTGCTACTGGTGCTGCTGCTGTGCTGGGTGGCCCCCAGCGGGCAGGAGCCAGCCCCAGTGCAGCTGCGGCTGGCAGGGCCACGGGGACCGGCTGGGGAGGGCCGGCTGGAGGTGCTGTACCAGGGGCGCTGGGGCACCGTCTGCGATGACGGCTTTGACTTCCACACGGCCACCGTTGCCTGCCGGCAGCTGGGCTACACCATGGCCATCACCTGGACCCATAGTGCCACCTACGGCCAAGGGGAAGGTAAGAGGCAGGTGGGGAATGAGGGGGCAGGGGGTCCCAGGGAGGGCAGCGTGCTGAGGAAGCCTGCACAGGGCGGGCTGTGGGTGCAGGCAGCCTGAGGGGCACTGGATGGTGCCCATGGTGCTGGGGAGGGAAATGGGGAGCCCCCCAGTGGCAACCCCCAGCCCTGTGTGCGTGTCCCCAGGCCCCATCTGGCTGGACAATGTGCGGTGTGGGGGCAGTGAGGGCTCCCTGGCAGAGTGCGTCCACAATGGCTGGGGCACCAGTGACTGCCACCACGGCGAGGACGCCGGTGTGGTGTGCTCAGGACAGCGCCTGCCCGGCAGCCCCCCCCAGGCCACCACCTCTGGTCAGCTGGGAGAGGTGAGTGGGGGGCTATGGGGTTCCCCTGTGCCCAGCAGGGTACACCAGGGGGACTGGAGCACATGCCTCTGACCTTTCTCCTTGTCCCCATCCTGAACACCCTGCCCGTGATGCTGGAGTCCCCATGCCCACCCCTGTGCCCACCGCGGCAGGTGCCAAGGCTGAGCCTGGAGGAGGTGCGGCTCAAGCCCATCCTGGCACGGGCCAAGCTGAGCATGCCAGTGACGGAGGGTGCCGTGGAAGTGAAGCACAACGGGCACTGGAGGCAGGTGTGCGACGCTGGCTGGACCAGGAATAACAGCCGTGTGGTCTGCGGGATGCTGGGCTTCCCCCAAGAGAAGCACATCGACACCAGCTTCTACCGGTAGGGATGCAGGAGACTCACATTGCAGCCATGGGGCACATGGGGCAGGGTGCCTGGCTGGACACACTGTGGGGGCAGGAGACCGAAGGGATGAGTGGGTGTGTAGGATGCTGGTATGGCCTGGCCATGCCTGGGTCCCCTTCTTGGGGCCTCAACAAGGGGCAGAACTGGGCTTGGCAGCAGCCAGGGGATTGTGGGGACGGTCACCAGCTGTGGCCGGCAAAGCATGGGTGGAAGGAGAGGAGAGGCAAGCAGTCCTTTGCCCCTCCGCCCCCACCTCAGGCTGGGGCTATAAATACAGCCCGTAATGAGACCCTGCCGATGCCAGGAGTCACACAGTCCCGCCAGGGCACATGACATAGCTGGGCTTGACATGGTAATTGCCAGTGGGGAGAGGACCTGTGCTCACGCTGCCATGCTGTGGGAGGACCCCATGGCTTCAGCTCCTGCCACAGGGTGCTGGGGAGGGCAGGGATGATGTGTGTGTAGGGGGTGTCTGAAGCCCTGAAGGGTTGGCATGGGGCCCCCCAACCTCCCAGCTCTGTGCACCTACAGGAAGCTCTGGAACATGAAGCTGAAGGACCCCAACTCCAGGTAGGGCTCAGCCCTGGGCAGGGCAGGTAGGGGCACCCAGCACAGGTGTTGGGTGGGGGAGAGTCTCTGGTGCCCGAACTGACACTGGCCCCTACTCCTCTCCTTTGGCAGCCTGAAGATGCTCAGCCAGAAGAACAGCTTCTGGGTCCACAGGGTGCGGTGCCAGGGCACAGAGTCCCACCTGGCCAGCTGCCCCACACAGGTGGCCCCACTGGCCCCCCGCCAGCATGCCTGCCCCCGCGGCATGCACGCCATCGTCAGCTGCCTCCCTGGCCGTGCCTTCCAGAAGGGCACAGGCAAGGGCAGGAGCAAGACCTCCCTGGGAAAGGTGAGCCCCAGCACAGCCCCACACCCTGTCCCGTGGTTGCACTGGTGCCTATGGTGCAGGTGGGTGGCTGTGCCCTGGGGCCACTGACCGGCTGCCCCCCACACCCAGGTGCTCCCAGTGCGGCTGCGAGCAGGCACCCATGCAGGCGAGGGCCGGGTGGAGGTGCTGCGCCACGGGCAGTGGGGCACTGTGTGTGACAAGCAGTGGGACCTGGCTGCAGCCAGCGTGGTATGCCGGCAGCTGGGCTACGGGACGGCAAAGCAGGCCCTAGTGGGAGCCCAGATGGGCCAAGGTGAGCCAGGTGGCATGGCAGGTACTCAGGGTGCCACTGGGCTTGGAGTGGCACGATGGGGAAAGCCCCTGGTTTACTGGGTGCTGCCAGAGCATCCTGGGATGTCCAGGCAGCTGCAGCCTGCCCTGGGATGAGGCTCTCCTGGCTGCTCCTGCCACGCACAGCCCCATTCCCATAGGGAACACCCATACTGGGGGAAGGAGGGTGGAGGTCCTCCCTGCTTCAGGATGGACAGAGAGCAGGGGATGCTGACCACCCCTCTTCTTCAGGCCTGGGGCCCATCCACATGAGCGAGGTACGGTGCACTGGCCATGAGCGCTCCCTGGGTGAGTGCCGCTTCCAGGATGCTGAGCGAAGTGGGTGCCAGCATGGGGCTGATGCTGCTGTCCGCTGCCACATGCCCCACATGGACTTCCAGAGCCAGGTGAGTCCCTGTCTCCTCCCCAGCGCCTGTGGAGCTCCAGCCCTATTGCACAGCCCCTGTCCCTCAAGCTCTGTGCCCAATGTGGATGCTCAGAGCAGCCCTGGGGTGGCCCAGAGGACAGAGGGACACAGCAGCATGCTGATAGGGATCTGCAGGATGAGCCAGTGGCAAAAGTGTTCTTGTGATGACAAAGAGGAAGGTGGGGGAGACGTTCAGCTGGATGCATGGGGCTGCCTGCTCCATTGCAGCACTGGGTGGGAGGGCTGGGGGGGTCTGCCCCCAGCTCTGTCTCAGCCCCTCTTTGCCCACAGGTGCGGCTGGCTGGGGGCCGCAGCCCTGAGGAGGGTGTGGTGGAGGTGCTGGTGCTGGTGCAGGGGCAGCTGCAGTGGGGCGCAGTGTGTGGCGCACAGTGGGGACTGAACGAGGCCATGGTCGTCTGCAGGCAGCTAGGGCTGGGCTTTGCCAGCCATGCCCTCCAGGTGAGCAGAGTCCCAGCCTGCGGCTGTGAGGGGTCCTACGGGATATGTGGTGTGGGCATAGGGTGGCCAGGGCTCTGGGATGGGACAGTCCGGAGGGACAAGCCCCAGTGGCAGTGCTGGGGGAGGGCAGCAGGCAGGGGAGGCGGGGTGGGTGCTAGCAGGGGGTGCAAGGGCTGGTCCAAGTGCTGTGCTCCTCCTCTGCCCAGGAGACGTGGTACTGGGCAGGCAGCCCTGATGCCACCCAGGTGGTGATGAGCGGGGTGCGCTGTGCCGGCACTGAGCTGGCCCTCCAGCAGTGCCAGCGCCACGGCCCTGTCCACTGCCCCAGCGGCGGGGGACGCTTCTCAGCAGGGGTCACCTGCACCGCCCGTGAGTACCAGGAGCCCAAGGGGTACCACTGGGAGGGGGCATCCCAGTTCTCTTGGCACAGATAGCAGGGGGAGCTATGTGGGGTGGGGATTGCCTGCTCCATCCCTGCTGATCCCCTCCGTGCCAGACGCCCCGGACCTGGTGATGAACGCCCAGCTGGTGCAGGAGACAGCCTACCTGGAGGACCGGCCACTGGGGCTGCTGTACTGCGCCCATGAGGAGCGCTGCCTCTCCCGCTCTGCTGACCACATGCAGTGGCCCTATGGCCACCGCCGCCTCCTCCGCTTCTCCTCCCAGATCCACAACCTGGGCAGAGCCGATTTCCGACCCAAGATGGGGCGCCACGCCTGGACCTGGCACCAGTGCCACCGGTGAGTGGGCAGGGGCTGGCAGGGAGCTGCCCCCTCCCCAGGTCAGGCAGGACATGGTGGCACCCATCCTGCAGAAGCTGGCCCGCCTGGGGTAATTAGTGGTGTCTGTGCTGGCACTGTCATTATGGCTTTATTTGGCTTCACGGCTGTAATTTCCTCTGAGCCTCTGGGTGCTGCCCGCTCCCAGCTGGGCCAGCCATGTGGTCCCCAGCCAGGTGCTGGCTCTGTGCTCAGCCCCTGTCCCCACAGGCACTTCCACAGCATCGAGGTCTTCACCCACTATGATCTGCTGACACTCAACGGCTCCAAGGTGGCTGAAGGGCACAAGGCCAGCTTTTGCCTGGAGGACACCAACTGCCCTGCGGGTAGGTGTCAGCGGCAGAGCTGCCAGTGAACCTCCCACCCTGGTCCCCGAGGGGGGCTCTGCCTGCGCCCTCTCTCACCTCCCCTCCCTCCCACAGGGCTGCAGAGACGCTTCGCCTGTGCCAACTTTGGGGAGCAGGGGGTGAGTGTGGGATGCTGGGACACCTACCGCCATGACATTGACTGCCAGTGGATTGACATCACCGATGTGCCACCGGGCAGCTACACCTTCCAGGTATGGGGGACAGAGAGGCGGGGCACACCAAGCCATCAGAGCTCAGGGCTGGGGGCCACACTTCATGGGCACCCCTCACCCTGCACATTGGGGTGCTGCTCTGCACCCCACTGTGCATGCCACAGCCCTGCCTGGACAAGACATGGCAGCAGTGCCCCCAGCCCTACCCCTCACCCTCCCCAGGTGGTCGTGAACCCCAAGCACGAGGTGGCTGAGTCAGACTTCTCCAATAACGTGATGCGGTGCCAGTGCAAGTACGACGGGCAGCGCATCTGGATGCACGGCTGCCACACAAGTATGGAGGGATGGGAGCATATGGGGCAGGGTGGGGGGAAGTGATGGGGCTGGAGGTGCCACAGGTCCTGTGTCCCCACCCCCCCACCCATGCTGTCACTCTCCCCAGGTGATGCCTATGGTGCCGATGTGGTGAGCGATCTGGAGCGACGGGAGCGCCTGGCCAACAACCTTGTGTGACCCCCCAGCATCAGCACACTCCTAGCAGCACGGTGGGGCAGCCCACCTCCTGTGCCCCAGACCCTGCACCCCGGCAGCACCAGACGGAGCTCAGGGACTCAAAGACTTTTGTATTTATTGATGCTGCCGCAGAGGACGGAGACGAGCACCGGGGCCAGCAGGGAGTGCCCAGGGGTGCCCAGCCCCGTGCTGCCAACAGGACCTGCGAGAGGGGCCCGGGTACCACAGCAGCCCCCACCTCTGTGGCTCTGGTGCCCCCCAGGATGACTACCTCAGCCTGCCTGCCCCCCGCTGCCCCAGCAGACTCAGGACAGGCCCCAGCCACTGCCACCCGTGCACCAGTCCTGTCCTCAATAAAGATGCTGTGCAATGGGAGTCAGGTGCTGTGCTATGGGAGAGGGGGGTACCCCCTTAACAACCTCAACATTCCCTGCTCCTTCTCCTGCACTCTTCCCCACCAGGACCATGAAGCCAGTCCCCAGCTGGGAATGACCCTCGTCTAGGCAATGTGGCCCCAGCCACGCAGTGTCCCCCCTTTGCCACCCAGGGCCACCAGCCCCCCACCTGCCTGCGTGTGGCCAGTGCCAAGCGTCTCTGGCTTGCTACCAGCAGTCCCCACTGGCCAGGGCACCCTGTCCCTGAACTGGCTGACCCTGTGCACATGAAGGGACCCGGCCAGCTCTGTGGCAGCACAGGCCGGCAGCCAGCCCACCAGCCGCTGCAGCTGCAGCCACCGTGCTGGGCTTTCCCGGGCTGCCCTGGCAGTTCCCCAGCTCTGGGAGCAGCGATGGGGCTGCTCTGCCCCTCGAAGCCCTTGCTGCTGGGCACAGGGTAAAGACACTGTGCCCTTGCCCTCTGTGTTTTCCTCCTGTGGTTTCTAGCTTTTTTTTTCAATACAGGGAAATAAATGGGAATGCCACCAACCCACACACCTAGCCCCCCATGAGCCAGCTACCAGGTAGTGCCACCCCTCTCCTTGCACAACTCTGCCTGTCCCTGCCTCACTTGCAGGCACCAGCCTGGGGTGGGGGGATACCAGCACCCACCTCGGCCCAGGACAGGCCAGGCTGCACCCACACGTCATGGTCCCTGCACATGGAAGAGTCACTGGGGATGGTGGTGACACACTGGGGTGGCCTGAGGCTGTGGCAAGACACATGTCAGCGGAGGCTCACTCCGCCCGGAGTTGGGGTTCAAGGGATGCCAGATGGCAGGGAAGATGCCTTCCACATGAGAGCGGCTTCACGCCCTGAAATTTCCACCAGCCAAGCTGTGAGCAGCTGGGCACAGTGGCTGAGATGGCTCCCAGCTGGCAGCACCACTGGCATGGGGGCAGGCAGCCACCGCCACAGGGTCATGACCGGCTCCACTGCCACCAAGCTGGGGGACAGCCAGGGGACACAGGGCAGCCACACAAGCCCTTCAGCACAGGCTGGGGCACCACAGTCACAACCCAAAACATGCAAACCACTGGCAGAGGTGGCAGAAAAGCATCATCCCCATCCTTACCTGCTATGAAGGGCAGGGGAGCCCCACAAACCATGGCCCCAAGAGTTTGGGGGGGCTACAGGGTGGGAGTGCTGGGATACACAGGGTTGTGTTTCAGGTACTGAGAGATGATGCAAAGCAAAGGAGCCACAGGCAGGTCCCAGCCACCCAGCCACGTCCCTGCCCTGGGGCAGGGCAGGAAGCCCCCAGCCCGTCATGGCCAGCAGCACAGCCACATCACAGCCCCGCACAGGAACGGGAATGCAGCCCTACCCACATGCCAACAAGGGCCCCGCTGTTTGGGGCCACAGCTGCTCCGCGGAAGTAAACAGGGTCCCTGCCAGCACATTCCTGCCTGCTGCCCTGCCCCAGCCCTCCTGCCTGCACCCCCCACCCACCCGCTGGGGACACCCACCACCGGGGAGGTGTGGACATCCACCCCCACGGTGGCAGGGACCGTGCGCAGCAGCCCCCAGCATACATACCCTCCCCTGGCACGCAGGAGCGCAGAGAGCCACAGCCTGGCCAGGCAAATAAAATAAATGGTATTTATTAGCAAAATAAAGGACAGAAACTCTTGCTCACAAGGCCCTGCCAGGTGGCCAGGGCTGCCCCGCACAGCCCCGCAGCTTGGCTGCTGAGCTCCCCGCGTCCCACTGCTGCTTCCACTGCAGCAGGCAGCACCGGGGGTCCTGCCCGGGGCAGGATGGGCAGCGCTGCCTGACAGTGACAGCATCTGCATGGCACCAACCGGCCTGCACCTGTCCTGCTTAGCCCTTTCAGTGGAGCAGCCTGGTGCTTTTGGATGCGGTGCAGTATCCGTCCCAGCTCTGAGATGCAGGATGCCCTGCCTGCCTGCAGAGAGGGGCCCGGGCACCCCAGGGGGGTTTCTAGTGGAACTGAATGTGCAGCCTCCCAGCTCAGTCCCGGCCCTCCCAGGCATCCTCCCGCTGCTTGTTCTCCAGACGCTTCCTCTCTGCAGAGACAAGAGGAAGGTCAACCCCACATTCCCACCACCCCACAGCCACTCATTTCCCTGTGGAGATGGCCGGAGCCCACCCTGGCGCAGCCTTCTCCCACTCAGCAGCCTGTGAGAAGGGGCATTCATGAGGAGGGTCCCCCCACACCACAACCCCTTCCAAGCATCCAAATCTCACCCTGGGCTTCTTGCAGCTTCCTCCGCTCAGCATCTCGTTGAGCTGGCGTCTGGTTGCTGCGTACCCCCAGGGCACCGATCACCAGCCGCCTGGCCAGGGCAGCTGATGTTTCAGGGCGCTCCTTTGCCGGCTGCAGGTAGTCTGGGTGAGCAGAGATAGGGGACATCAGTAGGGGCATCCTGGGAGGGACAGGGCAGCTGGCACGGCTCCGCAGCACTGCTGCTCCATCCAGCTGCTCCATCCCTACCCAGTTATCAGGATGAAGATGCTGCAGCACAAGCACCATGGCACAAGCCACCACGGGGCACCATCACTCACCTGCATATGCCCTGGCTTTGGCTTTAGAGGCACGGGTGCCATGGGAGAGTGGGCGCGTCTTCACCATCAGGTGCTTGGTGCTGAGAGCATCGCGTGCTGCAGGGAGAAAGCAGTAGTGTCTGCTTGCAGGCCCAGCCTCATGCCCAGGATCCAGCCGCAGGAGAGGCAGGGATGCCTCCCCTCTGCCCATTCCTAGCTGAACTGGAAGCAGTACCTGTTATGGGGCTGGAGAAGATGCCCAGGGCATGCGTATCGTCCACCCACTTAATATCAAAGCCTTTTTTCCTGCCGGAGAGAGGGAAGCTCAGCAAGGCATCAGCACTGCATGGGCAGGGATTCAGAGCAGAACCCAGGCAGGGGACCCCAGTGCCGGGGTCGGGGCATTGCCAGCAGACTCACTGATAGCTGCAGAAGACACGCAACAGGTCCTCAGTGCGGAAATCCGAGGGGAAATCATAGATCTCGATGACATGAGGCAGCTCCGCATCGCTGAGGTCTGGTATGGTGGGTTCAGCCCCATAGTAGTTGAAGCGGGGTGACTGCTGGCTCTCCCGGCGCTTCTCACCCCCTGAGAGCTGCAGGGGCGGGAGAGGCACAGCACTGAGCAACCCATGTCCACCCACCCCATGCCAGCTCCTGATCCATGGCAAGTGCTCCCTGGGAAGTGGTCTGGCCCTCGCCCCCTGCCCCAACATTGCAGATGGATTCATGGCATTCAGATATTAGGAGTAACTGACCAGAGCTCTCATTGCTTTTCCCATTACCAGCATCCCTGCACCTGCCATGCTCTGTTGTCCCACTAGGGACGCAGTAGGAACGGCACTGGTGAGACAGAGTGCACACCGCCAAGCACACCCCTCCTTCCACAGTGACATGCTGACCCAAAATACATTTGGGGAACAACAAGGAGCAAGACAGCAAGGTCAGGAGGAAAGACTGACATCTGACTGCCATGTAGGAGCACCGGGCTCAGCATGCCCCAGCTGCAGCACATGCACCAGAGCAGCCCATCGGCATCCCAGACGCCAAGACGGAAAAGCCAGCATTCCCCTGAGGAGCAAGTTCTGGTGGTTAATCACCTGCACAGCTCAAAATTTATGCCTTATTTCTCATCTGAGTTTGTCTGGCTTTGCTTTCCAGCTGGCGGTTCTTGTTCTGCATCTCTCTGGATTAAAGAATCCTCAGTCCCCAGTCCCCTCCCCGTGATGGCACTTACTCATGCTAGTCAAGTCCCTTCTCAATCTTCTTCTTGATAAGCTAAACAGGTTGCATGCCTTTAGTATCTCACGGTGGGGCACTTTCTCCAGCCCTAAAAGATGACGGCTGTAGTGCTTTTCTACCTCTTCCACTTTCCAACCTTTATTTTAAAACATGGGCAGCAGTCTCCCACTGCCACAACATGGGGGTGCAGCTACTCCTACTGCCCACTCCCCTCCACTCTGCAGCATCCGTGCCGGTGGGCCACCCTGCACCACTCACTGCACCCCAGCTTTCCAAACCACACCGTGCCAGCGGCTGAGGGGATTCACAGCCCTGCCCTAGCTGAGACCGCAGGACAGGCACAGCCCAAAATCCAGCAACAGTTCCCCCATCCCCCCCGCAGAGCATGGGGCCAGCATGGTGCTGGGGAATGGACACATAACTCAGCCAGGTTCCCAGCCCGATCCCCCAAGCGATCATAGCACAGCACACCATGGCTGGAAGGTTAGAGTCCATAAATCCCAGCCAGCTCAGTCAATAAAAAGTGCTCATTCCGACAATTTTATGGGGAAGATGGATTCACGGCAGGTGAGGGGGGTGCTGCCCAGGTGGCTGGATGCCAGCGGAGGGTAGAGCTGAGTTATGGAGCTCACGGGACAGGCTAGCACCGCTGACTGAGCTGCCTGCCCCACCACCATCACCCGTCAACCAAGCGCACCCTGTGCATTCATCAGGCACCCCCTGCCCGCTCTGGGGAGGTGAAGGAGCCGTCCCTGGGCAGGATGAAGCCCTACAGTGCCGCTTGAGGAAGCAAAGCACTCAGGTAGTCCCAGGCGCTGGGAAGATGATTAGAGAGCGGGAGCACAGAGTGCCGGAGTGGTCCTTGACCTTCACAAATCACCAAGTGTGGTGGGGCGGCAAGGACGGGAGCCATCTGGCAGCCGGGCTCAGCCACGCGGCAGGCACGGCTCAACAGGTCCCCCCCACGCTGCCAGCACGGGCACACAGCATGCCCGCAGCCCCCCGGACATGGCGCAGGGCAGGGAGCAGGAGCCCTGGCAGGCACCCTGGGAAGGGTCTGCTGAAGGATGGAAAGATGGATGGCAGAGACAGGATGCCAAGGAAAATGAAGCCTGTCCATTGTGCCTCACTGCTCTCTAAAGACGCACCCTCGCTGGAGCACATTAGAGGGGTTCGTGGCTGCTCGCTTTCACTGCCGCTCACTTGCCGAGGGCGCACCTCCAGAGCTGGAGAGAAGGCGTGTGCTGGCATGCATGTACCACGGCCCCGGCACGCAGGCACCGTGCCGGCTGATGGAGAGTCCATCGAGCCTGCAAGGAAATGGTCGCAGTGCTTAATTATCCCCTGCATTCAAACTGATTTCTACTCTGAATTTGTCTGGTTTCAGCTTCCAGCCAATGGATCTTGCTATGGTGTTTTTTCCTGCTAGATTAAAGAGCTGTCCACTATCAGAAATCTCTCCTCCACACAGAACGTCATAAATCTTGCTCTCTGCCGGCTATCTGCGTCGCATAAGGATTCAGCTACAAGGAAGAATGCCACTAATTTTCTTGTCCTTTTTGTTAATTAACAACAGCTCCATCTTCCCAAGAGCCTGCACTCTCCCTGAGCAGCTGCATCCACCTGCCAAGAGCTCAGAGGGCTCAGGAAGCACCAGGCTTGGCATGGGAATCTGCAGGGCGTGAAGACGGCAACTTTTAATTGATAAATCCCTTTTTCAGGTTCTTATTCACCCATTTTGGGAAGCACCCTGGAAAGTTTAAACTTTGCTCAGAGCTTGTGCATGGGAGAGCTAACACAGATACTCCTTGGAGTTAAGCACCCACGCTGCACAGCACAACCTTGCCTGCAGCATCCTACAGCTGCACCGTAACATGGGCCCTCCTTGACCTGCCTCCCTGGCAGGGCCAGGCAGCCACTTTGCTGTGCCCAAGGATGAAGCCATGCCCACCACACCAGCCCACAGAAAGCCAGTGCCAGTCCAACGTGCACCAGCTGCCATTGGAGCAGCAGTGCTGTCCCCCTTGCACCAGTGCTCACCACAGCCTCCCAGCTGGAGGGTAGGGGACTGCAGCTAGGGGGAAGACAGCAAGGTAGGGATGGGGGTACCCAATACCTTCCATGTCCCCCTCCAAGCAGCCCCAGATGTGAGCTCCGTGTGCCCCACACCTTGCCCCAGCCCCACACCGGGCGTGGAGAGGGCTTGGCAGCCTAGGCATGGCCCCGCGGACAGGGTGGGTAGCAGCACCCCTTAGTAAGGATGCTCTCCATTCAATTTCATCCCTTCACAGATGCTGTGATCAGGCACCACCTGCCACTCCACACCCTTCTTCCAGCCCAGGGTGGACAGACGCTGGCTGTAACAATATTAGCGCTGTTTGTTACTTTGGGCACATTAATGTCATTTGGAAAATTACCGGTTTGATGCTACTGATTTAAAATGCAATAAGAGATATTCAGCCTTGCTGCAGAAACTGAGCTTCCATTGCGAACAGCAAGAAAACAGAGTGGTCCTGGTGCTAAGCACCTAATTGTAGTAAATTCAGCAACACACATGCAGGAGGGGATGGTAATGAGCCACAGCTGATTAAGAAGCCGTAGTTTTGAGGAAACATCCCGTTGCTATTTCAATGGGAGCCCATACGTCTCAGCCCATTTCTTTATCACCAGCCCTGGTTTCATGAGGGTGCAGTTGCAGTTTACGGTGCTCAAGCGGGTTTTACTGGGTGTGCTTTATGTACTATAGAGGGAAGATCTCCCCCAATCTTCACCAGCACCGTGGGAAGGGATGGGAACCAGCCCGGGGGGAAGGTGGAGGTCCCAGGCATGTTGGCACAGCAGGCAGCTCATACCCTCGGGGATGGCTGGCAGTGACAGTAGGCAGCACAGGCAGGTTGGCCACATGGCCACAGCACGCCCCTACCATGCACCCACACAGGAGGACATGGGAACAGCTGACCCCCAGGGACCCTGTCCTTGCATCCCAGCAGGCAGCAGCTACCATCCCTGCAAATCCCCACGGGTACTGGCTCACAGCACATACCTCCTCCAGCAGGTGTGGGTCCAGGCAGTCCCCATCATCGTTGAACAGCACGTCCCAGCTCTCCTCGGCACCTGGGCTGGCCTGGTGCAGGGTTCCGGCACTGGCACTGGTCTGCTCTTCCTTTGGGGAGCCACTATGGAGATCTCCCTCTTCCTCCTTGGACTCCTGGCTGCAGTGGTGCTGCTGCAGCAAGCCTGTGTCCTCATCTGCCCGAGCCGGCTCCTCGGCCCAGGCTGCGGGTGAGAGACCCTCTACACTGCGGCACAGCAGCTCCAGGGGTGGTGGGGGCTCACGGCTCTCCAGGGGTGCTCCCTCCCACATGCCACTCACCAGCTCCTTGCCAGCACCCAGTGGGCCACTCTCAGCCTCAGCGCTGCTGTCTGTGCAGATAGAGGTGCCATCCGCTCCCTGTGCGGTAGGCAACAGGTCACCCTCCCCACCGGGATGCCCGGCACTGGCACCGGCAGCGCTCTCCTCCTTGCTGGGCAGGAGCTGGGATGGACTGCCCATGCCCTGCCCTGGGGTGCTCTCCCCAGGGAGCACTGGTGTATCATCCGTGCCACCCCTCGAGCACCTGGGTTCACAGCTGGCTCCTGGTGCACTCAAGGTGCTCTCCCTGGCAAGCTCAGCCATGCCTCCCCACCTCTCCACCTCCTCTTCTGGCACCCCAGTGGCACAGCCCTCACTCTGCCCTGCCAGCAGAGACCCTCCCCACTCCTTCTCCTCCTCCTGGGCTTTCAGACCCATAGCCTCACACACCAGCCTGGGCACACTGCCCCGGCTGCCAACCCCTGCCAGCTGCAGGACACCCTCTCCCGGGCTCTGGGACAGGTCCCCAGCTGGATCTGGTGTGCTGTCCCCCAAATGTTCCGACATGCCACTTGGCCCTGCCTGACACGCTGGCACTGGGCTAGCAGCAGACACTGCGCTAGCAGAGTTGCCTCTAGGCTCAGGAGTAGCCTCCACAGCCCCAGGCTGAGCACTTGTTGGGGATGGAGAGTCAGGGTCGGTCCTCATCATGCGGTGGCTGCGGCTGAGCTCCCCGAGACCTTCATCGTGGGATGCTTTGTCCTGCCCATCCCAGGGCTGGGCAATGGCCAGATCTGAGCACGGCTCCCACACGCTGGGTGATGCCCCCGGGCCCTCTGGCGTGACAGAGCAGCTGCCTCCTGGCCTCCAGCAGTGCCCAGCAGAGGCTGCCCGTGGCTCCTTCGGGCCAGCATGCACCTTGCTCTCCCTCCTTGCCGCTCTGCCCACCTGTGTCCTGGCACGGGGGCTTCGTCTCTGCCCCTCGCCACTGCCCTGGCAAGTGTCCCGTGCCAGGCAGTGGTTCTCGGGCTCCCGGCGGTGCCCGGCTGGCACGTCACCCACCACTTGCACCGCTCTCTCCCGCCGCGCTTTGGGCACGTAGAGGGCCATGTCAGGCTTTCGGCGGCGCGGCCGGCCGCCCTCCACCTCCTGCTGCATGGTGCCACCGCTGCCTGCCAAGGAGAGACAGCGTCACTGCCCTGCCCACATCCCAGTGGCCCCACAGATGGGCACACAGGGGGCAGCCCCTGCCCAGGTCGGCGGGTTGGGGTCCCAGCCTGGCAGCCACCCTCGCTCCCACAGCAGCCAGCGCAGCGATGGATAGCGGAGCCCCAACACTGTCCCCGCGGTAGCAGCTCCGCAGATGGGGTTTGGCGCCTGCAGCACCCCACAGCACTACAGCCTTCGGTGAGGTGTACCGGGCTTGGGGAAAGCAGGGAAACCCTGCCAGCATCACTGGGGTGCCTGTCTGCCTGCTCTGGTGGCTGCTGCCTGGGACACCCCAGCCCCAGGGGCCAGCATCCGCGGCTGAAGGAGGACACAGGGCCCTTGCATCATTCATGCACCAAAAACTGTGGAGAAGTCTGTGGCAGCTGCAGAGCACCAGAAAACCAAACCCCAGCCCAGGGACAACCCAGCACAGGACCACGGCTGCCACCCCAGCACGCCGCAGCCCCGCTCACCTGCTGCCCCATCCCAGCAGAGATTTATTTTTCATCATCTTTGGCAGAAGCAGGCACGCCACGAGCTGCCGGGCCCCCCTGCCCCTATAAATATGCATCAGGCAGGGTTTATGGAGACGGATGGCGTGGGGGGCTGTGCTGTGGTTGAGGGGAAGGCAGAGCGGGGCTGGGCCGGGGCCCCATGATTAATCACTGCCCACTCCGTTTAGGGGGATTCATCACGGGCCGCTGTCAGGTAAATCACTGGAAAAACACCTCTTCAGTAATTAATGTGAAGTGACGGATGGACAGCCCCCGGGCCCATTAATCTGGACCATCAGTGCCGACCGAGATTATGAATGTCAGGATGCATAAACTGCCGGCGGATCAATAGGGCCAGGAACCCATCCAAGGCTCTCATTTCCGAGGCACCTCCGGTACATTAGCCTCCCCTCCACGCAGCCCCCGACCGAGGCGCGAACGCTCCCCGCGGCCCCTCACCAACAGCCGGCAGCGGTGCCGGGAAGGCGAGGGGAGGCCAACCACCGGCTGGAAAGCGGCCGGGGCTGCCCGTGCCGAACGGCATCATCCCCTCCTCCTGACGGACGGACAGACAGACGGCTGCCTCAGCTTGATGGATGGGTCTCTCATGGCACTCTGGAAACTGCTGGCAAGCCTGGGCAGGGCCGTGCTCCCCAGCATCACTGCGGTGTCTGTGCCTGCACCTCGTGCCGTGGAGCTGGGCAGAAGCGCCGTGCACTCCTGCCCACCTCCACGGCACGAGGTGCAGGCACAGGTGCCGCGGTGATGCTGGACACCATCCTGGAGCTGCCCCAACCATTTTTCTGTCTCTGCAGCTCTTGTCATATTTTTCCCCCTCTTTGATACACTAATTTTGCCAGCAGAACGATCCCCTTTATCTTTATCGACCACAAGAAAGGAATGTATCCTACAAACCCTCCAAGGTTTGTATTAGTCATTTTTCAGTCCCGAGGCATTATACATTTCCTCACCGAGTGGCAGCCCGGGTGCCAGAGAGGTGGGGGCACCGGGACCCCCCCCAGCACCACCATTTCCAACCACACAGGGCTTCCAACTGCACCAAAGCACATTCTCCTAAGGACTTTTCCCAGCCAAGCCCAGAGTCTCAGCCCATGGGACATCACCAAATGCCTTGGGGGGGGATCACTGCTCGCCCCAGTCTCTGCTTCCCAAGAACTTCCAGCACAGGGAGCTGCCAGCAGCAGCATTGCTCCACGCACATCCTGAGTCACCTCCAAGAGCCTTTGCACACAGGATTTATGGGCTCCTCGAAAGCTTGCCGTTCACCTTGCCTCACCCTCCAAAGCAGATGGTGCGGCATTAGCCAGACGGCTGGTGCTGGGAGCATCCTCTCCCCGCACAGCTTTGCCTCTGCCCGCCGCACGCTGCTGGGGAAGAGCCGCTTCCTGCAGCCCAGGGAGAACCATGGCAAGGTGGTGACTCGCCCATGCTGGCAGAGATGCTGCAACACTTTGGTTTTTTCCCCACAGGGCAGCACAGCTCCTGCCCCCAGCCTATTACACACTTCATTGATGCCATGGCCACGCGTCGGCACCAACCGATTTCATGCTCTGGGAGGCAGAGCAACGGCCCTGGCTTCGGGTCTCATTCACACTACACTGGGCAGGGCAACCCTCTGCTTCCAGACTCCAGGACCAAGCTTGCCCCACAAAGCCAGGCAGCGATGGCCAGTGCATCCCCAAAAGGGCCCGTGCTGCCCCGCATGCTGCCCTGCTTTTCAGAGCCAGCTACCAAAACAGCTTGGCATTGTGGCACCAAGCCGGGAAAGGCAGCCCCAGACTCAGCATGCCACGATACCATAGTAAAAGTGGCAGTGGGAGCACTGCCCATCTGCCTGGCACATAACACCCACCAGTCCAGCACAACACAGCCTGGCGTGGCCAGGGTGATGCTGGAGCATCAGCCAGGAGGTGGCCAGAGCTCCCCACAGGCACAGGCTCCCCTCACACCATCCCCAAGAACACACTGCTCACAGGGAACTTGTGCTCATGGCATAAGTTTGTGAGGCCTCAGAGCAGCTGCCCGGGGGATGTGCCAGCGCCAGCCTGCTTTACTCCTCTAGTGACCATCTGCAGCACAGACGTGCAGCGTTTTTTCCCCGATTTCTCTCCTTCTTCTGCCCGGGGAAGGAACCCACAAAGAACAGCAAGACAGGGCTGACCACGTCACACACCTTCCTTCACACTGCACAGCGCATCGCCAGATTACCTCCATCATCTGCATCCCTGCCTGGCAGGTGAGGACACCTGCAGCGCAAATCCGACAGCAAAGCCAGAGCTCCCGCTGCCTTCTCCCACTGTGGGCAGAGATGCCGGCCACAGTACCACTCAGGGAACACAGGGACGGGTACAGATGCTAGGCTGCGGGTCTCACACGGAGCATGCCAGTTCCCGGAAAAGTTTCGGTGCCACCCAGCGCCCTCCCAGCAGGCTGCCGCATTTCCTGGCAGGGAGCTGTATTTTTAGCCTTCGAGGTTTCTAATTCCACTCAATCCATACTCCCGTCGATAGAGCAGATAACCTTAAAGCCTTGACGATGAACAGGGATGGCAACACTGGGGGACCGGGGGCCTTGGGGGACCGTGCGCAGCCTCAGCATGCAGCTCGCACACCTGCAATGTCACTCTTTACAGCCTGCCACATATTGGGCTCTTTGGAGGGAAAAAAAATAAATATAACAAGACTAACAAAAAGACAGGTACAAGGAGATTCTAAACAGCCCCGCTGGGGAACCCGCCGCTCACAGGGCTCATCCCATGCCAGGCACGTGCCGTGGCATGCTCACTGACTGCACAACACCGGCGTACAGCAGCCCAGCTAAGGACCATCAGAGGTTCTGGCTATCCTGCACCTCTCCTGCTCTCAGAAGAGCTCCAGCCCAGCCTGCCTGGCTCACGCAGCAGGTGATGGGGCCAGGGAAGGACCCGGATGCCTGGCGAGGAGAGGCAGAGCAAAGGCAAAAACACAGAGTCACCAGCATGAAGCAAAGCAAAGCATTTCAAGGAGCAGAGAGCTGCATCCCATACGACGCCTGCCTGCAGCCCTGCGGCGCTTTAAGACATCCCTGTCCCCTGCTGCCAGGAGAAAGATGCTCTCCAGCAGCCAGAGCAAACACTGGCTACACGAGGAGGCAGCGAAGGCGTCAAAGGCGCCGAGAAAAGAGAGAGATTTCAATCATGCCTTTCATTTGCGATGCTCTTAGGAGATGCCTGGACAAGAGAACGGGAACCTTTCAGACAGGAGGAGGATTTGTAAGTCAATAGCGTCCCCCCACAGCTGCAGGGGGGGGGAAAGGGACAACAAACCAGCAGAAGGAGTTAACAGATGGAGGGCTAAGGGGAATACAAAGGACTTTACAAATATATCCGGGCAGAATCAGCACAAAAGTGAAAAGATCTATTAATAAACAAGGAGGGAGAGAAAATTAATGACGGCTCAAAAATAAAGATGACTCAAAAGGGCAAAATTACTGTTTTTAACAAGAGAAATGCAAATGAGGCAGAGGCCTCGAAAAAACAGCTGCAGGGAAAGCAAAAACAGCATCTCCACATAGACAGGGTCACCTGGCTGGCGTGGCCGGTGCCCAGACGAACCGATTAACCCACCAGCACACATGTGGTGCCAGGAGGAAACCAGGGCCCTGGTGACGGGCAGAGCACACCAGGTGCTGATTTTCTCTGTGAGAAAGGACAACAAAACCGGAGCCGGGCACAGGATAAACCCTGTGCCCCTCCCTAGCACAGAACATAACGGGCGGAGGAAGGAGCCTGCACACCCACCACCATGGGCTCCTGGATGAAGGACATTGGCTTGCCCGGCGGGAGTTATTTTGGAAGAATTGCTGGGCACAGCTTTTGTATAAGGCAAGCAAGGCGAAATTTAGCTGAACTGCAGGGTACCATTTTATACCACCTCCCAAACTTTCATTTGAATAGTGAATTGTAATTAAATTTGCAGATAATACCAAGCAGAGGGGTGTTGCAAACACCAGCCAGAGCACAGAAATCATTCAAAGGATCCAAGAAACATATGCAGGAAACAAAGCAAGATCCAGTCTGGGAAAACGAAGGTAAAATAACCCAAAGCAGCTACTCGGTGGGCAGGAGCAGCCTGGAAAGCAAGGCCCAGAGCCGTGTGGTGCGCTCAGACCAGAAAGGAGGTGGCCAGTGTGACCACCCCAAAATGCGCAAAGGGCAGAAGCTGGTCACCGGCATCGTGCCACAGGCCACCCCAGAGCCGCGCCAGCCCCGCGGGCAGCGTGGAGGATGGCGGGGGTGCCGAGGGCTGGCCGGCAGCCCTGAAACACAGCGTCCAGCGCCCGGGGGCAGCGGGCCCGTGTTACGAGCGGTGGGGACCTGGCACGCCAAGTGCCCGGGGACGCCACATAGC
>JAVJGI010000065.1:25001137-25012862 GCA_035590275.1 Ibycter americanus | reverse complement strand
GCCCCGGCGGGTCTCCCCGCGCCCCTGAGGCAGCCCGGGTGTGGGGACCCCCGGGGTGCCGTGCTGCGGCCCTCCGCTCCGCTTCGTCAGCAAAAATGTTATTAAAAACAAGACCCTGAGGCTGCCTGGGTGTGGGGACCCCCGGGGTGCCGTGCTGGGGCCCTCCCCTGCCGAGACTGCCGGCACTGGAGTCGCTCGCTTCGACAACTGTTTCGGAGTATATATCGCTATCAACATACATATGGGGAGTATGACCTGACAGGGAGTATATCCTCACATTTCTAATTGTGTGCTTCAAAATCTTGCTAACATTTTGTCTAAGGGGAGGAAAGATAGGTGCTGCAGTCTTAGCAGTTGAGTTCCCTGGAAACAAAAAGATTAAAATGATGTTTCATAAGAGACAGGAAGAATCTGAGAAGCACCCTTGTTCAATTTATGAAATTTCTCCTATGAATCCCATATGAATAAAGTGGCTCGTGGGCAGGCAGATATTAATCAGCACACAAGCTTCTGAAATACATACACTTATGATGAAGGTGCTCAAAGTTGTCCTCTGCACTTCTTTTCAGGAGGGGAAAAGAAGGTACACAGATTAAAATAAAAAAAAAAAAGAGAGAGAGAGAGAAAAAAGAAGAGAAGAGGGAAAGAGAAAAAAGAGAAGAAAAGAAAAAAAAAAAAGAAGGAAAGAAGAGAAGAAAAAAGAAAACAAAAGAAGAAAGAAAAAAGAAAAGGAAGAAAAGAGAAAAAAGGAAAAAGGAAAGGAAAAAGGAACAGAAAAAGGACAAAGGAAAAAAGGAAAGGGAAGGGGGAGGGAAGGGAAGGGAAGGGAAGGGAAGGGAACGGAAAGGAAGGGAAGGGAAGGGGAAAGGTGTTTGGACAGATCTGGGGATATACATGGGGGATTTTTTCCTTGTTCTTAATACACAGTTTAGAGAAGATCCATGCTTTAAGCTCAGCTTTATTTTCACTCACAATTCAACTCCTCCACCTCTTTGATTTTCTTTGAATTCTTTCTAGTTTTCCAAAATCTTTTTGATAGTCCATGCCCAAGAGTGAATCTACTGTCTCATTAGTGGCTGTCTCCCCAACTTGTATGTATACATACAGAATATATAGATATATACCTCTTGATACATTATCTTTGTGCAGCAATTGCTGTCTCGGGAGTGACAAAGGCTTGAGCCAGGAGCTCTCAGAACTAGTAACATAAGCTCTTACAACTTTCACCATAAAATGGTTCAATACCACAATATTCAGCTTTGCGGCATCTGAAAAAGATGCTGAGTGAAGTTCACAGCACTCTTGCTCTGGTGCCTCAAGTTCATGTACAGAGCAAATGGAAGAGCAGTAACAAGGAAAGGCTGAACCAAAACATGGGACCTAAACACACAGCTTCCTTGAAACCAGCACTCTGCCTGGGTTTCTGAGCCAAGGACCTTCCTCTGGGTCTAGAAAACCAATGCAGGCCAGTCATCTCCAGTAAAATGCAGCAACAAGGAGGCACCATGATTGCTCAATAGCTTAGGAGTTAAGGTATTCATTTCCCTTGGGAGAAGTTTGCAGGTTCCTCAGGGAGGAAAGTTCTCTAGTTATTGGGCTGTAGGAGTAGCCTTGGGTTGGTCTTTTCAAGTCAGGAGGGGAGAAGAAAGGTTCTAGAGATTAGGGTGGAGGAAGGTTGAAAGGAAGCAGCCTGAGTTGGCTGTGGGTTGGGTGCTTTCTGGTATGGCAGTGTTCAGAATTTGATGTATTTTATACAGAAAGCAATGGAAAAGCATTGTAAAGTTTCTCTTCCAGAGTATTCATCTCTATTAGGTAAGGTACTTTTCTCAGAGTTGTGGGTTCGAACCCATCAGGTAAGGGAGAAATCATTGAATGTTATCCTTCTCTTCCCTTGTGAGCACTGTGGTTGTCACTCTGGGGGATCTGGTGTTTTGTTCATGCTCCCATCCATCAGATGTATGCCTCTCAGCTCCATCCCCATGGGCATGGTGGAAAGCCTGGTGTATAAAATTAGAGAGGTTGTGGGCCTTTGGAGAGGAGCGTGTTTGATGGGGTGCCTGAGGGATGTGCCCTTAGAGGTCTGGTGACCTGCCATTGCCTCGAAGGTCAGGGAAGAAGTCCTGAGGATCCAAATTTGCAGGCTTCAGTGCCTAAAGGTGCGCTTAAGTACACTAGTGCTTTTGCACCTCAAATCCCAAACTGTGTAGCTTGGAGTTGTAAGAGATTCATATATTCTGTGGCTTGGCAGAGGTATAGATAAGGTGAACTGAACTGAGGGCTAGATTTCTACATATGCCACAGTTTTCATAGCCACATCACATTGCAAACAAACAATGCTTATTTCCTCATCCATTATCCCCTCTAAACTTATTTCAACATTACGGCTTGCTTTCTGCTTTTCCTTCCTGCTGCCTTTGTGTTTCAAATTGTCTTCCCCAAGATTGATCTAATTTTGTTATTTTCTTCTCTTATTTCTAATTTCTCTAAATCTGCCGATATTACTGCTCTACCCCGACGGGGCTCACTACTCCTCCCAATTGAACATCATCTGTAAGCTTCATTAGCGTGCTGTATGCTGGCTCGAGCAAGGGGCTGCTTATTTTCTTTTTTACCAAGTGCTCCAATTTCCCCCATCATTCCTCGTTGAAGGGGCTGCTTATTTTCTTTTTTACCAAGTGCTCCAATTTCCCCCATCATTCCTCGTTGAGCCATAACCCACCCTTCATATCTGCAAAAGCTGGAACCAAGGAGCAAACTGCCTCCCTGCCACTCCTTTAGCAGGACATCTGTACCTTGTCAAAGCCCCTGATGTTATCACGCAACAAGGGAAAGTAATGCAAGTCAAGAGTAAACCTTGTCAAGTTTCGACGTGTAACTTGGGGCTGTACCAGGATTAATTATGCCTTCTGCTGCTTTACACACTCATGTCATCAATAAATTCTAATAAACAGGAGTAGGATGTTCTTATTCATGTCATTCCAGAGGAATTAGAACACAGTAGTGTTATTTAGCAATGCAGATGTTTTATTATTGTGTTGTTTATGTGAAAGTGGATATGACATGAAGAGGTATATCAAATGAGCAATAGAGAGAAGCGAGCTGTGCTCCCTTTTTGATTATGCATATTTATTCATACTGCAGAAGTTACTGCACATAGCAGAGTCTTCTAAGATGGATTGCTCGGTTTGGAAACCTAGCCTCCTCTCTTCCCGCCTCCCCCCCACAACTCGGGCGTGCTTTCTAATGAGCTGAAGTTCTCCGGTGCAATTCCCGAGGAGCTGCTTCCCAGGCAGGCTCCTGGTGCAGCTGAGGGAGGAGTGATGCCCCACGCACAGGCAGGGACGGGAGGCTGGTGCCCAGGCAGCTGGCAGCCATCACGGCTTCTGCAGCTCCCTAGAGGTCGTGCAGCTGCTGAGGGACCAGGGGCCAGTCACCTGCCGTCCTGACAAGATGTCACTGAGGCATTGCATGGGGCACCAGTGCACGGGGCTGTGCCAAGCATCTTATCCCTCCTCAGGTACAGCTATAGGGCTGACACTGCTGAGGTCTGAGTGCTTCAGGGCATCCCAGACCTTCCTGACTGCCCACTGTGGGTCCCAGTACAGCCACAGGGGCTCAGACTTGGATAGGCAGGGTCATCCTGCCCCAGCACGTGCCGCTGTGCAGGACAAGGAAAGCCCACGCCAGGCAGGGCCACCCGGCACCCCTGGGGAACAGTCCCTGCCCGAGCTGGCCATGGCACACAGGGGACCGTGGTCCCTCTCACAGGTAATCGATGGCAGCAGATCCTGATCGCTTTCATTATTATTATTTTCTTATGCATGTGCGCACAGGAGATTTATCGCCAGCTACGGAGGCAAAATCAATTATTCATGTTATAAATTAGAAAATGATTTATGTTTGTGGGAGGCCAAGCAGCGTGGAGCCCCTGGCCGCGTGGGAGCTGGGTTTGTCTGGGAATGGCACCAGACACCCCCTGCCAGCACTTCCCTGGCCTCTCTGTCCCTGCCGCACCCTGGGTGTCCCAGCCAGGGGTGCCCCCATCTCATCACAGTCCCAGGGTGACCCAGAGATGGTGGCTGGCAGGGAGCACCCAGCCTCTCCCACTCTGTCAACCCAAGTGCCTGCAGACAGAGCCCGAGGAGGGCTGGGGACAGCGGTGGCCTGGTTGCCCTGGCCGGTGCGGTAGGATGATGCTCCACAGCAGTTTCCATGGCAGCAGCAGCGGTCTGAGTGCTGCGAGGTGTGGGCTGCAGAAGGACCCCCTCACTTTCCCCTGCTGGGGACATCCTCACATGTCCCCTTCAGCCCCAGCAGCTGTGCCTGTGCTCCTGCCTCCCACAAGGAACACTGTGATACCCTCCAGAGTGACACCCACGGGGACAGAGACCCATTGTTGCTGACACCCCCATGCTCCCCACAAAAGAGGGGATGGGTGAGGGCAAGGGGCAGTGTAAATGCACCTCGCTTGCACAGACCCCTGAGGCCAGCTACCCCAGAGTGGGGCTGCAGGACTTGCTTGGCCATAGCCCTCCTTCTCCTCAGCTAGTAGGGTCTCAGGCGTCCTGAGAATCTTCCCAGGCATGGAGATCCCATTCTCCAAGAGGTGACTGATGTTCTGTGCAAAGCAAGGTGGCACTGGGCTCCCACCACTCCCAGTGCTGGGGCAGGGGGTTGGCTGTTGCTGCCAGGTCTGCCCCCAGACCAGCCATGCCTCACGCACTCAGGCCAACACTGGTGGGAGCTGCAGCATCCCATGGCTAAGCACCAGGGGGCCCAGCACCTTCGTCCTGGCTGCCTTGGCATCCTAAAACCCACTGCCCATGTCACGCAGCCAGCGGGAGTGAATGCTTGGAGCCGGCTGGACGCTCTCTGCTGATAGCCAGGGCTGCTCTTGCTTCTGAGGAGTCTTGATCTAAAACTGCTGTGTCTATGCCTCCCAGGGGACAACAGAGCGGGCCGGGAGTGCTGCCTGCTCTCCTTGTCTGTTCATCTGCAGCTGCGTCAGCCAGGGCTGCGGGGAGGCACAGGCTGAAAGGAGCAGCACGGGAGAGAAAGGAGCTGTCAGTGGACCCAGATCTGGGTCTGATCGCAGGCGAGCCATGCAACCAGCTCCCGCTCACGCAGCATCTTGCACTAGGCTGAGCCCTGGCCCTTGGGATGGGAAGGAGAGGCAGCACAGGCAACCTCTGCTCTGCCCTGGCTCCCTGAGCAACCTTTCCTCCCCCAGCCCTGCCTCTGAGCCCTGGAGCCTCCTCCCAGTCACCAGAGAGCCTGTCATCCCATCCCCTGTGACTCCCAGGGCTCTCAGGGAGCTGAGAACTTGCTCGCTCAACACACACATGGAGGTGTCAGAAGGGGCAGGGGTTTTGGCTGCCCCTCAGCACCTCCCTGCCAGGCTGTGAACAGGAGGAACACCAACCGCCAGTCATGGTCCAGGGACAGGGAACCACCTTGCCCTGGGGTACCAAGGCTGCTGCAGCCATGTCAGCCCCCCAGCCAGCCCTTGCGACACTCTGGGAATGTATGCGGGGTACAGAGGAGTCCCAGCTTGCTCTGCTATGGCTCTAAAGGAGCCAGACAATCCAAGGAGCTGAGAGACCTGCCAGCATGGCCTGGGATCCTCCCGAGCTTTGAGCACTGGGCTGAGCACTGGAACACCAGGAAAAAAATGAGTCACGTTCTGGGGCTGAGCGTTGCCTCAGGCACCTTGCTGCACCCCGGTCCTGGGGAGCCCAGCGCCGGCCCATGCTGTGTGAGCATCCCTCTGATTTATTGCTGCGGAGCAAATGCTTACAGAGTGCTTTTGGCAGAGAAAAGCCCTGGGGAGCTGCAGTGGGCACACAGGGGCAAGGAGGGAATTGCCCATCAGCTGCAGTGCGCCAGGGGCACCCAGAACACCTGCAGCCCTGGTTCTCTCCCTCACACCCAGCCAGGGGACACACTCAGCCCACGGGGAGGGGACTGCAAAGAGCTCGGGGCTGGGGTGGATAAGATCTGCTTTGCATTATTGCGCCAAACACCTGGGGACTCAGTGGCTCGTGACAGCGCTGTATAATGTGGGGAAGCAGCCCACAGTGTGGGAAGGAGCCAGTGCTGCTGGCAGCTCCCGGGCAGGATGCAATGGGCTGTGCCCCTAGAAGCATGGGCTGGCTGTGGAGGGGGGAGCCGGGGTCTCTTCCTCCCTGTTTTCCTGCACATCTACAATGAATAGGCACAGAAGGCAGCACTTGTGCTGCAGGAATCAATACCAGTCCAGGAGAGGCCTGGGTGCTCCTCCCTGCACTCCCTCGGGAGCCTGCCCCCTGAACGCCTCTCCCTGAGCTATTGCTGTTGTTTCCTTCCCGCTATTGTCTTGCTTTCCAGCACCCTCAGCAGAACCACGCAGCAGCATGGGGTGGCTGGTGACAGCCCTGGGGCTGGGGAGCTTGCTAACCCCAATAGCCTGGCTCCCTCAGGAGACAGGGGAAATAAGGAGAGGAGACCTCTTGGTGGGGATCCAAGTTTTATCCTGACTCGAAGTAGCCCCCACTGGCACTGTGTCACAGCCTGCTCCATCGTGCCCCATCCTGCCGTGGTCCCTAGGAGGTACCAGGACATTGAGGCTGGCTCTGGCAGGCAGAGATGCTGCCAGGAGGCGGTTTCTGCCCGACAGGCAGCACTCAGGGATGCTGCAACTGGAAGCAGTTTCCCAATCTTGCCCAGTGCTGGCTGTGGCACTGCCACTGTGTTGGGTGACAGCCATTGCCCTGTGGGAAGGAACCCGACTGCTTTCAATAGACTGTGATTTGAATTGATTCATCAGTGGGATCCACTTGGAGCTGGTAAATCTTGCAGGAGACGTGGCAGAGGCGGCTGAGCTGGGCAGACTGGGCATCCCCCTCCATCCCTGCAGCTGCATGGGCTTCTCCAAAGCAGCCAGCTGCCCTGAGCGTGTGCCAACCTCGTGCGCCCTGCCAGCCCCATCCGGCTGCTGGCAGCACCCCAGGTTTCCCTGCAGCCTGTTACCTCTTCCCCAGCCAGGGATGCTGCCTGGGAGGGCTAGAGCGCAGCCTGCTGCCCCCGCCCTGCTGAGACCTTTCAATCAGGGGGACCTGTCCCAATGCTCCTTTCACAAGAGATCCCATCATCCATGGCCTAGAAGAGCTGATGGTCCCTGGCTCCATCGCAGCACCAGTCAGGTCCCTCCTCTGGCCTCCTGTTCCCTCTCCTGGCATGGGGCAGGGCAGTCCCGGGGCTGAGCACTGGCACTGGTGCATCTCCATGCCAGCAACAGCTCTGGGATCCTAGGGGGTACAAGTCCAGCTCGTCCCATATGGGGCCATGTCCTGCAGGGGAATGGGGGACTGCCCACTGTCCCCCACCCTGCACCCAGCAGGTAGCAAGGGAAAGCAGGAATCGGGGACTGCGAGGCGGGAGGCGAGCACGGGCGGATCTGGTTACAGGCAGCACGGGGCAGAGATAGGCAGAGAACAGCAATGCAGCAAAAAGGGCTTTTAGTGATAATTAATAATTAACATTTCTAATGATGTCCCGGCGACAGGAAGAGTCCAAGCAGGGACCCGGGGGCACTGTGCACGGTGACAGGAGTGGCTGGGGACCGTGCAGGGACCAAGGAGGCTGTGCAGAGCCAGTGGCTGGGGTGGGAAAGAGCTGTGGGGCTGGTGATCCCAGGGCTGGGGCTGGGCACCCCTGGAGTCACCCTGGGTGGACAGTGCCTAGAGCCCAGCCTTCGCAGCCTGCTGCTGCTGAGGGTGCGGTAAACCTGTGATGAAGAGGACTGAAGAGGAGATTAAACACACCTCTGGGTTGACCTGGCCTCTGTGATAAGATAATGCCTTGCCAGGCCTTCCTGTGCCCAGTGAGCACCTGAGAGGGATGTCGCTGGCAGGAGGAGGGGACCAGGGAAGGGTACTGGGAGGCAGCAGCTCACAGGGAGCCACTGGGATGGGTGACTGTCGCCAGGTCACTGCCAGCCCTGACAAAAAGGACCCCCGGGGCTGGGAGGTGTCCAGGCACAGGGAGCCACAGGCTGGCCCGGGATGCAGGACCAGAGCAGGCAGGGGTCCATGGGCCAGGCAGGAGGTCACGTGCTGCAGGACAGTGACAGGGAGGGGACAGCAGGGAGAAGAGGGACCGAGCGAGCCACCAGCTGAGCATGGGACTCCATCACTGCAAGCCACTGCACGACAGGCTTGTAGTCATGGGAGAGGCAAAAGCAATTCTAGGAGGAATCAGGAGAGCCATTTCTGGCAGGGCTGGGGACTTGCTTGCATCCCTGCATGGGCCTCGGGGGACCTGCCTGTGCTGGAGCCAGCCTGGGAGAGGAGCAGAGGCGTCGTGGGGCTGCCGGGGGAGGCAGAGCCCAGAAGACCCGTGACGGGAGGACAGCGAGCGGCTCGTGCCCAGCACAGCGCAGGCTGCAGGGGAACAGAGCACTCACTATAAATACATCAGCGGGGTAAATGCTGGGGAAGAGAAGAGCTATTTCAGCTAAAAGACAATGTTAGCACAGGAATGAGTGGGGATAAATTATCCATGAATACATTTAGGGTAGAAATTAGACCCTCAGAGCAAGGAAGTCCCAGCACAGCCCCTCCAGAGAAGGAAGCAGTGCCAGGCAGGAGCTGGAGTTGGCTTAGCATCTGAGGGATCCCACAGCACGCTGCAGTGACAGCAGGTGCCCTCTTCTAGTGTCAAAAAGCAGCAAGGGTGGCTGGTGCAGCCTGCCTGTCTGTGCTGGTGGGTGCAGCGAGCAGCAGTGCAGCAGCGCACAGTGTGCGTGGTGGGGTGTGTGCACATCACTGCATGCACAAGTGAGTGCAGACGCGAGTCTGTGCATGGGCTGTGTGCACATCTGAGCAGCGCATGGAGTGCTCACATGCCATGTGTGCGCACAGAGAGTATGTGCAGACGGGGTGGCTATACAGTCTGTTACATCTGTGCATGTAGGTGCACGTGAGTGTGCTGCAGTGTGTGTGTGCGCTGTGCACCCGCCAGGCTGTGTGCAGGTGCCTCGGCCTTCACAATGCTCTAGAAAGAGGCATGACAGCCTCAGTGAAGTATCCTGTAGGTTAGTGCCTTGAGTCAGCACTGCTCTGCTCACCTGCTCCCAGGTTGTGTTGCACTGTCTGGAATTTGCTGGATGGGACAGACTGGGTGCTCCGTGAATCCAGCAGATTCCTGTCCTGCTGAGGGCCCCCCAGCTTCCAGAGCAGTGCCGTCCCTGCGAGGGCCATGGGGGTCATGTGGCACTGCCAACTCACAGGCTTACCCTGGCTGGCCAGAGCACTTGGCACTGCCAGCTACCAGCCCTGAACCACCCCTCCACTCATTGCAATGCAAGCAAGGGGCAGACTGGTCCCCAGCATCCTGTTCTCTTCTACCCAGGGAGATCCCGGGGTGGCAGGTGAGCCACCAAGCACAGGAACACAGGGTGTCAGGGCTGCTGGCTGCAAGAGGGTCCCCACTCTCAAGGGGCTGCATCGGCATGGATGGTGCAAGCATCCCAGGAACAAGGGCCAGGGGAAGCCTGGCCTCTGCTCTGGGGATGGGAAAGGGGGGTCCGGGGTGTGTGAGGAGGTGGCTGGTGCTCATGCTGGCCCCAGCTCAGCTGAAGAGCCTCCCCCAGCCTGTGTGCAGCCCTTGGTGGAGCGCAGCAGCTCCCTTCCCCCCGCAGCGTGTCTGGCTGCTGCTCGCTCTAATTTCCTGTGCATTGTCCCCACTGCCGCCACCACCATCCCCTGCGCATTCCCGTGCGCTGCACAGCCAGGCTCCCCACACCCTGGTGCCCGCGCCCTGCTTCAGCGCCCCACAAACGTCCCTGCATACATCCCAGCTTGTTTCACTGATGCTTTGTGCTCCCCTCCACAGCTCCTTGCAGAGACCTGTGTCCCACCTTGGAGTGCTTGCTCCACCGTGCCTCCCATGCGGGTGCAAGCAGAGGGGTGGGATGGAGATGGCTGGGCCAGGCTGGGCCAGCACAGGTCACAGGGACTGGTGCAGGGCTGTGGCTCACGGCCGTGGCAGTTACGCTAAGGTGCCTGCTGGCTGCTCTTGTCCCCCAGAGAAACGTCCCAGCCCAGCAGCGTAACAGCATCCATGGGAAGGGCACTGAAGGGCTCAGACAGCGGGTATTGTGGAGTGCCTTACAGGCCCACAAGTGGAAAATCACCCCACTGGGTGCTGGTAGCATGGGCTGGGCACGTGTGCCCCGCATGCATGTAGCATATGTGTACTCATGAGGTGTCATGGTATGAGCACATCCCTGCTGACACTGCATGTGCTCCTGCGGAGCAGCATGTGTGCACACCATGCTGTGTGTCTAGTGGTGCCCGCCATGCATGCACACCTGTTTGCACACACACGTGTACAGGTGCATGTGCATGGTGTGCTGGCATGCTGGATTTGCAGCCCCAGGGAGCTGGTGTGCCCAGCACCATTCACGGTATTGACATGCTCGAGCTGGCTTCCTGCCGGCGTTTGTGTTCTGTACATGCCAGTCGCAGGGATGGCATTAGGAGCTGGCTTGCAGAGTTTGTGCTAATAATTACCCAGGTGGTTACTAAATCTGGGATGAGTTAACAACTCAGCAGAGGGAGTACTTGCCCTGAGCACACACATGCATGCAAGGCGGCAGCCAGGCACTGGATCTATGGGTCACTGGCAGGTAGAGCGCACCCAGAGCTCTGGGGTGCGTGAGGACACGTGAGCACAGCATTGCACATGTGTGATGGTCATGCTGACCTCCCATCCCTGGTGGGTTTGCTCGGCATCCTGGCCTCCCCGTGGCAAATGCAGAGAGCAGGGGAAGTTCCTGCCCCACTGCAGGGCCCCACAGTGGGTTCCCCGTGCCTGGACATTGTCGTGCTGGCTGTGGGGACTCTGCAGCAGGCAGCCTCACAGCAAGCCCAGTGCTCAGCCAGGCACCCTGTAAGAGTGGGTCATCAGAAATGAAATCAAGGGGTACTTGATGGCCACGTGGAAGCATCTTTGTGGGAGACAATCACTGTGACTGGAGAGCTCTTGAATCCAGCAGGAAGAGAAGAACCGGGAGCAACAGGGAGAAGCTGTAGCCAGACATGTTCATATGAGAAACAAGGGTTTTAGCAGGGCAGCTGATTAGCCACTCGAAGCAGCCCGAATGGTGCGGGTTCTTGTGGCCCTGCTGTCTCCCAGCGTGTCTCTCGGTGTCTCCTGCTGTCTCTCCTGGTGGCTGCAGCGCCAGGTTCCATGCTGGGGCACCTGCAAACCTGCTCCACTGGGGTGACCTGGTAGCCTTGTGCCCTACCAGTGCTCTCCCAGTCCCAGCCGCAGCCACTTTCTGCATCCAGAGGCACACAGAGAGCTCTGTGCCCATCGCCACAGCAGCCGTGCAGGAGAAAGATGCGTCAGGGAAGGCAGGTTTGCGGGCTAAGCGTGATCCTGCCCCAGCCATCCAGTGGCTACAAGATTTTGGGCAAGTTAGTGCCTCACACGACCCGAGATGGGCCTTCCTCCCAGTTCAGACTGGCTGCCGGGGCACAGCCACTCCCGGGCTCCCTGCAGAGGGAGGTGGGTGGCCGCAGGGTGACGGCACAGGGAGGGTGCTGAGCCCTCGGGGTGCAGCTGGGTGTTGCACTGCAGGGGCTGCCCGGCCCCCCTCCCGCACCCGCAGTTGCGCTGCTCTGAGGGGCACCCCCCGCCGCACCCACGCTGGGGCCGGTCCCTGGCTCAGCTCGCCCCG
>JAVJGI010000065.1:24965825-24976038 GCA_035590275.1 Ibycter americanus | reverse complement strand
GCACGGCACTGCTGGCGCTGGCGCTGGCGCTGGCGGGGACCCCGGGCAGCGGGCAGCACTACGACTACTATGGCTGGCAGCCTGAGAGCCTGCCCCACGGGCGCTTCTACGGGCGGGAGCCGCAGTGCCTCGACATCCCGCCCGACATGCAGCTCTGCCGCGACGTGGGCTACAAGCGCATGCGGCTGCCCAACCTGCTGGAGCACGAGACCATGGCTGAGGTCAAGCAGCAGGCTGGCAGCTGGGTGCCCCTGCTCGCCAAGCAGTGCCACACCGACACCCAGCTCTTCCTCTGCTCCCTCTTCGCCCCCGTCTGCCTCGACCGGCCTGTCTACCCCTGCCGCTCCCTCTGCGAGGTGGTGCGTGACTCCTGTGCCCCCGTCATGGAGTCCTACGGCTTCCCCTGGCCCGAGATGCTGCACTGCGGCAAGTTCCCCTCAGACCACGAGCTCTGCATCGCTGTCCAGTTTGGGAACAGCAAGGCCACACCGCCACCAGGTAAGTGGGAAGGGCACTGTGCTGGAATTAGGGACACACATGGGGCACCTGCCATCAGCATGTCCCCATGCAGCCAGGGACCCGGATGCAGGGCCCCCCTGCAGAGCCCCTGCACCCCCATCCCTGCACCCCTCGAAGCAGAGTCCAGGGCACTGGTGCTGGCCGATGACCCTCTGTCTGCAGCAGGGCATGAGTGGACACAATACCAGCAGCATCAGCTGCTTTGCCTAGGCACCGCTTGCTGCCCTGGGGAGCTGGGCACCCAGCTGCCCACACAGAGCTGGCCCAGGGCAGGGGAGAGCAGAGCAGCCATGGGAGCAGCACTGGGGGCGAACACCGGATGAGGTGGGAGCCACTGGGGGACCTGCTGCAGAGCTGCATGCCTCTTCTCCCGCTGGGTCCCACCCCAGCAGCAAAGAGCATCCTGCACCTGCGGTCTTGGCCCCATGCTACTGTCACAGCGTGGCTGTCCCCTCAGGCAGGGGAGGGGACATCATCCAAAGGCAGCCCAGAGTCAGGATCAGGGCTGTGACACCCTTCAGGCTGGGGCCACCTTTGTTGCTACTGCTGTACCCCGAAGTGTCGGCATTTGGATGGAGGGTGCTGCCATACCCCGTTCCCTCCTGGTGGGGTGCTGGGACACTGGCCAGCGAGGTGCTCTGTGCCCCCCACTCCACCCTGGCACAGCTGACCAGGGAGCAGAGGAGATGCTGGGGCTTTCCCAGCATGTCCCAGCGGAGCTGGCCCAGGTGACAGGCGTCAGCAGCAGGGAGCTGTGACAGTGGCTGGTCTCTCACCATAGTGTCCAAGATCTGCACCCAGTGCGAGATGGAGCACAAGGCGGATGGCATGATGGAGCAGATGTGCTCCAGTGACTTCGGTGAGTGCTGGGGTCCACTTCCTGGGCCCCCCGGACAAGGGGCTGCCTGGAGGGCACGGTTGTACAGGGACAGCCCCATGGGACACCCCCCCAAGCCATTCCCTTGAACCCTGTGTGCATGGGATGGGTGCACCGCAGGAGAAGACATCGGTGGGGGGGATAGGCAGCATGGGACATTTAGGAGGGTCAGTGGGGGCTTCTGCTGAACCTCCCCAACAGCCACTTCCCCTTCCCACACAGTAACTTCCCCAGAGACTCTTCTGGGTTCCACCCCAGGGACAGGCTGCACCCTGTCTTGCACAAGCACCTGGCCCAGACCCCCCCCCAGCAGCACCCCAGCTGTGCCCCTGGGCAGTCCCCCCCCACCAACTGTGCTCCACGGCTGCCCCACACAGTGGTGAAGATGCGCATCAAGGAAATGACAGAGGAGAACGGGGAGCGGCGGCTGGTGGCCGCCCAGAAGAAGAAGGTGCTGAAGCTGGGCCCGCTCAAGCGCAAGGACACCAAGAAAATGGTGTTGCACATGAGGAATGCAGGTGCCTGCCCCTGCCCCCAGCTCGACAGCCTCAGCGGCAGCTTCCTAGTGATGGGCCGCAAGGTGGGCGGCCGCCTGCTCCTCCTCGCCGTCTACCCCTGGCAGAAGCACAACAAGGAGATGAAGTTCGCTGTCAAGTTCATGTTCTCCTACCCCTGTCCCCTCTACCACCCCCTGCTCTATGGGGCTGGGCAGCACTAGAGCTCTGCCCACCCTGCCCTGTCCCAGGACTCCTGCGCTGGCCTGATGCTGCACCCCTGGCACCCTGGTTGCACCCCAGAACCCCAGCTCTGCTCCCCTCAGCCCCTTGGCTGTGCCCTGCTCTGCACCCCCAGAAGGCACAGCTGCATTTGTGGGAGCCTTGATCCACTGCCAGGACCCCTGTCCCCTCCTGAGAGCCCTGTTCAGTACCCCTAGGACCCCTGTTCTGCTCTCAGGACCCCTACCCACACCCAGGAGCTTAGGCTGCACCCAGGACCCATGTTCTGCATGCTTGTGAACCCTGGTCTGCACCAGAGATGCTTGGCTACTCCCAAGCCCCCTGCCCAGCACCTCAGGGACACTTGCCTGCACTTAGGATCCCTGCTCGGCCCTCTTGGGACCCCTTGGCTGCACCTGACACCTCTACCCTGCACCCCTGTGTCCCCTGCCCAGCTCCCTGATGACACGCCCCAGACCCTCAGCCCCCCCAGATCCCTACTGCAGCCCACCAAAGCATCCCATGCCCTCACCTTGAGCTCACACACCAGCTCTGGATTATCCCACCTTTGCAAGGACCCACTTCAGCTGAGGCAGGTCCCTCCTGCCCTGCTGTCCCCACAGACTGGCCCCTTCAAAACCAAGTGTCTGGAGCAGCATTGCCCCTGCCTCGGCACCCCCACCCTTCCCATCCCACATAACTCAGCAGGGGTAGGTCCACCTCCAAGGTCCCAGACTAGCCCTGCTGCATCCCTCACACATACCCCTGCCAAGACCCAGCCCAAGCACCCCTTGCCCACCCACACCACAGTAAATTATTCTGCCTCAGAGAAGCCTGTGTCTGGCTCCCTGTGGTTCATGGGCAACCGCCCCTTGGGGCTCCCTCAGGGCTCCCAGGAAGAATGCAAGGGGGCTCCCGGTCCTGCCCACTGGGGCAGCCTGGGGGAAGCAGGGTGACCCTGGGCTCTGGCTCTAGCCCTGCTCCAGGTGCTGTGCCTGGAGCCCGAGGCTGGGCAGCCCAGCCAAGTTGGGAGGTGACGTTCCCAGTGGTCACAGGCATTGCTGGAGATTCAGGCATCCCTGTCACTTCAGGGAGCCTGGGAGGGTGGTGAGATGAGGAGGATGGGGGGCACAGGGGCATCACTGCTGCTGGAGCCCCACAGCTGGGTCTGAGAGTGTTTACCAGAGAACTTTCTCCCTCTGTCGCCCCTGGGGGACAGATCCACGAGCTGGGAGTTGGAGGCACATGTACAGAGCCTGGCACCAAGCATAGCAGGGGGCAGATCATGAATCAGACAGCCTCCATCCCTGGGCACCCCACCTCTGTACCACCTGCAAGCCCTGCCTGGGGCTCCCAGCCAGCCATGCTCAGCTGCCAGACCTCCCACCCCACAGCCTCTTCCCAAAAGGTTCCCCAGGGCCACCCACCTGCACCAGCTGGGACCCCCCCAGCAGCACCGGGACTAGGGCAGCGCTCAGTCCGGCCCCTCTGATGGTAGCAGGGTGCTGCTCCTTAGCTTGGCTCCCCCAACCCTGGAGCAGGGGCTGCCTCTGCCCCCACAGCCCCCCAGTCCCAGCAGACAAGGTGGGCAGCCCACCCCAGTCCTGTTTACCCAGCGAATTCTTGCATCCACCCACGCCGCCGGGTGAGGGAGGCACGAAGGTGGCCGCCAGGATATTTACCCAGTGCCTGGCTGCCTGACACTGCGGCTTCTCACCAGAGCTGGCCCTGTCACAGGGGAGCCTCCCGGGACGAGGGGGGAACTGAGGCCATGGGACGCCTATGCCCACCCTCCTCCTGGCTGACAAGGCCACTGGGCACCTGCCCCACACCGGGGTGATCCCCACTCCCTCTGCCCCACTCGGGCATGGCCCCACTGGCCGCCACCCAGAGCCCTAAAGGACTCTCACATCCTGCTCCAGCCAGGGGGACGTGCCCCCACCCCAGAGCTGGCCAGGGACATGGGGCAGCCAGCCCCTGCCACAGCCTCACACCAGGGGCCGGCAGTCACTACCCCCACCCCGGCCACGTGGAAAAAACCTGAGGGAAAAAAACTCAAATATTGTTAGAAGGTGCGTTCAGAGTGAGGCTGCTGAGCACAGGGCGATAGGAATAAACACCGTCAATTACATCATTTTACTGCTAAACTTAAAGCATGCAAATAAACCCCCGTCTCCTACAGCCCAAGTTTATCTGTAGCCCTCTGTATTTTCTGTCATTAGCATCTTTCCAGGGAGTGTTCAGACATACACAGACATCACGCTTATTGCTCCAAGTATTTTCTCTCGAAAGACAAGTAACTTCATTCTGCTTCCCACCGTTGGGCATCTGAGCTCTACAGCTCAAACCCCACCAGCCCTTCACAGACCAGCACTCACCCCGTTGCAGATACACCCACACACACAACCCCACAGCCCTCAGGGTGCTACACAGCCCCCTCCCCAATCTTAAAACTGCACCACTGCTCCCAGTAACTGCTGAGCACCCTGCGTGCCAGCCCCCCGGCCCACACCCTGGCCTTGGAGCACACCCAGCTCAACTCAGACACCTTCATCATCACTGCAGAGTCCAGTGTTCCCCCAAATTTCCACAGCACACAGCCTGAGAAAGGCATTTACATTTACGGACCCACAGCTGAGAGGGCGGCTCAGGCTGCCCCCAGGGCTGCCCCACACAAGCTCCCACGCTGGTGGGGTGTACAATCAGCAGCGAGATCTGCGCCCCCAGCACCTTCTCAGGCTGGTGGTTGTCACAGCCTTGTGGGCACTGGGCAATGCCAGTCCAAGAGCCTCTGGCCAGGGAGAGCTGGAGCTGGTTGGCAGGGACCCAGGCCATGGCCATTCCCAGCTGCACAGCAGCCAGGGTCACATTCCTGGGATAGCTGGGAGCTTTGCTGTTCACACAGGGAAAGGTCACCCTTGTGCATGCAGGCAGCTGCTGGGACCACCGCCTGCGTAGGGCAGGGGAAGGAGCAGCCCCAGGAGGCAGAGAGGAAGCCCAGCAGCTCCTGCCAGAGCTGAGCCTCTTCCTGGCTCCAGCCCCACAGGATCCAGCCCTGGCACCGTCAAGGATGGGCAGCTGCACACAGCCTGGAGTAGGGGGCAAACAAGGCCACAGCCTGACAGAAGATGGAAAGCCCAGTAAGCAAGGAGAGCTAGTGGCAGACACCATTTCTCCATGACCACCTGCAGGACAGCACGGCCAAGGCCACAGGGGTGCCAGGGTGATCTGGGACAGCTTTCACTGGGACAAGACAGAAGCCAGCTGAGGACGAGATTTATTGGTCATTCTCTATATACACTTATATATTAATCTGTAGTAGAAAGCAGCAGTCACTAAGTGGACAGAGCAGCACCAACTTGTGCCTTTTCTCACACTGCAGCTGGAGACTCGGCCACACAGCCCAGCCTAAGTTTACTCTCTTGCCTCCTCTGCACTACAGCCAAACATGGGGGGGAAAGACTAAACCTGCAGGCAGCGAGGCCAAAGAGCACTGGAACAACCAGCAGGGTCTCAGCTGAGCCAGAACCAAAGACCACATCTCCTGGGGATGCAGGCAGAGCTCTGATTTGATCCCAAAAATACAGTCACCTAGCACAGTGCTAGCGCTAGGAAAGGTAGAGACAGAGCCCTGAGGTTGTTCTGCCCCACCCAGGAGGTGAAGGTAGGACCATAAGTGGAAAGGATGACTCCTCCATCACTGAGCCAGGCCACAGAGCCTGGGCAAGTATGTGGTAGGATGCAGTGAGTGCTAGGGAGCACCCAGGGCTTGAAGAAGCTGTGAGGGGCAGCCACAGGGATGGGGGCACAGCTGTGGGCAACGCTTTGCCACAGCGACCCAGCTGGTGCAGCAGATGTTGCATGGCAAGGAGGGCTGGTCTTCCCCCAGCCTGGCACTGGCAGGAGGAGCACTGAGCACAAGCATCCTCTGGCAGGGTGATGCCACGCAGGGAACCAAGCAGCCTAGGCTCCTGGCTGCAAGGGTGCCTGCTGTCCCGGGTGTCAGGCAGTGCAGGACTCAGGAGCTGGCTGGGCCTGTTTCAGTCACTTGGTGAGCACCTGGTTGCACAGAGCACACACGAACACCATCTCCCTCTGAGCTTCCGGGGCTGGAAAGGAAAGCAGGTGTCACAGATGCTGCCCTTGCCGACCATGGGCTAGGAACCCCAGCCATGGACCTGCTCCAAGAGCTGCAAACCCATCACTACTCTGTCCCAAGCCAGGCTGCACTGGGACAGTCCTGCCTACCCTCCCCACCAGGGCTGGGGCAAATCCCTGCAGCAGAGAGCTCAGGTGGGAGCAGGAGCTCTGCCCTCCTCCACCCTTCCACTCACCTGTGGCTCCCATCACAGCCTTGGGGACTTTGAAGGAACAACACCTGGAGCAGAAGCTGTTCCCACAGTTACTGCAGCTCCGCTGTGGAGAGAGATGGAGGTGAGACACTACTCTGGGCCCACTCCCAGCCCTCCCCAGCAAACTCCAGTGCCAGACCACTGCTAACAGCATTCCCTACTGAAGGGGAGTGGGTGCAAGCCCTGAGCCCCAGCACCAACGGCAGAGGGGTCATCTGCCAAAAACACCTGGACAAACTGCCCAGGCCTAACGCTGGATCTGCATTCAAGTATGTTCTAACATCACAGGCAACCTGTGCCCATCTTGAGAAAGCACTGGGAGCACAGGGTCCATAAGGTTTAAAGACATTATGTCACTTCCCACGCTCTAACCGTGGAGGGACACAAGTGCCAGAGAGTCCCAGATGTGTATTAGGCTAATCCAGGAGTAAGGGGAAGGTGCCACAAGTCTGGAGAACAGGTGGCAGCAGTAAGACAGCAATGTGAGTCTGGAGGGGACAAGAGACACATCCTTCCCACAGGACTGCATCAAGCAGCACATACAGGGGCTCAGATAAGACACCAGGATGGCCTCTGCTCCTCTAGTTCCCACAAGCAGACCCATGCTCTGCTTCACCACAAGTTCTCAGGCCACAGGAAACAGGCTAAACCAGTGCACAGAGCAGGTGCCTTCTACACCAGCACATGCAGGTTTGGCCTGAGGCAGCTTCCAAAGGAGCAAATAGACAAAGGCTCCCCAGCACATGTGATACCTGGCACCATCAGGCATGTGACAACACCCAGCACTTAGCTGGGGTCATCCGCTGCCGGACTGTGACTGAGGCCAGTCACCCAAGTTGCCAGAGAAAGCCAAAGCAAGCTAGACACACACACACCTCTGCCCCAGGTGCAGGCAGCAAGCTGGGGCAGAAGCCAAAAACTCACCCTCTTCTTGAGCACAGAGAAGGTGGCTGCACAGCCCGTGCAGCTCCCTGGAAGAAAGAGAAGAGAGGTCAGACAGGGCTCTGCTGCCTGGGACTGCAAGAGATACAGGAACACCCACAGCTTTTGTACGGGCTCAGCTCAGAGACATCACTGCTGCACCTTCCCATCCTTGCCCTTCCTAGGACAGTTTGAAACATCCTCCCCATAGAAAGGGCAGATCACTGGAGGTGTCAGCACGTCCCTGGCAGGTACCACACCACTCTGTCCCTTCCCAGTTCAGTGGTCACCACCAGAAGCAGCACAGACCCTGCTCTGCTGAGGTCTCCCAAGCAGCACCCGCTGCCAGCCTTACCAAAGTTGTTGCTGGGGTAGCGCTTGCGCAGGCGCTCAGTCAGGCGTGACACCTTGCTGCGGATCACCTCATTTTTGCTCATAAAACCATTATCCGGGAGGCTGAGGTCAAAATCTGCTGAGCACTGAGAGCTCTCGTCATCCTCCTGCAGAGACCAAAGCCAGCTGAGCATGATGGGGTGGCTGGGAGCACACTCAGGGCAGCCCACCCCAGAGACAGGCATCCAACAAGCAGGATGCTCCACCTAGCATCACCACAAGCCACCAGCAAACCAGGCAAAGGCTGCCAGCTCCAGCTGGGAGGAGATGCCCCTCTTGCACACCTTGGCATGGCAGTACTCACCATGACCAGCAACTGGTTCTCCTTCTCCCGCAGCATGGGACAGAGAGGAGAGGCAGTACATATTTGAGTCAGAGGCACCACAGCCCCACAGCCACCCTCCCTAAGCACCCAGCTTGCCCACCAAGGTCCTCACGCCTTCCCACCTCAGCTGCCCTGCAGGTACAGCCCACCCCCACCAGCCTCAAACCTCAATAGCATCTTTGAACTCCTCATCAGGCTCTGCCTCCTCTGCCTCCTCCACGCTGCCAGGGGTAAGGTCCTGCAAGAGATTCACAGGGCTAGTCCTGCTGTAGCCCCACAGCCCTGGAGCAGGTTCCAGGAAGAAGGACCAGGCCCCCGGACGAACAACCAGGCCCCCAGCAGCCCCATGAGAAGATACAGGTTCCAGAAGGCAAGGTGAGCCCCTGCCTCCCCAGGGTGCACCCTTACATGCAGCAAGAGAACTGAGCCAAGCCTCCAGCACAGCAAGGCAGCCCCACAGTAACTCAGGAGGGGCTTCTGGGCTTCCAGCAAAGCTCGCAGCTGGAAGGAGTTTTTGGGTAGAAGGACACAGGCACAATCAGACCAAAGGGATGACCCTGCAGCTGCCACCCCACAACTACCAGCTCTGCCCCCGTCTCACCTCTGTGCTGGTGGGTGTGGGGGTCCGATCCAGCGGGGCAGCAGCTGGCAGGGCTTCGACAGGCTCTGGAATGCTCTCGAGGGGTTTGGTGCTCACACACTGCTCAATCGTAGCCTTGAGTTCCATTATCACTGGTAAGAGGGGAACACAGCTGGAGCAGGGTGGCACTTCTCCCAGCCTCACCACACAAAAGGCATCTGCAAGAGCCAATCTCCAGGGCTCAAGCTGGGACACTAACACATACAGCCTTCACCCATCAGGTAACCTGAGCCCTCCTCTGCTCACATATCAAAGTTACGGTAACAAGGAACCCTCTCCACCACCTGCCCCAGCTCAGGGTAGGAAAAAGCAGGGGCCTTAGTCACAGCTCAGGCACACAGATCTCATCCAACTCTCCTGCAGCACATGCCACGGAACAGGAAGCGCCTCTAGCTCTTCCCCTCCCCTCCGACAGCAAGTTTTCAAGCTTGTGTCATACAATGCCACAGGCACCAAGAGTATTTCAAGTCCTGCAGAGCAGTGTCAGGGACAGAGATGGGTGACGATGCTCACGTACAGGCTGTGTTGCCAGGCCGTGGCTTGCCACGGCACAGAGGAGAGCAGGAAGCAGCACCCAGGCCAGGACACACATCAGGTGAGACTCCCACCTCTCCCAGCTGAGCCCCAGGACCCCACCACCCAACCTGGGCTGCTGAGCACCATCCCTAGGACATCATTGCCCTTGGTGGGGTTCAGGTCCCATGGCAGAGCCCAACACAGGACACTGGGCTCACGTGACGGTGCTGGGAGAGGTCCAGGGCAGGATCCCCGGCTTCAGAGGGCCATTCCCCATCCCATCCCACAAAGGCCATTTCCAGGAAGGTCTCTTACCTTGGTAGAACTGGGTGTTACCCAAGAACAGGGTGCTGTTGAAGATGGCCAGGACCCAGCAGAGAGGCAGCAGGTAAAGGACACAGACAGTGCCCAGTAGCACTCCATAAAACCTGGTAAGGAGCAGCAAGACACTGCAGCCAAGAAAGAACAGCTCACACCACGGTACAAGCCCCCTTCCTTCATCTGGTCCTCCACCCGCTCTCTCCAAGCGCCAGACACATCAAACGCAGCTCCACAGGCCTGGCCAGGCCCCCCTCCCTGCCAAGCCCACTGCAGGGTGCCTGACCCGGTACTACTCACTGGGAAGAGACAGTAGGGTTCTCCCAGTACAGTACGCGGTACACTGCCTCGCAGGTGCAGCACATCCCACTCAGGAACCCCTCCAGCTGGATCAGGCTGCGAACGAGACCTCCCAGTCACGAAAAGGCCCAACACACACACACACCCCGACTCCCCCACAGTCACACAGGTCACGGTGGGCCAGCCCGGCACGAACCCAGGCCCTCCACAGCCACGGAGGGGCCTTCCCGGCCGCAGGAGCCCCACAGCGGGGAGGGCTCCGGGGACTCACAAGCTCTTGACCTGGGCGACGGCCTCCTGCCGGGAGAGCTGCACCCTGCGCGGCTCCTCCCGCCG
>JAVJGI010000065.1:24934899-24950778 GCA_035590275.1 Ibycter americanus | reverse complement strand
TGGGGCTGGGGGCGGAGGCGGAGGCGTGCGGGGCTCGGGCTGCGCTGCACGGACCCACCGCGCACGCAGGGCGCTGGGGGGGGGGCGGGGGTGCCGGGAGCGGGGCCCCTCCCGCTGGTGGCAGGCTGGGCTGCTGGCGGGGCTGAACGCTGCCCGTCCCCCAGATGAGGTCACAGGTGCAGGCACAGGCCGTGCTGGCGGCGGGACCCCTCCCCGCAGCAGGCGCTCACAGCCCCTGGCAGCACCGTCTCCTCCTCCTGGCGCTGCGGGGAGGGGGGGTCCCCGGTGGTGCTGAGCAGGCTGCGGGCTGGGGAGCCGGCGCTGAGCTCCTGGTCCCTGCCATCAGCAGAGAGCACTGTTCAGTCGCTGCTCGGCTTGGCTGGGGGCCATTGCTCCTCTGGACACAAAGCGAGTTCCCTGCTGTGCTGCCGGGCGCGGTATCCAGCTGGTGAGCGTGGCTCAGCACCCATCCCTCCGGGGACGCACGGAGTAGGGATACCCCCTTTGGAAGCAGGGAGCCCCTTCCTGTCACAGGCACTGCCTGAGCAGAACTGGGAGCTGCTGGAGAGGCAGTGCCCAGCCCATCTGTGGGGCTGTCTCCATGCTGGTGCCTTCCCTGTGTGCTGGGGAGAGCTGTGCTGTGTGGCAGCAGCTCTGGGGGTGTGTAGGACTCCGGGGGCTACCTGCTGTCAGCAGGCAAGTTTGCAAACCCTTGGTAGCCGGGCCAGGCCCTGGAGCCCCAGGGTCCTCTCTCTGCTGTCCCTCTTAGGAAAAGCGGCCACTATCCATCCCTGGGGGGGTGAGCTAGGTCTGCCCATCCCTGATGCTGGAGCTGGAAACCCCACAAGCTCTCTGCACCCTCCCCTGAAGAGCCGGCACCAAGCACAACACAGCAAGCCTCTCCTCTCCAAAATGCCTGTTTCCTCCTGGGACTACTCCAGCAGAGCTGACGGCAGTCCCTGGCCTGAGTCTGCCATGGTGCAGGACCCCTTGGGTCCTGCTGGGAAGCCGTGCCGGAGGCAGCCAGCTCCTGCCGTGCTCCCCTTCCCGCTGCTTGCTCACATTTCACGGGGCTGTGACCCCCCATGGGCTCACATCGCCCTGAGCCCTGCAGTGGGGCGGGCAGCAACCCGAACCCAGCGGCTGGGGTTTCAGAGGCAGGTCAGGGTGGCCGTGCTCCTGGGGTCACCTCCTCATCTGCAGCGTGCCCCAGCAGAGCTGTTCCCAGGGAAGACGTGTGTCTCTCTGTGAGTCGAGGGGACACGGGGGCTCTGGGCGAGCCAGGCTGCTCCCCTCACCCAGCAGCTGCCCTCCGTGCCTGTCCCTGCCAGCACTTGTCCTGCACTGCTGGAGGCTGTCGCCATGACCCTCACCAAAGGCTCCTTCACCTACTCCAATGGGGAGGAGTACCGCGGCGAGTGGAAGGAAGGTGAGACGGGGGGGAGGGGATGGTACTGCCTGTGCTGGGGGCCGAGCAGCCCCCCAGCCCCTGCCCAGCATCACGCTGGAGCAGATCCTGCCTTCGTCTCTCCAGTGCTGCATGTTTCTGCCCCTCACTAGGTCGCAGGCACGGCGTCGGGCAGCTGACGTTTGCTGATGGCACGGCTTACGTGGGGCACTTCGAGAACGGGCTCTTCCACGGCTGCGGTGTGCTCACCTTCTCCGACGGCTCCAGGTGAGCGCAGCACCCCTGAGTACACCCCCCAGGCATCCCCATTGCTGCAGGGAGCTGCTGCCTCAGGAGCTCCTCCCGTGCAGGTACGAGGGGGAGTTTGTGCAGGGCAAGTTCAGTGGCGTTGGCGTCTTCACCCGCTGCGACAACATGACCTTTGAGGGCGAGTTCAAAGGCGGGCGTGTGTACGGCTTCGGTGAGTGCCCGGTGGCACGGTGCAGGCAGCCACAGCCCTGCGCGGCCCCAGCTCAGCACAGCCCCATCCAGCATCTCCCACTTTGTTCCCCCAGCCCTGGTGGGTGCTGCTCTCTGCTCCTTCACTGCCAGCCCTTCCCTCCCCTCCTCAGGTCTCCTGACCTTCCCCGATGGCTCCCACGGGGTGCCCCGCAACGAGGGCTTCTTTGAGAACAACAAGCTGCTCCGGCGGGAAAAGTGCCCGGCCATCATCCAGCGGGCCCAGTGTGCCTCCAAGTCTGCCCACAACCTGACAGCGTGATGGTGCCCCGCATCCCCACCCATTGCAGCAGGGACCCCTCCACTGGGCACTGGCTGGCCCTGCCGTCCCCGGAGCAGGGATGTGGCACTGCTGGGTGTCCCCCTGCCCTCCGTCACCACCGAGTCCCCCCCTGCCAAACCCCTGCCGTTGGGGGGGATGGGGCCCTCTGCTCTCCACCCAAGTGCCCTAGGGCAGCCATGGTGCCTTCTCTCTCTGGCTATAGCCCTGGCACCTGCCAGAGCAGCGGGGGGGACAAGGTGGCTGGGATTTGGCCCCTCTGCCCCCCAGGAAGACTGTGGACCACCGGGGTTGCTAGCCTGATGCAGAGGATGGAGCAGGGCTGTAGGGGCTGGGCCCTGACCCCACAGCCAGGGTGCCTTGGCCGGGGGCTGCTGGCTGGACCACGCGCCCGCAGAGGGGCAGCTCCTGGCCCACTTCACTACCCTGGTCCCGAGACAGGATGGGCACCTCAGGCACCCCACGGCCCTCACCCACATCTCCGAGCCATCTCATGGCACCCCACGGCCTTCCCCCCCATGTGCCCTGGGCAGGGTGACATGGTGCCCCCGAAGGACCCAGCCTGCTCTTGAGGCCAGCTGATGGTCTGTGTCCTCTTCATCCCTGTGCCAATCCAGCCTGCCCACTGCCTTGGGGACACCTGTAGCAGCATCCCCACCAAGGGGGACGGGGGGACGCCTACCCTGGCCCATATCTGCTGCACGCTGCAGGAGGGCAGGAGCAACGGTGAGCAAGGAGCAGGGTCGGCCAAAGCCTGGGTTGAGGGGCATGAGCCCCTGCTGTGTGGGGGGCCAGGGCAGGCCAGGACGGGATAGGGGCATGGTAAAGGGGTTGGCAGGGTGGGCAGGGGGCATGCAGCTCCCCATCTTGCCCCCTGCATGCATCCTTCATCTCCGACCTGTGTGCTCACCTTCACCCCTGGTGCAGTCTGGCTGGCTGCAGCACAGAGGTCTGCCTGTGGCGGGCTGCAGGGGCCATGTCCTCCCTGCTGGTCTCTGCCCGCACCGGTCCCGTGCCTTGTGTGACCCTGCCTTGTGCTGCTGCCTGCACGGGCCTCAGCTGAGTAAACCACATTGCCAAACGCCCAGGCTGTGTCCTTTTTCCTGGGAGCAGGGACCGGGTTGGGGGCTGCTCGCACGGGCAGATCTGGAGACATAGAGTGGAGCCAGCAGGTTTATTTGCAGCTCACAGTGCCAGGATCTGTCCCTTCTCAGGTGGGGACAGTGGGACCTCGGGGGCTGGCGGAGGTGCCAGGGTGGCCAGGGGGTGCTGGGTGTCCCCCCTACCCACTCTGCCTAGGGCAGCCCTGTCCAGCAGGAAGGAGTGAGATGGGTGGCTTTCTCCAGGCCACATCCCAGTGTCCCCACCACGTCCCCAGCTCCTCAGGTCCCTGGCTCCCCTGCCTTCCGAGTGTGGGAAAGGGCAGGGGGGGAACTCATCACAACCAGCCATTGGCACTGAAGGTGCTCCTCAGCTCCTCAACCTGGGGGGGGCTCAGCAGGGTCAGGGGTGCACGGCAGGGACCCCCGTAGTAGCCGAACCACTCCATGGCCTTCTTCAGCCCTGGGATGCCAAACCGGCGGGTGACCTGTGGGAGGGAGGGTGCGGGGGCTTACCGGCTCCCATGAGACAGGGCGACAAGCTCTGTGGGCCCTGCTCCTCGCTCACCATCACTCCTGCCTGCCTCCATGTGGATCTGCAAAGCTGGGCACGGTGTGGGATGGCTCCAGCCCCCCCCATGAAGTGCCCACCGTGGGGTGGGGGTGCAGAGCACGACCAGGCAGGGGAGCATCCCTGTGGCGTGGCAGGCTCTTTGTGGCAGGGACCTGCAGTGGGGTGGGGGGCCCAGGGAGGAGCAGCTCTTCCCTCCATCACTGCCTATAAATAGCCGGCAAGGCTCCCACAGGGGGCCAGGCAGGTGCCCGCTGCCAGCGGACATGCTGTTCCTGGTGCCGCAGGGCTGGCATTTCCCACTCCGTCACCTCCAGCCCAGCTCGGCTTGCCAGCTGGGTGCTGTGCCATCCTGTCCCCCCTGGAGCACCACTCCGCTCCCTGCAGCCCCAGGGACCTCCATCCTCTGCTGCCCCCCAATCCTCAGCATCCTGGGGGGTGCTGACTGCTCACCGCCACGTTGGGCTCAATGAGCCGATGCTGCAGGACACGGGCCTCCTGCCAGCTGCCCTCACGGCACAGGCGGTCCAGCTGGCACAGCGGGGCCCCCAGGACATTGGCAAGGGCACAGACCCCCCCAGAGGCACCTGGGGACACCAGGGCATGTTGGCAGCCAGCTCAGCACACCGTGCCCAGCCACCACCTCCTGGGCATGGCCACCCTTCGCCTGCCTCCCCCTGCCCAGCTGCCAGTCCTTGCCAGTGCCCCCAAGGGCAGCACCCCATGCCCCCAGCTGAGCAGGGGCAGCAGCACCTACCCAGGGCATAGCTCGCCAGCAGGAAGCCAGCCGATCCCGCCAGCACCTGGAAATCCTCCTTCCGTGTCTTGTGGACCATCAGCCCTATGCGGGTGATCTGGCAAGAGAGGAGCCATCCCCTGGGGCAGGCATCACCCTGCCCGCCTCTGCAGGGCTCCTGCTAGCACCCCAGGGTCTAGGGAAGGGCTGCAAGTCCCAGCTTCCCAGTCCCAGCTTGTTCCCAGCTTGGGGCCAAGTTTGGTTGCAGCCAGCCTGGGGAAAGCCCTGCCACACTCACGTCCCCACCGCTGTCCTTGATTCCGAGGATGTTGGGGTGCTGAGCCAGGGTGAGGACAGCCTCCAAGGGCAGGTCCAGGTTGGTGTTGGCAGGGACGCTGTAGAGCACCACAGGGATGGGGGATGCGTCGGCGACCTGCAGCAGCCAGGCAGAGCTCAGCAGCTGGGGTGGGTTGGAGACATGCAGGACACACTTCCCATCCTGCTGTCCCAGCTGTGGCTGCTGGTGGGCACAGGGCATGGCTCACCTCTGCGTAGTGCTGGACCAGGGCAGCACTGGTCATGGCTCCCCGGTAGTAGCAGGGTGTCACAACCAGTGCCACGTCAGCCCCTGCCTCTGCCATGCTGACTGTCAGCTTGATGGTGGCCTGGGTGGCTGGGGAGGAGGCAGAGTGGTGAGGGCTGCCTGGAGGGGGATGACATGGCCCCTGCACTGCCCACACAGGCACTCACATTCGCAGCCCGAGCCAGCCAGCAGCAGGCGGTCCCTGGGCAGAGCCCGGCGCACGCAGCTCACCACCTCCAGCCGTTCTTGGGGTGCCAGGTAGGGGTACTCCCCGTTGGAGCCCAGCACCACCAGCCCTGAAACAAGCATGGGGAAGGCAGGGCTCGGGCACAGCAGCAGGGTGCCCACAGGGCGGTCATCCCTGCCCTCTCCACACCCCACTCTCGAGCGGGCACCAGGCACCCAGAGCAACTCAGTGCCCACATCCAGCAGCCTCCGTGGGCCAGGAGGCTCCTGCAGGTGCCCCGGGAAGCCCTGGGCTCCCCCTTTAAAGAGCGCACGTGGGTACATGCTCCCCAAACAGCAGTGCCCACCTGCAACCCACTGAGCACTGGCAGTGCCATCCCCTACCCAGGCACCTTTGTGCATTCCATGCATGCACCCTGTGGGCTGAACACACCACCTGCCCACCTCCATCCCCACAAACGGCCCCACACGGCACTGCTAGTGAGGCACTTATTGGTGCCTGCAGCCAGGCTGTGCCACCCTGTCCCCAGCCAGGGCACACAGACCCCTTCTTTGGGACCATGCCAGCACCATGGACGCAGGCAGGCCAGCTCCAGCTTGGCACTGCTGGGCTCTGCTGGGGCAGCCGGGGCCCCAGGGTGCTGGGAGTGCCAGATGCCATCACCCTCACTCCCCTCCTTGCTGCTGGGCACCCAGGCAGGGCTCTGCAAGCCACAGTGTGCCCTCTCCCGTGTCTGCCCTCACAGCCCTGGACTCACAGCCTGGTCAAAAGAGGGGAGACCCCAGGGCACATCCCTGTGACCCCCAGCCTCTTCCTGCAGCCCCTCTCCTCCCATCCATCCATCCTGGGCAATCAACATCACATGGCACTGAATCTGTGTGAGTATGCACAGGTGTGCCAGCACACCTATGGGGCAGAAGGTAGGTGCAAGCCTGCACATGTGTGCAGCGTGCATGCAATCGCACTGGAGTGTGGTGGGTGGGTGTGAGGACACACGCGTGTGCCTGGGCACGTGCTGTGCAAAGGGCCCCAGGTGGGTCACCTGAGGGGCTGCCAGCCTCGGAGCAAAGTCCAGCTGGAGGCTGAGCACCCTTGGAAAGTGGCAGGCTGCCTGCACGCTGCCACACAGCCCCTGTGGCAGGCAGGGATCTGGCAGGAGCCTGCATGGAGAGGGGCAGTGGGGAGCGCTTACCTCGGAAGGGGATGCTGGTGTATCGGCACAGGTTCCCCTCCAGCTGGCCATAGTCCACTTCTTGCGTGGGTGAGAAGGGGGTGGTGAGGGGTGGGAAGATGCCCCCAAGGTCAATTGTGTGCCCTGGTACCTGGGGGGTGCTGAGCCCCCGGCACTGCCTGGGGGCTGCCCAGCGCAGAGCTGCCAGGGTGGGCCAGAGGGGCAAGGCGAGGCGGGTGCTGAGCGCCATGGTGGCTGGGTGCTGCTGCCGGCCGTGCTGCCTGCCCCGCCAAGGGGCTGTTAATGTTTGACGGGGCACGTGAGAGACCCGCGACCCGGCTGGGCAGACAGCGTAGGGGGTGGTACTGGGTGAGCTCAGGATGCTCTACCCGCCTCCAGGAGCCGGACACAGGAGCTCAGCACCCCTCTGAGTGAGCCCCAGCCATGCCAATGGCTCTTTCCCTTCTGCTTGCCAGCCCTGACACCCATCCCTCTGGCCAGGGGGGAACTGGGCATTGCAGGAGTCCCAGGGCTGTGGGCAGGGTTCACCTGCTCTGGGTATAAGTTTACAGGTGCTCCTGTAAATGGGTGAGTGGGGGCATTTCTGTGTAGGGTGCAATGAGCACTGCACTTGGCAGAAGTGACCCACCCAGCCTGCAAAGGGACCACCGTGTCCCCCGAGGGATGGCTTCAGCAGGGAAGTGGGAGAACAAGCCGCCATCCAGCTCCGCAGGTGCATGACTGCTGCTCTCTGGCACAACCCCAGCCTCCAGCGCAGTGTGGACCTGGGCTGAGATGCCCTTCGTGTAGTTTTCCTCTCTGAGCTTGTCCAGCTGGGACTTGGAAGCACTGCGAGCAAGCAGGGCATTCCACAGCAAGGAGTCCCACCCTTGAACCACTCGTGTCTTGCCCCATGGTGTCACGGACATTAAAGTCTCTGTGCTAGGAGGCAGGGCACATCTGTGCTGCTGGATAACCCCTGGATAACCCAGCTTCCCCAGCTCCATTGCCCCCGGTACGGGCTGCCCAGCCCCACAGCCCCCTGGAGCCAAATGCTGCTCTTTGCTGGCTTTTATTGACATGGACAAGTCTTGGCTGGATCCAGTTCCTTGGAGCCAAGCCTGGTCCCTGGCCTCTGCTTGGCACTGTCATGCGGGAACCTCCGTCTGCCCCTGTGGCTGCTCTTTGGTCTCCAGCGCTTGGCGTGTGTCCACCTGCCACTGCTGCACCAGGTCCGTTGGGGTCTTGCCAGCCTGCAAGAGCAGGCAGAGAGAGGCTGGGGCTGGGTGGTGCAACATGGTGGGGCTGCAAATGGCCCTGCTGCCAGCCCCCCCTGCTCACCTGGTTCTTGGCCATCATGTCAGCCCCATGCAGGATCAGCATTTTGATGATCTTGTAGCGGCTGAGCCGTGTGGCGTCATGCAGCGCTGTGTCACCTTCCTGCAAGAGACACAGCCTGGCTGGGGATCATGGTCCAGGTCCAGAGACAGGGACCCCCTGTCTGTCCCTGGCACTTCTCCCTGGCTCCCAGCACACCCACCTCCCCAGGGGGACAAGGAGGACAGTATCTGCCCCAGCCCTGGCTGTGGCTGCCAGTACCTCGGGGCAGAGATGTGTGTGAGTCTGGATGTGCCCTGCTGCGGCTGCTGGGAGTCCCTGGTGGGGTCAGCCAAGGGAGGGGGGATCAGTGTTGTCCCCTCAGTGCTGGCTGCACAGCTGCAGCACTCACCCTGTCTGGGGAGTTGATGTCCACCCCACAGTGGATGAGGTGCTCCACAATGTCAGGATGCCCAGTCCGGGTGGCCACGTGGAGGGGAGTGCTGAGCAGCTTGAGGGGGGAGGAGATGGACACCAGATCAGTGCCCACCCCTGCCAACCCAGCACAGGGTCATTCTTGGTCCCCTGGGGCATGCCCATGACCTGCACACAGCCCTGTGCCCCTGGGCTCTGCCCTGCACACCTTGTCCTTCAGGTTGAGGTCTGCCCCGTGGTCCTGCAGCAGCTTGACGGCATCCAGGTGCCCGCCCCGGCAGGCCCAGTGCACGGCAGTGCAATCCAGCTGGGCGCACAGAGCAACATCATGGCAGGGGACATCCCCACCCCATGCCCGTCCCAGCCAGTCCCCGTGCTGGGGCTGAGCTGGCAGAACTCTGCCCACAGCCACCTCGGTGGTGGGGACAGCACTGCCCTGCTGCCAGGACCCCAACCCTGCTGCTGCTCCACCTGCACCATGCCCGGAGGGTCAGACCAGCATGGAGCCAGGGCAGGATCCAGCCTCACCCGGTCCTTGAAGTCGACAGTGGCCCCGCTGGCCAGCAGCTTCTGCAGGATGTCTGTGTGTCCCTCCAGCGAGGAGCGGTGCAGCGCGGTGCGATGGAACTGGGGGGATGAGGTGCCACATTGGCAGATGGATCCATCCTCCCCTGGCCCAGCCTGGCCAAACCGTCAGCCTTGTCCCAGGGGTCCCAGCCCCTGTCAGGGAGCATGGCAGGGCATGGTGGCAGGGTATAGGCAAGGGGTGGCCAGCAGCCACAGGGGATGCTACCTCGTCACATGTGTCGGGGGGGCCACCATCTGCCAGAAACTTCTCGATGATGTGCATCTTGCCCTGGACGGCAGCTCGCAGGAAGGTCTCTGGCTCCACGGGACCCTCCTGGCAGTGGGACAGGCTCAGGGCTGGGGCATTGCAGGGGCACAGGAGAGGGGACAACACTGGGGGCCCCTTGCCCTGCTTCCCCAGGGAGGTCCCTGGCTGGCAGGGTGACCTGGGGACTGGCCCATGGGGGCTCCAGCCTCTGTCCCAGCAGCCCCCCTCCTGCACCCCACGACCCCATGGCGTACAATCTCCAGAGGCTCAGGTGGTGGTGGGGGCTCAGGGGTGGCCGCCCGCTCCTCACGGCGCTGCCGGCGCTGCTTGCGGAGCTCGATGAGGCGCTGGATACTCCCCACGTCAATGATCTCCCGCCGCAGGTCCACTGAGCTCTTCCGCACCCGCTCCTGGCCCTGGGGCGGACAGGCAAGTGGCCTGTTTGCCTTCTTTGTGCCCAGCTGCCTCCTGGCTCCCCCATGCCCCAAACCCCCTCACCTTGATGGCCTCGAGGCCCCTGTTCCTGGGTCCACCGCGTTTCTCCTCCTCCAGCTCCGGTGTGCTCATCCGCTCCACGGCTAGTGGCTCCAGTGCACCATCCCCTTTGAGTCGCTGCATGGGCACAGAGGGGCTGCATGGTCCTGGCTGGGTGCAGAGCATCCCCACCGCCTCCACCCCCAGCCAGCCAGTGGAGATGGCTCTGGGCACGGCTCACAGCTCTCTGTTGCAGTCTGTGGGATGCCTGACAGCCCTTGGGCTTGCACTTGCCCACCTGCCCTACTTGGCAAGCTGGGCACCTGCCCGCTGCTTGGCTCTGCCCCATGGGCAAAAGCTCCTGGCTTGGGAACCTGGTACCCCTGGGAGTCCATGACCACCTTGCTGCAACCCCCAGAATGGCAAGGTCAGTGCCAGCCTCCTCACATCTGAGTCCCTGATGATGGACACAGTGCAAGGCAGGTCCTTGCCGCAGCCCGGGTTGGTCCCCCTGCCCTATGGACCCACCTTCTCCTCCTCCTCCTCCTCTGCCAGCTTCTGCTCGATGAGCTCTTTGGCCCGTTGCACATCCAGCTCCATGTCTGCCAGCAGTGCAGGGCCCCGCACAGGATGCAGCCTCTCCTCCTTGCCACCACCGGCAGGGAGTGCCTGGCCCCGGCTCCCGGTGCTGCTGGTGGCTCTGCTGGCCGCGGGGCTTTATGCCGCTGGCCCCTCTGTCCCACAGCCCAAGGGCACCAACAGCTGTGGCTGCTCCACATGACTGGGGCAGCTTTGCCATGAGCTCACCCTCCTGCTTTCTGGTGGCCCTGGCTCACCTCCCAGCCCTGCACCCTCTTAAAGAGACCCACTGCGCGCCCCCCCCCGCCCCAGCTGCCTGGGACCCCTGTGCTGGATATGGGGACCTGGACTGTGCACAGCTCGCAGCAGCCAGTCCAGAGAGGCTCAGCAGAGTGGATACACAGTCCAGAGTCACCCCATGGATCCTGTGCCACTGACCCCGGGCAGCCAGGATGCTCCCCACGGCTCCCACCACCCCACCCCCACACAACCAGATACTGCACCACCCACGGGCATTGCCCAAGGCTCCCTGGCACCTGGGAGGGGGGGGTTGCTGCCCACCCCAAAGGGAGGCGATGGGGCCCCCTGAAACTTCTCAGCCAGCAGCAGGCAGCACGTGGTGCTGGGAGCTGTGGCCCCTTCGCACCACTTTGGGGGATGACCTCAGGTGCAGAGTGTCCCAAGCAGCCCTGCCAGCATCCCGGTGGCTTCCCGGCCTCCCCTGCCATGCACAGGCAGCCTGGCAGCGGGACCAGCCTCACGTGGGGCCGAGGGGCAGAGCCAGCAGCTATTCCCAGCAGTGGGGACATTGTTCAGCCCCCCTGGGCTTTGCTCTTCCCCTTTGTAAGATGAGGCCGGTGCTGCCCTGTGCCAGGACAGTTAATGCGCTGGGCACCGGCTCCCAGCACAGGACCTGGGGGAAGGACAGATGGGGACACGTCATTGTCACCCTCCTGGGCAGTTCCCAGGGCCACCCTTGGGTGCCCTGTGCCACGGGTGCCAAGGTGCCACTTTCACCAGGACACATAATGGTGGCCGTGAAGGTGGCTCTGGGACTGCCCGCCTCCATGGACTGTCCTGCCTGGCCACAGGGCAGACACAGGTTGGAACCTCCAGAAGGGAAGCACTGGGAAAGGGAAGGCAGTGGCCCCATACCAGCAAGCAGCCAGGATGGCAATGGGGAATTGCAGTGCTGGGGAAGGGTCCAGGCAGGCAAAGAGCCCCAGGGGTGGTGGGACAGCGTTGGGGTAGCACCAGGGAGAAGAGCTGGGGCACCCAGGCTCTCCCCGGCCACCCTGTGCCCAGCCTGGCATGGGAGCAGAGGTAGGACGAGCATGAGGATCTCCTGTGGATGCAGGTGACAGCCCCCCCCCCAGACGCCAAAGGAAGGATGAAAAGGCTTTATTGATAAATACAGACTATGTACAGAGGGGAGACATCTCCACCCAGCCCAACACCCCGGGGCCTCCTGGCCAGGGGGAGCTGAAGCCCAGCGGGTCACAGCCTCTCCCTGCCAGCACAGCCTGGCAGTGGGGCCCTGGCCACGCTGACCGCCCCAGAGACATTTGGTCTCAAACCTCCTGCAGCAAACACGGTGTGTGCCCATGTCCCCAGCCAAGGGGGGCAACCGTAGCAGCACAGCCCCATCCAGACCTTCCTGCGGGGTCATATGGGTGGGGGACAGCCTCAGGGGGGAGCAGGGGCTGCCCTGGCTCTGGCCGGGCTGGGACATGGCACAGGGCATCCCCAGAGGTGCCACTGTCCCCCAGCCCCCTGCCCTCTCCCCGCAACCAGTCGAGGGGTGGCTCAGTTCCTGGGTGGCAGGGGCTGGTTGACAATCACTTGCACAACAAAATCCTTCTGGATCTTGGTCTCCTGCAGCCGTGTGCGGTCGGTGAGCAGCTTGCCTGAGAAGAACCAGCGCTGCCAGGCCAGGTCGATGCCCTCCTGTGCCTGCAGCTGCTTCTTCAGCTGCCCGATGGTGTCACCCATGCTGGCGCTGAGCCGCAGGTCCTTGCCGGTGGAGAGCCGCACCTTGAGGGCAAACTCCCGCCGGGCGTTGGGCAGGGGCTCGGCTGGCTCTGCTGCCTCCTCCTCACTCCGCTCCAGGATCAGGTTGACAGGAGGTGCCAGGCAGTAGACGGGCAGCTGATACCGGTTGCCCAGCTCATCATAGCACTCTGTCAGGGACCCTGGGGACAGCAGGATGAGATGCTGTGGGTGGGCATCCCCACGGACCACCCAGATGGGGACAGGGCCACCCCAGGCAGTAGGGCGGAGCCTGCCTTGCCCCACCTTGCCTGGGCTGAGCTGTGTGGAGGGCAGCTGGGAACCCCTCTCCTCTCCAACCTGGGACCCCCATGTGCCCAGATATGAGGCACTCAGCACCCACCCCACCCAAACCCCTGGTGCCGTCCCTCACCGTGGGGCAGGGTGATACTGGCTCCGTCAAGGATGGCCTGGGCCAGGCTGTGGTCGTTGGCCTCCACAGCGTAGGCAGCTGCCTTCAGAGCATCCCAGATCTCCTTGCGGCCCTCAAAGGCAGGTGCTGTGTCCCAAAACTCATCCCGCTTGCTGCGCAGCTGCCCGTCCGTCATGGGGTAGTCACTCTTCCACTTGGGACGCTCCTTCTTCAGGGGCTCATTGCGGCCTGGGGAGGGGTGGGATGCTCAGCCGAGGGATGGGGCTCCCCCTTGGGCCCTGAGCCCCCCACCTCTCCATCCCCACAGGTTCCATGCACAGCAGCATCCAAAGGTCTGCCCTGCCCAGCACAGTCCCCAATGCAGCCAGGGGGAGCTCAGCAAAAGCGAGCCCTACTCAAGGTCCCACTGGCCCGATAGCAGCTGCCCCCTCAAGTGACATCCTTTGCCCCCATGCTAGGGAGACCAGCCCCTGCCCCGTGGGGTGGCCACAGGGCCTTGGGGCGCTTTGAGGCAGAGCAGTATTTATATCTTGGGGAATTAGCCAGGAAATAAGCTGGTGAGTCGGAGCGGGAAGGGGATTACGAAGGCTGAGCTGCAGCCCTGGCAGGGGGTGGGTGGGCAGGACCTTATTGTCCTCTCTGCCCACCCCAGGATGTCAGGGACCAGCTGTGGGCATGACAGCAGGCACACAGCATCCAGGGCATTGGGGTACAGAGGGCATCGCTGGGGTGGAGGGCTGCCACCCTGCAGGTAACCCCAGCAACAGGCGTAACTGAGCTGATTCTCCATGAAACAGCCCCCAACCATGTCCCCAGGGAACCCCAGTAGCCAGCACTGCCTAGGGGTCTGGGCCACCCCCACGCCAGCCCCAGACTGCCCTGCCCTCCCTACGCCAGGCTGTGCCCCGTGGGAACAGGCCCATCCTGTCAGCCCCACGGCTGGGCCGGAAGCGTGGGGCAGGAAGGAGCTGTTGTCACTCCCAGCTGAGCTGGGGACAATGAGTGACAACAGCTCCTTCCTGCCGCCCCTCTCCCTGGGGCGCCCAGCCGGCACCCTTCCTGCAGGGGCGGACACGGGAGATGCGGAGCCCCAGCCGGGCAGGAAGGATGCTGGTGCCCGCACAGTGACCTGCCAGGCAAGGCAATGCCACACACCCCAGCTGCTGGGGACAGCCACCACTGCCAGCTGCGGGCTGAGCCATGTTCCCCAGGCAGCTTTTCCTGGGCAAATGTGTGGTGACGCAAGGCATTACGTGACCTTTTTTCTGGACCAGCTCTGTCCCACCCTGTCCAAGACCACCGGAGCCAGCACAGCACCTGCTTTCCCAGTGAACACCCAGCTCATAGCTAGATGTGACACACGGCACCCACCCCAGGGGTCCCCATGGGGCACAGGAGCTCAGTTACCCAGGGCTGGATGCTGAGCAACCCTGACAGGCAGCATCCTGCCCACGTCCCTGGAGGAGCGAGGGCAGCCGGCTGCAGCCAGCACTGCCGATTCAGCAGTCACGGTGCTGGGCAGGAGGGATTTGCAGCACCGCAGGACAGAGCAAGGTCAGAGGCAGCACCTGCCCCGGAGCAGCAGCCACAGCCAGCCTGAAGGGCACAGCTGGGACCACATTTCCACGCTGCTGGGGCATGCGTCCTCACAGCCGGGGCTTCCATGCATGGCAGGACACCCAGCTGGAACCACCCCCTCAGCTCTGCTCATGGCAAAGCGAATAGGCTGGCCCAGGGGAGGCAGCAGGATCGGAGCTGCGGTGCCTGGCCACTGCAAGGAGCAGGGACAGGTTGCGGCTGCCCCATGCGGGCAGGTGTGCCTGGCAGCCTTGCCCAGGTAGGCAGGGGCTTAAGCCTTATCTATTTATTGCTGCCGCCCAGCTGGGCCCCACCACCTCTAATCACCTCCTGCTGCTCTATTCTTGGCCCCTTGTGCAACTCTCCGCAGCGGCACCACCGGACAGGTCTGGCCGCTTGCTGTGCCCGGACTCGAGCCAACAGGATCTCACCGGCAGCCTGCCTGCCTCCTGCCCTGTGCCTGCAGCGCCCTGCCTGCAGCTCAGCCCCACTGCGGTGCCCAGCTGCAGGGACCCCCAGGCAGGAGGCTGTGCCCTAGAGGCTCTCCTGCCCCAAGGCTTGCTCGCTGCCCAGCTGGAGCCCTGAGGAAAGCTCAGCAGCCCCAGCCGGCAGGTCCTGGAGGTTGGCTTGGCCCCAGAAGAGATGCCAGCCAGATGGCATGCAACACTGCTTCCAGCAGTGCTGGCTGGTCCCCTCTTGGGCCAGGCAGGGTTGGGATGCTGCGTGCCACAGGCCTCCCCTGCTCCTCCTGCTGTGTCAAGCTGGCCACCCCAGGAAAAATGCTGTCACCTGCTGTGGGGAGCCCCCACAGTACCCCTCTGCAGGGGGTTGCAGTGAGCCCCAGCCAGGGCAGGAGCCGGCCTGCTGCTTAGCAGGGCCCCCACAGCAGCAGAGGCGGGCAGGCAGAGCACCCCTCCCCACCAAGGGCACGTCCTCGCGTGCTGGGACCTGCCAGCCCAGGCCAGAGTCCCCATACTGCGGGCGAGGGCAACTGGAGCCTCGCTTCACCCACCACCACCTGCTGAGCAGCTCCCATGGGCTGGTGGCACCACAAAAGCAAAGGCAGGAGCCAGCGTGGACACCCCAGCAACCAGGGACGGTCCCGCTCCCCTCAGAAGGGACGTGCTGCAATAAATGGCAGCAGCTGCCAGGGGCACAGGGAGGGGACTGTGACCCATCCCTGGAGAGCCTGGCAGGGGATGAGTAGTGGTGATGGAGCCACCACCTCTGCAGCCAGCTGTTGCCTGCCACAGGAGGGGAGCACATGGATCCAGATGTTGGGATCTGACCCCCAGCCACAGCAGCCCCAAGTTATGAGGCAACAGCCCCACACCCCCACCCAGCCGAGCTAAGAGTCGGCTGGGGACCCCAGGACCAACTGACACCCACAAGAAGGCACCTGCATCCCTGGGGGCCAGAGCGTGCTGGGTTGGGGGGCTGCAGCTCCGGGGGGGGCTATCGCCCTAACCCGAGCCAGCAGGGCACCCCGGTGTGGGCACCGTCCCACAGGAAAGACCCCGCCTCCCACCCCCGCACCCCTGGGGCGCCCCGTCCCTGGGCACACGCTCCGTGCCCCCCCCTCCCCCGCCGCCTACCACCGCCTGGCCATAAACACGGTAATTACCGGCTGCCATTGCACCGGCCGGGGCGGCGGGCGGAGGGACGGCAGGCGTGATTCACCCCGCCGGCCGGTAGCCATGCCGAT
>JAVJGI010000065.1:24914533-24928172 GCA_035590275.1 Ibycter americanus | reverse complement strand
CCAGCGGCGTGGCCTCCGGCAGGCTCATGGCCGGAGCGATTCGGCTCTCGGAAGCCGCCGGCCGGTGTCCGGCGCGGGGAGGAGCGCAGCGGCGGCTCCCGTTCGGAAGGCCGCCGGGCGGGGAAGGCAAACCTCGGGGCATGGCGGTCTGCAAGGGGCTGGAGTTTCACAGCCCTGGCTGCTTCTGCCCAGGGAGGTCTTTCTCCTGCAGATGAAGACTGCGTTGCCCTCGCAGCTGGGTGCAAGCTGGTGTCTGGGGCTCGGAGGGGCAGGAGGCCTGCGCCTTGGCTGTCTGGTGGCCAGGGCTCTGGGTGGAAGAAGATAAATGGGGCAGACGGCCAGAAGCACCTCAGTGTTAAAGCCTTGGTACACCAACACCCGTTTGTGATGCTCTCCTCCATCAGAGGAGGTGGCTGGACTGTGCCCTGGTTTGTTTTCACAAAAATGGGGAGCTCTCACCAATTATTGCTGTGCTTTCTCCCACTTTGGCTGGGGTTGGGGGGGGGGCAGAGTTCGCAGTGAATGGTGGAGCAACACAACTTCACAGTTCTGAGCAAAGCTCTTTGCCCCGGCAGAGAAAAGCAACTTGACGGTGGATGCAGTGAAGCTGCACAATGAGCTGCAGTCAGGGTCCCCGCATTTGGAGCGGACAACTGACAGCGCTCAGCTCCGCATGGAGGAGGATGATACTGCGGAGGCCGCCACAGAGAAGTCCTCTGGCACCTTCCTGAGTGGACTGAGCGACTGCACCAACGTCACCTTCAGCAAGGTGCAGCGCTTCTGGGAATCCAACTCTGCTGCTCATAAAGAGGTATGGACAGGAGCAGGACTGGGGGCGGGGTGGGATCTGGTGGGGATGGCCCCGCAGATGTGAAGCTGAGGGCGCCGACCTGCTCTGCTTGCTGCTCATAGATCTGTGCTGTGCTGGCGGCCGTGACAGAGGTGATCCGCTCGCGGGGGGGCAAGGAGAGCGAGACAGAGTACTTTGCTGCACTGGTGAGTGATCTTCATGGGGAGGAGGTGTGAAGGGAGCTGCTGTTGGCAGCATGGGTGGGCTCTTGGGAGGGCTGGTGGAGGAAAGTGCTGCGCTCCTAGCTGAAGCCCTCGGTGTCCTTCAGTAGAGTTACTGTTGCGCTGCTTCTAGTTACTCTGCCCTGCTCTCCAAGGGTTGGTGTTGGGCAAGGGATGGCCTGGTGTGAACCACCGTTCCCCCTCACGCACTCATCCTCTGTTCCCAGATGACCACGCTGGAAGTGGTGGAGTCTCCTGAGTCACTGGCGGCTGTTGCCTACCTGCTTAACCTTGTCCTAAAGCGGTGAGTGGCTGCCAGAGGAGTGGGGAGAGCTACCTGGCCCCACCATGGAAGAGGGGTTGGTACTGGACCCCCTCCCCAGGCTGGGGCAAGGACCCAGCTGGGGCGGGCTGGGGATGCAATTCCCTGCATGACTACCACCCACTGCCTGCTCCTCACCCCACTGACATGCCTCCTTCTCCTGACAGGGTTCCAAGCCCCGTGCTTATAAAAAAGTTCTCAGATGCCTCGAAAGCCTTCATGGGTATTGTGTCCTCACAAGCCTGCAGCAGCTCCACCTCTGCCCTGCGATGGGTGAGTGGCCAGAAGGCAGCCAGCCATGCCAGCTCTGCCCCTGGGGTCTGCTGAGAGCTGGGGTCGAGGCTGCTGCTGCAGGGTGGTGCTCAGTGGCCAGCCTGATGCCATTGCAATGGGGAGGGTGTCTCTCTGTGGGGTGCTGCTAATGGCCCCTGTTGGTCCCTTGTTGTAGGTCCTCTCTTGCCTGGCCACACTGCTGCGGAAGCAGGACTTGGCAGCCTGGAGCTACCCCATCACTCTCCAGGTCTATCATGGCTTGCTGAGCTTTTGTGTTCATACCAAGCCCAAGGTGAGTGCCCAGTGGCCCTGGTGACAGATGACACTGCCTATGGGGTTCGCTTCTGGGGCTGGCTGTGCCCCTGGGGCCCATGGCTTCTACCCACCTGGGATCTCCTTCCCCAGGTGCGGAAAGCAGCGCAGCACGGTGTGTGCTCTGTCCTAAGGGGCAGCGAGTTCATGTTTGGAGACGCAGCACCTGAGCATCACCCTGCAGCACCCTCCACCGCCAAGTTCTGCGTGCAGGAGATTGAAAAAGCTGGAGGTATGGGGTGCTGGAGCAAGGGGCTTGCAGCTGAGTCGGGGGGGCCTGCAGCCATGGGGTAATAAAGATTTGAAGAAGAGAGAGGAGAGGGCAGCACCCTGGATTGCTGGGGAGGGTATGAGACACCTCTGGGACACCTAAGGTGTTTTGGAGGGTCCTCAGCCATCTGTCTGTTGCTCTACTCTTCCCAGAATTCAGGGGGTGTTCACTCCAGCTCTGTGGGTCAGCCCCAGTGTTGTCACAGGGACTTTGCCTCGGGCAGGGCTTTGCCATGGGGTGCCACAAGCTCAGACATTTTTCTGCTCCTGCAGGCACCAAGGAGGCGACCACCACCCTGCATGTCCTCGCCCTGCTGCGGGACCTGCTGCCCTGCTTCCCTGCAGCTGTGGTGAAGACCTGCTGCGAGACCTTGCTCCGAGTCATGACCCTCAGCCACGTGGTGAGTGTCCCCATGCCAGGGATGGCAAGGGCAGCTCCTTTCCCCCTCAGCTGCACTTGCAAGGGCTCAAACCCCCTCAGCTGCTGGGTGGGAGCCTGGAAATGCAGGATGCAAACACAGAGGAACCCAGGGCAGCTGGTGCTTGCTGGGCTTCCCAGGGCAGAGCCTGCTTTGGGATAGGAGGACAGTGGGTGCAAAGCAGAGCCCCTGCTCCTGACACAGTGTCCTTCACAGCTGGTGACGGCGTGTGCCATGCAAGCCTTCCACAGCCTCTTCAGTGCCCAGGCCAGTGAGGCCTGCCTGCCGGCTGAGCTCAATGCCCAGATCATCACTGTGAGTGTGGGGTGCCAGTGCAGGGAGGGATGGGGCTGGCAGCGCCACAGCACTCACCCACCCTCTGCTTCCCCAGGCCCTGTACGACTACGTGCCCAGCATGAGTGACCTGCAGCCACTGCTGACCTGGCTGTCCACCATGGAGCGGGCGCACATCAACCTGGGCAGGTACAGGCAGGGGCCACGGCTGGGTGTGGGGAGGGGTGGCCACTTGGTCTCTCACTTGCCTGGTCTCTTTTCTCCAGGCTGCAGAAGGACCTGTGCTGGGCTCACCTCCCCCGGCTCTTCTCTGCTGCTATGAACTGCTTCCTCTCCCCGCACTCCCAGGTGGTGGCGACAGCGGCTCAGACCCTGGAGGTACCACACACAGGCACCTCTTCCCACTTGGCTGCCCTGGGCCTCATGGGGAGCTCTGCCCAGGGGTTTGGGGCTTTCCGGAGAGTGGTGTGCTCCTTTGTGCATGCCAGGCTGGGGGATCTGTGGTCCGCTGCTGTCCCATTTTCCCCGTTTGCCCTTGCAGACCCTCCTCAGCGAGTGCATCAGTCCCCACATGGAGGACCTGGGCACAGTCTCTGCATCTGCCCCAGCCCCTGCTGCCTACCTGTGCAAGATGTTCAGGTGAGGAGTGGTGGTGTGGGAGAGGCTGTCCCTGTGGGCCTGGCTGAGCTCTGAGTAGCCTCTGCCTGGTCCCCAGTGGGGGCTGGCAGGCTGGTGGGCGCCCTGATGACTGCTGGGTCAGTCCTTGCCAGCATGACCATCTCCTCTCTCCTTACCAGATCGGTGGAGGAGGGACTGACATACCGTTTCCATGCAGCATGGGATGAGGTTCTGCGGGTGCTGGAGGTCTTCTTCGAGACATGTGGGAAGCAGTGCCACCCCATCATGAGGAAGGTGAGTCAGGCTCCGGGGCCACAGGCTCATCCATGGAGGCAGGCGGGGTGGCTGCATTGCTGCCTGGGCTGCGTTGCCATTGACCTCTCCAGCTGTGGAGCAGGGCCGTCCTGGTGCCCGCTGTCCTGCGCATGCATAGGCACAAAGTACACAGCTCTGGGACTGGGCATAGGGACATGTGGGGCAGCTGGTATCCCTGGGCAGGCATAGTGAGGGATGTGCCAGAACTGTATCCATGGCTCCTCTGTGACTGTCCTGCCCTGTCCTTGCAGTGTCTCCGGTCCCTGTGTGACCTGCGTCTCTCCCCACACTTCCCCTACACTGCTGAAGTGGACCAGGCGGTGGGGGCTGCTGTGAGCACCATGGGCCCCGAGGTGCTGCTGGAAGCTGTGCCCCTGGAGATCGATGGCAAGGAGTGAGTATGGTCATGGGGTAGCAATTTTGGAGCCATTCATTATGTTCCTGTTCAGTCCCCATGCGGTGCTAAAGGTGTTTGGCTCTGCTGAGCCCACCTGTGCCCAGCTCTGGGGCTGCATGGAGGTGCCCTGTGCCCAGGGGCTAATGCCAGTAGTGCCCTGTGCTCCCCTGACCCATGCCTTCCCTCCACAGGGAGACCCTGGATTTCCCCCGCAGCTGGCTCCTGCCAGTGCTGCGGGACTATGTGCAGGGCGCGCGGCTTGGCTTCTTCACCAGCTACTTCTTGCCCTTGGCAGCTGCCCTGAAAAGCAGAGGTGAGGAGGGTGGCATGGTGAGGGTCTGAGTGGGTGCAGTCCTGTGCTGCCAGGAGCCCGAGGGTGCTCCATGGGACCTCCCTTCTCTCCCCTGGGGCGGAGTGGGGCTTTGCCACCCCCACTGCTCTGCTCATCTCCCCCTTCTATCCTGCAGCTGTGGAGTTTACCCAGGCTGGGAAGAGCGTGGAGGCCAAGATCTATGACACGCTGCAGTGGCAGGTAATGAGGAATGCCCGGGAGCCCTGCTGTGGTGTACTGGTGGTGCCACGCTGGGGAGCAGTGATGTGGGCGAAGGGTGCTGGCCTCCCGCCTTTTTGTTTGCCTTCTAGGTCTGGACCCTGCTGCCTGGCTTCTGCACCCACCCCACAGATGTGCTTGGGGCCTTCAAGGGGCTGGCCCGCACCCTGGGCATGGCCATCAGTGAGCGTCCAGACCTCCGCCCCACCGTGTGCCAGGCCTTGCGCACCCTCATCCACAAAGGCTGCGAGACAGGTTTGGGGGGAGACAGACCCTCGTGGTGGGTCCCTGTCCCCTGCAGCAACCTGGAATGGGGAGATGCTGATCCATAACCCTCTGTCATCCTTTCCCTAGATGTGGAGCGGGCGGAAGTGGGTCGCTTTGCCAAAAATTTCCTGCCCATCCTGTTCAATGTGTACAGCCAGCCCGAGGAGGATGGGGGCAGCAGTGCTCAGCGCCGCTCTGTGCTGGACACTGTCCGTGCTTACCTGACCATCACCGACCCCCAGGTGAGAGGGCCCTGGGGCAGTGAGGCAGGCTGTGCTGGCTCAGGCCAGCATCTCTCAGCTGGATCCAGTCTGATAGGGCTGTGGTGGGTGCCTGACTGGAGAGGAGAGGAGGAAAGAAGCTGAGCAAAGAGCAGCCCTTCCTGCCCTTACGGGGAGGGAGCCTTTCCGAGCCAGTGGTCTGGGATTTGCAGCCGCATCTGGCACATCATGCCCAAGTCCTTTGTGAGTTTGTCTAGCTCTTTTTGGACCCGCTGGTGCTTTGGGTCCCCACAAAGTGCTGCGGCAAGGTGTTTGCCAGGTAGATTGCAACTCTTTTAAAGGTGCTTCCTTCAGTCAGTTCTGATCTTGCTCTGTGTGCTTGCCCTGCAGATGGTGTGTGGATTCCTGCAGAAAGCCAGCGTGAAGCTGACCAGTCCTGAGAGCTCTGAATTTACCAGGTAACACCTGGGGACTGGTGCTAATGGGTAAAGCTGCTGGCTTCCTCCTGGTTAGCAGCACTAAGGCACTTATGCTGTCCCGTGTGGGATGTGCCGCTCTTGTGCATCCAATGAGGCTCTCAGCTGGAGTCCCAGCTTGGCTGGGCAGTGTTAGTGACGCTGCAGGTACCCACCTGTGTGTCCTCTGCTGCAGACTCTCCATTCTGGACCTGGTGGTAGCGATGGCACCCTATGCTGATGAGCAGTCCCTAGATTCCCTGTACCGCACCATCCAGCCTTCCCTCCAGGTGAGTTGGCCCCCAGCCCTGACAGGGGCAGAGGGTGCAGTGGGGCACCTTCTGCTTGCTGCCAGCTTGGACCTGTGCTCTGAGGGATGAGCAGCTGCTATAGGGGACAGGTCTCTGGTGAGTGGCATAGGGTGCTGTGGGAGTCCCTTCGGACACTGTGACTGTTGAGGCTGCCTTGACATCAGGGCCATGTTGGCTGTCCCTGCAGAGCAAGGAGCGTAGCATGCAGAAGAAGGCATACCGCGTGCTGGAGGAGGTGTGTGCTGCTCCCCATGCCCCCTGCCAGGCCTTCGTCCGCTCCCACCTGCAGGATCTGCAGGCAGCGCTGCTGGACTCGCTCAAGAGCGCGGCATCCCCGGCCAAGAGGGTGAGAGCAAGGGCTGCAGTGGTGGAACTTAGCTGCTGTTGGGAGGGGAGGGGATGGGGCAGGTGGAGGAGGCAGCTGGGTGTGTGTCCCTGGGTGTACCAGTGCTCGACTGTTTCTTTCCCCAGCCTCGGCTGAAGTGCCTGTTCCACATTGTGAAGCAGCTCTCTGCTGAGCATGAGCCCTTTGTCACTGCCCTGGTCCCAGAGGTGAGCATGGCCCCTGGGAGGGGACCCATCTGGTTCTGGCCACAGGGGTGGCAGCAGTGATGTGACATGCCCATGTGCCTCCAGGTCATCCTGTGCACCAAGGAGGTGTCGGTGGGTGCCCGCAAGAATGCCTTTTCGCTGCTTGTGGAGATGGGGCATGCCTTCATCCGCTTTGGGCCCACCCCCCAAGGTGAGCTCCTGCTCCGCTTGCTCAGCCCCATGGCCGTCCCAGCCCCAGAGGGACCAGAGCCATGCCTGGCACCCTGCTGAATTGGGCCAGGGACGCTGCTGGGCACAGGGTGAGCAGGGCACTGAGTCACCCCCTCTTGCAGAGGCCATGCAGCGATTCCTGCTCCTGATCTATGTGGGGCTCACAGGCTCGGTCACCATGATCAGCTGCACGGTGCTGGCACTGACCCGCCTGTTCTTTGAGTTCAAAGGTGAGTGGGAGCAGGAGGGCGGGGGAATGAGGGCAGCACAGGGGGACGAGGCAGAGCCTCTCCAGTGAAGGCAGGTGCCAGGAGGAGGCTGGCTGTGGCTGAGCCCCATCATGGTTGCAGATCACCTAGAGCTGAGTGTGGTGGAGCAGCTCCTGCAGAACATCTGCCTACTGCTGGCCTCCCGCACGCGGGATGTGGTGAAGTCAGCCCTGGGCTTCCTCAAGGTCACACTGCTGCTGGTAGACACCAAGCTGCTGGCTAAGCACGTCCAGACAATGGTGAGATCCTGCATGGGCTGCCCCAAGGAGGTGGTGGGACAGAGCTGGGTCTGCCTTGGGCAGCTGGGAGCATCTCCAGCTGCACCCAGCTTCTGCACCGGAGTCAGGGGCCCAACCTTGATCTCAGTGACTGAGACAGCAGTGAGGAGGTCCCTCTCCTGAATGCTGGCATGGATCTGCCAGAGAACCCCCGTGAACCAGCCCTGCCAAGCAGGCAGACATCCCCGTGGCCCTGCCTGGGGTAGGCATGGGGAGATGGCAGCAGGGTGAGCATGGTGGCTATGCAGAGGAAGGGTGGGAGGCTGAGTGCCCAGGGTAGGGGTGCTTTGATCTTGAGGGTCTCTGTCCTGGCAGCTGGAGGCTGTGGGAAACCTTTCGGATGACATGAGACGGCACTTCCGTATGAAGCTGCGAAACCTCTTCATCAAGTTCATCCGCAAGTTTGGGTGAGCTGGGGGCTCCTGGGGCAGCGAGGGAGCCCCATGGGAAGCGGTGCAGGAGGAGGTGGGCACTGACTGCTCTCTGCACTCCTCAGATTTGATCTGGTGAAGGGGCTGCTGCCAGCTGAGTACCATAAGGTGCTGGTGAACATCCGCAAGGCAGAAGCCCGAAGCCGCAAGCAGCGTGCCCTGAGGCAGGCGGCCACAGATACTGATGAAGAGGAGACACCACCGGCACATCCGAGAGGAGACAGGTGAAGATGGGCCAGGGGTGAAGAAGGAGCAGCCCCCACAGAGGGCTTGCTGCTGGATCTGCAGCAGATCTCCAGGGCTGCTGTGCACTGTGGGACAGGCTGGGGTCTGCACCCTTGGGCTTGTTCTGTTTCCGTCATCCTGTCTGCCTTTTGACTAGCATGGAGGAGATCCTGGCTGACTCAGAGGATGAGGAGGAGGAAGAGGAGGAACGGCAGAGGAGCAAGGAGTGGAGGAAGCAAGCACGGCAGAAGGGCCAAGCCTGGCTGAAGGAAGGGGAAGAGGATGAGCCCCTCAACTTCCTGGACCCCAACGTGTCCCAGCGGGTCCTAGGTGAGGGGTGGAGCTTTGGATGTGGCTGGGGTGGGATGGATGGGTCAGGGGCTGCTGTGATGTGCAGGGGCCCTGGGACTAGAACTGCCCACAGGAGTGGGTCCTTCTTCAGACCCTGACCCATCTCTCTGTGAGCAGCCACTAAGCCAGGCCCCAGGCGGTCCACAGGAGTGAGCCACGACTTCCAGGTGTCCGAGGACGGGCGTCTGATCATCCATGAAGAGGAGGAGGTGGACGATAATGAAGCCAAAGGTACTGCCTGGGCTGACAAGGGGCCACGCTAGACTTGCTCTAGTACTCCGAATGGTTTTCTTCCTGCCACCTGTATGTGGGAGCTTGGGGGGATGTGGGTGGAAGCGGCAGGAGTTGGTATGGCCTTGTGTCACACCCAGTGACTCTCTTCTGGGCCATTGCCACCCAAGGGAGGCAGCTCTGTCCATCACCAGAAGGGTGTTGGAGGGGACAAGGTCACAAGTGCTGGTTCAGCAGGGGCACCCTGCTCCTGCAGCCCACTCCAGAGGCTGGCACAGTACTGGGGGTCTCGTGTGCCTGCAACCTGCACTGACCCTTTTGTCCTGTACTGTAGGAGCAGATGAGGAGATGGCAGATGTGCTGCAAGATGTGGGTCTCCGCAGTGTGAGTATGGGGCTCATGGTCCTGAGGAGATGCTGAGGGAACTCAGCTGTGCGAAACCCCTGCCTGTACCATGGCAGCTGCAGCTGTGTCCAAGAGGCCAGTGGGGACACCAGGCAAGCGCCAGCTGCTTGGAGGGGTGCAGGAGGCTTGCTGGGGACAGGGACATGCACAGTCAGTCTGGAAGGTCTCTGGGCCCCCGTGGGAAGAAGCTGGTTAGGGGTCCGTGGGAGGGCAGAACTGTAAGTACAAGCCAGCTGCAGGGTCCCTGCTCTTTCTTCTGCAGAAGAAGAGCCAGAAGCGTCGGTTCAGAGAGGAACCAGATGATGAGGAACTCGAAGCAGAGACCTACCCTCAGTACAGAGGTAAGTCTTCCACCTGTGCCCAGTCTGGGGTTCCCCAGGGGGCCAGAACCACGTACCCATCTATCTCGCTGGGCTGCTCCAGAGCAGCTGAAGCAGAGATCTTTGCTCATGGGAAATTGTCACCGTTCTCTGCTGTCCTCACACCTAAGAGCTGGAGGCAAAATCAGGAACAGCTCCTCTAGCCTGGAACTAGGAAGGGAGAGCCCTGGGACCCCCTTCCAACGCACATTCCCTGTTTTCCAGGTGGAGGCTCTGGGATCCACCGGCAGCTGAACAAGGAGCCAGTCTTTGGTGCAGAGTACAGATCCAAGGTAAAAGAACCCAGGGGATCGAAAGGTTTCAGTGGGGGGATGCCTGGGGCTTTGCTGGGGCAGGAAGCACCATTTGTTTGCCGGAGGTCTGGCCCAGTAGCACGAAGGCTGGAGGGAATCTGTACCAAGAGGAGTTGCCAAACAGTTGGTACCTGTGAACATTTCTACCCCGTCTTGGAGTCCCTGTCCTGCCCTTGCCGTGGCCAGTTCCTGCTCACTGATGAAAGCAGGTGTCTGTAGCATCATCTGAGTGGGAAATCAGCTCCCAGGGCCATGTGCTCAGCTGGCACCCCACTGCAACGTAGTCTTTGGGATGGCTGGGTGGTGGGGTTGCACCAGAACGGGACGCGTGCATCTCCCCTGGTGCTGCATCTTCTCCCATGTCACTATCTCCCACAGAAAGGTAAAGGTGACGTGAAGAAGAAAGGCCAGCTCGACCCTTACGCCTACATCCCCCTGAACAGAGCTAAACTCAACAGAAGGTGAGGCTAGCTGGGAGGGGTTGGGAGCAGGGCTAAAACCCAGGTTTGATCCTGCAGGGTTTTGTGGATCTGAGAGCTCCCTGCCAGCCTCTGCACTGCTCCTTGTATAGCTTGGAGCATCCCTGTGCGTTAGGTGCGCCCAGTGCCTGCGCTAATCCATCTCCTGCTTCTTCCTTCTTCCAGGAAGCGGGCAAAAATGCAGGGCCAGTTCAAGGGCCTGATGAAGGGAGCCCAGCGTGGGGCCAAGGCTGGCCGCAGGAACCGTCTGAAGGCCCAACGCCCCTGAGGAGCATCAGGTGCTTGGCCTGCACCTGCCCAAGGACAGACAACACCCTGTGGCCTCTGGGCACCAGGGGATGGGGGCTTTGTGAGTAGAGCAGTGCGGACTCCTGCAGAAAGTGGCCTGTGTCTGTTTGAGATTCCCTGGGAAGCCACTCTGTTGTATTACGGACTCATGGCCCGAGCCCTGCCCTTCTGTGCCTGGAGGAAGGTGCAGGGGTATGTGTGGTGCAGGGGTATGTGTGTATGTGTGAGAGTGAGTAATGTGTAATGAATTCCATGTTGATAAATACCCACTGTTCCTACCCAGCCCAGATTCCTCCTCCCCTTCTCTTAAGAGCAGTGCAGACCTGTGCTCTGCCTGCTGCCCTGTGCAGCAAGTCCTGCTGCTGCACTGCTCCCCACGGGGCTCACCCCTGCATCAGCATGGGGCGTGCAGCTGGAGCCCTCTCCCCAGCGTGGCGCTTGCCTAGGGGCTGTCAGGAGCAACACTGTGGCGCTGAGCAGTGAGGCAGTGCCCGTGTCCCATGCCTTCCCGGCACACGTGCAGTAGGGGTGAGTCGTGGAACTGGTCAAAGAAAGAAGCCAGAGATGGTGAAGTCCTTAGCTTACAACCAGCTTTCTTATACAAACTCTCTCTTGGCAGCATCTTCTCCCCTAAACTGTGGGCCAGGGAATCTGTGCCACAGGGGGAGTGTCTGCCATTTGGCAGACACTGGTTTGTCCTGCCTCAGCTTTTCCTTTTCCTGTATCAACCATGCCTGGTTGCGGGGCATGAACTGTTCACTGCATATTTCTTCAAATTGGCTGGAAAACTGCTACTGTAAACCTGTGTGCCTTGCCCTTTCCCTTACCCTTGAGAGCTGAGAGAAGCCCTTTCCTCTGCTCTGACCACCTCCTGCCAGCTAGACCTGAGCAGTGCAAATAATCCTTCTTAGATGCCCAGACATCTCGGGTTGGCCTGAGCATCTGGTTTTGCCCAGTTACTTCTGCACTGAGCCCAAAAGATGGTGTTTGGCCAAAGCATGCTGAAGAGAATGAAGCTGAGGGTAGTAGATACGGATGCCATTTTTTATGCTGCAAAGAACATGTATTTGTGAATGTAGCTGGCTTTCCCTTCATCTTCTATATTAAAAAGCCTTTAGTCCTTTGTCACTTCCTACTGTGGTGGCTTACGTACTGGAATTGCAATGCTTCTCAGTCTCCTAATAAGTTAAAGGGATTGTGCTTGTTCAACCTCTTACTACAGGCTTCTTTCTGGAGGCTGCAAATCCAGTTTTGTGGCGCTGTCATGTGCTTTTTGGTTTTTTCCAAGATCCTTTTAAAAGCCTGGGGGTAGAGGAGGAGCTCTTGTACTGGTCTTGGTCCTGCCTTGTCAGGAGCACTTTCCCCTTCCTGCTTCCCCACCCAGGGCTCTCACTTGAGCCCCAGGGCCATGCTGATGTGCTGCTGCTTTAATCCTGCTAGAGCCCACAGCCTGGCTTACGGAACAGGCATGTCCAGCAGCACCTCCTGACCATGTTCAGTCACCAGGAGCTATATCCATGATTTTCTGCTGTCTGCAGCCTTGGCCTGATGCCCTCCCTCCCCTGAAAGCAGGGCAGGGGGAAACAGGCAGCAGTCACCTTCTGAGCCCTTAACACCTGTAACATGTGGCTCCAGACCCACCAGAGCTATCTGTCTTCCTGCTTTCTCTTCTCTCCTTGGAGACAGGGAGTGGAGAAGGCTGTAGCTAATTCATTTAAAAGCTCCAGATTACTCACTGTATTGTTCTTCATTTGCATGTTGTTGCTTAAATTAGTGCATGCCTGCGTGGAACAGAAGAGTTTCATTAGCACAGAGGATGGTGTTCGCCTGAGCCGGTGTTCAGAGAACAGATTCTTCTGCAACAACATCGTGTTAATCAGCTAATTAATCATGTAATGCAATAGAAACCCTTGGAGAGGAGACGTCATCCTGCCCAGGGAGGCTGGCTGTGAGTCAAGCCTGCTCCCCACCAGCAGCTGTTCCTGGCAGGGAGCACAGCTACATCTTGGGGGCCTGCAGGAGCTTGAGCACAGCGCTCTGCTGTGGGGCAGGGTAAGAGATGATATGGGGTCCTGCCTCCTGCAGGTATCAGCCACAAATATTTTGTAGTTAACCACAGAGAAGTGCAAGATGAGGATCTGGAGCAATTCTTGGCTTTTGTTGCTCAAGCTGGGAGGTGACTGGAGGCTATTTCTTCACCCAGCATGCCATTAAACCTTGCAACTTCTTTTGTCAGGCTACAGCAGGCACTGGCAGTGTACCAGTGTTCAGTTACACTTGTGCAGGAAATTGTCACAAAGGGCTCTTACCCTTGCAGGTACCATCTGCAAAGTGGGAGGTCTCCAAGTTGTGCACTGCAGGTGTACTAGGCATACTTGAGGAGAGGCTAGCAGGACTAACAGGCTGCCCATGGTGCTGGCTTGGTGGGCCCTGGACCATCTGGGACAGTTGCAGATGCCCACCCTGAGTCTTAAGGCTTAAAATCAGGAGGAGAAGGAAAACATCATTGTTTGCTTAACCTAGAAGCTACCTACCTGAGTTGTGTCCACTGTGGTGTGCCGCTGAGAGGGACAGACATGCCCTGTGGGGCTGTGTCCATGCAGCATCCAGCTGGACCATCACCTCTTCCTCTGAGCACAATGCGGTACCTTTGGGGCTCCCTGTAGGCACAGATGGGTCTCCCCAGTTCAAAGTCAGGATTCAGCACACACCAAGGTGCAGGGATGGGAAAACCCTCCTGGGGGCAGCAGTATAAGAGGAACCTCGGTGTTTATGCCAAAATGATTGGCGGCAAGATAATTAAGTGTGGAGGTTTAAAATGCCAAGGGACTGCTCCAGCTGAAATCTAGTCAATTAAAAAATTCCAACTGCTTTTCCAGTGTCTCTGTTCCTCTTAATTTCTCCTTGGTGGTGAGCATGGATAAAATATTCACACAGAGATGAGTTGGGGTTTGCGGTGTAACTCTTGCTTCTTCAAGCACTTTGTGCGGTCTCTGCAGGCTTGGGCAGACCCTGCTCCATCGGTTACATGTAAGCCACGTTTTAAAAGTTTCCTTGAAATAAAATGGTTGCAATTTGTATTTTTCTGCTGATTACTAAGGCTTGGGATGTCAGGTGTGCACCAGACTCTGAAAGCCAGTGCAGGCCCACAGCTCATGCATGCTGGCCATGGTGCCCATGCACTTCCCGGTGTGCCAGCAGGGCCCTGCCAG
>JAVJGI010000065.1:24877399-24913162 GCA_035590275.1 Ibycter americanus | reverse complement strand
CGGCAGTTGCGAGGTTCGGGAGGGTGATGGCACTGTGCGGGCCTGCTGCGCGGCCGGCCCTCCTTCTCCCTGGCTTTGTCCACTCTGCATGCGTTATTCTGGCTTTCTAAATACGCAACGCGATCTCGGTTTCGCGTAATTCGCCTTTAGCGCCTGGTTTTGTATGCATAGCCGTTCTGTGTCCGCTGCCAATAAACCAGCAGCGACGGCATGAGCACTTCACCGGAACAGTGGTGTTGGGTGACTGTTAAAAGGCTGTATTATTTATTTCTTTTTTTTTTTCCTCATCACCACCCCACGTTTGTGATGTGGTGCTGCAAACTGAACATCCTTTGAGTGACAGTTTTTGTGAACTTGCAAAACAAATACAGCTGAGGGCTGATGCCTCATATCTAGTCTGATTCACAGTGGTGATGTCCTGTTCTCTGCTGAGTGGGACCCATTCAGATGGCACTTGCTGTGCTTATCTGGGGGCACCGCTTTGGTGCCTGGGTTGGGGCAGAGCATTGCTCTGAGAGGAGGGATGAAGAGATGGTGCTCAGTTCGAGCAGGGAGCGCCTAAAATGCCAGACCTGGTAAGGGGATGAGTATGCTCTGTGCAGGTGATAAACACCCTCTTGGATAAAGCATTTTAAACATGGGTTGGATCAGTCCAAATGACTGAATTTATTTGTTACATGCTGACAGTTGTCCTTAGGCTGTAGTCCCCCGGTTCTTTACCCCCTCCCACTCAAGTGATTAAAGTGTTAAAGTAAAGCCTGAAGTACAAATTTTACTCCAACACTTAGCAAATTGATCGATCTCTTGCTTTGCAGGTCTGTCACCACAAAGACCACAAAGCTTGGTTTTGTGGTTTTTTTTTCCTGAAGTATGCTCTATGATCGTGCTTTCGCCCCTATTCCCTCTCATCTGGAGAGAAGCACAAGTTAGCTAGTAAAGCTTGCATGCTGTGCGTGTGGTCTTACAGCAGGCTGACTTAAAGATTGGAAATAAATGCTGATTTTCTTTACCTCCATACCAAATGTTACTGAACACGACAAAAGATGATTTGTGTGGGTCTCTCTTCTGTTTGTGGTCTCTCTAACCTCTGCCTGGCTCTTCATAACTGAGAATTATGATTGCAGTGTGCCAGAGTGCTCAGTTTCGAAAGAGAAACATCTGTCTGTTTAATGAATGCATTTAATGTTTGATTCAAGCAGTGCCTAAATGCTTTGCCAGGCACTCACTGTTCATGTCAGCCATTTGATATGGCAGGGGTGGGATGAGTGGAAGGGGAAAAAGCTGTGGGCCTGGAAGGCAGGATATGCTAGGAAAAGGCATAAGGTATCTTGCTGAAATACCTTGATAGCGTGTCACTGCACAACTGGACATCAAGAGCTGACATTGTAAACAGGTGATGAAAGGAGTCACAATTACCAGCTATGTTTTACTGCAAATAGGAAAACATTTGCTGCAAACATGACTTAATGGCAAAAAGTCAAAGTGACTTGCTGAGTGTCATGCAGAAAAAATGGTTGATTTCAGAGTTAAAGCCAAGTCAGAACATATGGCTACTTGTCTCTGAAGATAGCCTCGAGCAAGGAACAATCTTAATCAAACATTCCCTTTTCTGCAACCCTCACTAAAATCTTTGAGACCTAGACTTGCATTTAACCCCCCATTCAGTCCAAGCTCCCTCAGGCACACATCTAGACCTGAACTCAAGACTGTATTGCATTTGCAGTATTTTTGTATGTTTGCATGTAACACCCTGTCCTGTTCTCATCCAGGGCCTGGGATGGGCTTGGACAACAGGATCCTTGTTCTGCTACGCATCAGTTTATTGTCTGATTGCATGCAGGAGGAGCATTGCGTGCCTGTGTAGCCCAAGGCAGTGTCTGGGTCTCAGCACCAGCCTGGTCATTCCTTGGTGCTGTGTGCATGTTTATATGCATATGAAAATGTCACCAGGCTCCGTTAATGCTCTTGTAAAGGTGTGTGGGCACTCAGCTCAATCTGAAACTGAAGCGCTGAGTGCTGGACACTGTGCTAGGAAATAAAATTCCTTGTCCTAAAGGTCAACAGTCTTCAGTGTGTGTTGATTTAATAAGTGGCATGAACAGATGGTAAGGAGACAGGGCAGCATGGAAATGTTGGCTAACATCTAATGGCTGCAACTGAAGTCAAGTTCCTCTTGGAAATACTGTCCCTCTGTATGCTGGGTTAGGCTCACGGTCACAGCTTAGGCCTTGTATTTCCCACTTGTTTCGGAGTTAGATCTTTCTGTAGGATCTCATTTTCACTTGTTCTTTAGCTGGAGGTAAGAACAGGGAGCTGAGGACCTTTCCTTGCTTTGTGCTCTGCTGGGCTCAGGCACAGATCTGCTGTGCTGCTTTTGCGCAGGCTTTCACCAAACCTGAGCAGTGATCCTAGGGAATGGTGCTGTTAGTTCCTGTGTTACCAAGTAGCAGGGGTCTTGGAGCCAACATGGGTAGAGAAATGGGAGGAACTGTGACCCTGTGGTGTGATACATTTGGCTGACCCTTTGTTTCAGAGCTTTGCAGGTCTGGCATGTTCCTGGCCTCTCGTTTCAGTAATACATTTACACTTACTGTTGTGTCTGATGAGCGTTAGGCCCTTTTCTCCAAGGGCAATGGCCTCACTCCCTGGCTTTTGGCCTTTCTCACCTCTACACTAGGTAATTGCAATTAAGCTATCTAGAGTTTCCTTATGAATTTTTTCAGAAACTGTAGATAGTAGGGAATTTGATAAGCTGCTTAAGTAATTGCCTGCCAGCTGGCTTACGAGAACTTTTAATGTGTTTGCTTTTGGCCTATAAAGCTCTAATAATTTGGAGTCCAGCCAAAACATCTTTTCCTTTCGAGTGGTAATATGGCAACTCTGATTTCCAGAGGCAGGGAGTTCTCAGGGGAGCCAGCATTAGTTTCCCTTTTTGTTTTTCTGGAGCTCAGACTCAAGGTTGAAATGTAGCTTTATGGTTTGGGAGTTCCATATGGGCATTCCTACAGCCCCGCTTGTGAGCTGTCATATAGCAGGAGACAAGCGTGCCACGGCTGGCTGTGCCTTGGAGAGCAGGAAGCCTTTTCGGGAACATCCTTCACAAGCTCTCAGGGGTGCCTGGAGCTCTCCTCTTTATGCACATGCCACTCCACATCCTCCTGAGCGGCCCCTGGAACAGCACATAAATATATCCCTGCTCCCTGGGCTCTGCAGAGAAACTGGGTGAATCCAGACAGAGATGACCTGTCAGGTGGGATGGGAAGAGCAGCAGCTTCTGAGCAGCATGGGAGAGTTGCATAAAGTTACGGTATAGGTTCTTGTCATATGAATTCTGTTATCTGTGTACAGTATTCCAGTTTTTGACATCCTAGCCTGCCCAAATCCCCTTCAAAAGCACTAGGCCCCCACTCTGCTCGGTTTGGTGAGTTAATTGGGCTGCTTTGTGCATCTCTGTCTCTCTGGTACTGCGTGCTGTGCTGCTCTGCGGCTGGCCCAGCCTGTTTATCTGTGGGCCTCGGCAGTCCGGACCAGATGTCACCATCTTATTTAAATGCTGGCATGCATCCAGGTATGCCTCATTGCAATTCCAGCTTGTGAGAGTTTACACATCTGGAACATGGGATGTGGCCTCTGACATACTCAGTGGTGTCTGTGGAGGATTGCTGATGAGAAGGGATTTGATGTGCTCTCATCCTTTGCAAATGCCACTGTGATACAAAATACAGATGCAAGCATGCAGCTTGCCCATTGTACCTCCAGAGCGAAGGAGTGTTGTGGAATTACAGAAGTTTAACAAACGAAAACAAGAGCTGTGACTTCCCAAGTACCTTTGTTCTCTGTGTTTGCCCGGCTGTGACCACAAAAATCTCACCCAACAGCACTGTTGGGAGCCGGCTGTGGGTCTTGCTATCCCCTTGGTCCAGAAAAAACAACAGCAGTCAAGTGAACCTGGGAGTGCTATAGCACGTTATACTCAAATTGCAGTGCTTTGCTGGGATGCTGACAGGTGATGGTGGGATGGGATTTCCAAATGTGTTCTGGGCACCAGCTGGTGCTACCAATTTTTGGTGATTATCATCCTGTGGGAGGGCTGGAGGAAAACATCCTTCCTGCCTTGCTGGGTTGTGCTGAGTTCTGAGGCTAGTTGCTACAGTAGCTTGTTAATTTTGCTGTGCTGTTTTTGTGTGATTGTTCGATTTTTCATGTCAGAAGTAAACCTGGTTGTTGTGGGGCACCTCTTTATAGATGGTCATTCTGCTCTGACCTGGACACTGGCTTGGAGCTACTGGACTGAGAAGCATCTACATAGTGTATCTTTGATAGTCTCTGAACTGCATTTTTCCCTGCCTCTGAAGGATGCCCTAGGGCTCTTATCTTCAAGTGTAAGGGTGACAATCAGGGGTGCATGCAGCAATTTGAGTGCTAGAACCCAAGGAGGTAAAGGTAGGTAGGACGAGGCCATGCCTCTTATTGACTTCCAGTACACTCAAAATGGGGAAGTAAAGAAGTTACAGACATTGTGAAATGAGGAGAGTAAGGGAATGCTATTTGTTGGCAACTGGAAAGTACCATCAATGTACTTTGGGTATATGGCAGACAGGTGTGGGCCTGGCAGTCCACCCAGCTAAGGCCACATAGGCACAAGTGGGATAAAATGTTCTACCTGGGATATGAGTGAAGTTGAAGAGCAGTCAGCTGGCAAGAGTCCAGGGACAGGTGTTCAGCAAAGAATTTTAGATCACACAAGAAAGGAGTTAGGGTTCCTGGGAAGAGGAGGTGTCCTTGCAGTTTGTTAGACTCCTAGTCAAAGGTCGTGGTGGGTAATTCTGCAGTGCATGGGGAGAACAGGCCCAAAATCCCTGTCCTAGGCCATGGGACACAGCATTCAGGGCAGATAGCACCTGGCCCCACATGGTACCTCAGATCTAGGATATGTTATGCAAATGGCTCTAATTAAAAAAAAAAAAGCGAAAAAGATGCATTGTTTTGTCATGATTATAACTGGCATAACAGTCATAACTGGGGCAGGGAAAATACATCATAAATTTCTATACAGACTAGCTCCAGGCCCTGGTGTCCTTCTCCTGAAGGAGGCAGCATGCCTGCCCGGCACATTCTGGGTGGTGGGAAATGGCTGCAGGGCTTCCTTAGGCTGAGACCTTCCCACCCTGCTGCAGGGCTCTGGATACAGCCACACAGTGCCCTGCGTTGCTGCCAGGCTCCTGCAGCTGCCTGGCGCTGCTGGCCTGTTGTCTCTGCCTCGCCAGCAGCTCCCAGCCAGTGCCTGGAACTCAGCTCTTGGGTCCTCAGCTCCACATCCCAGCCGTCCCTGCCTGATAGCTTTCAAATCAGCTCCTTTGTGCTCAGTCCCATGTCGCCCCTCACACAGAAGCTGGATTTCTTCTAAATGTCTGCAGTGTGACCTGATTATTTTTCCTGTCCTTCCTCGCCCTCCTTTTTAATAGTGTCTACAGAAAAGCTGGCAGAGTTCAGTTATATCAGTCATGCTGACTGATAGTGCTGCCTCTTCTCTTGGGATTCCTCCCTCTTTTCTGTCCCTCCAGCATTCATTTCAGATTTAGCTATCAGCCCTCTGAAGACAGGGTATTGCCTTTGTTCTGTGTTTGTACAGCATGGAGCACAGTGGAGTCCCCAGCTGTGACCGAGGTTCCCAATGCCACAGTGATAAAAGCGAATAGATCAGTAACAAGAAGAGGCAGCTGCTGCCATCTAAAAAGATTCAGTTTTGGTGCTGTTTCAGTGAAATCAGGATTGGATCTAAGGCTTCTCTTCTATTGCTGCTCCCAGTAGGGGTTTATGTTAAAATAAAGACGCAAACTTTAGACTGCACTGAAAGTCATGAAAATCAGAGCAGCATTGCTATTTAATGCTGTTAGACTGTTATTCTGATGTTAAGGCAGACATATGAGCTTGCAGATCTTTAATGTAAAATTACTGGGTTTCTGGCAGTAGCTGTGTTCCTGCATTTTTTTACTGAGTCTTGGGTAGGAGGAGGTTGAGATTGCACAGCATGGGATCATCCAGAGCTGTGGTGGTGGCGCTGGGAAGGAGACTTGGTGAGGAGCACTGCAGTGAACATGTGGTTCCTCTCTAAGGCGCCTCTTGGTTCTTTTTCTCCTTCTAGCACTAGAAGGCATCTGGATACTCTGATGTTGTGGTGATGACTGGTTGAAGTACTGCTTTGTTGACTTTAAAATATTCCAGTGGCTATTATTAAAGATATCACAAAAGGATTCTCTGAGGTCAAACTTGAAAAATTTCATGCTGAAATGCAAATTTTGTGATGTTTCACATATTTCAAGATCTCTTGCTACTGCAGCTTTCTTTGACACTGGTAATATGTTGCATTTTCAATTTCTTGCAAAGCACACTTCCCTGGTACCCTTTTATCTTCCCAGATAGGTCTGTCTCCAGGTTCACATCACAGATGTGTAGCTGATGTTGCTGAGGTCTCCTGTGAGTCCTTTACAGAGACAGAACAGAATTTGAATTCATAGATAATAGCAGTGACTTGGATACCCAATTTACGTGATGTCCAAAAGATGGCCACGTGTTATGTAAGTTCCAGGTTGTCCAGCACAGGCTGCCACTGCATAATAGCAGCTTTCTTCCCCAGCTCCTTGCTGTTTAAATTGTATATTATTATCTGGTTCCCATAGCCAAAAAGCTGAATCTCTCCATGTTAGCTGTTTAAATGTGAAGAAAGCAAAGCAAAAATTAAAAAGGCAGTGTTTTCTAGTATGGCTTACTTGTATTAAGTCTAGAGACAGTAGGCAAGGATCGGCATCCACTTGCTATGCGCTGTGTACTCATTACAAAAGGACTCTGCCCCTAAGGACTTTGAGTATAACCCTAGGCAAAAACTGCTGCATGTTTTTCTTGACATTTTTTAGAGGCAAACCAGTCATTCTATGAAGAGTTACTGTGCCAAATCTGAGGCCTGAATGTGATCTTTGTTAAACTGTCTTACAAGAATGTCAGTCTGAAGTACAATCCTCAAAGCAGCCTTAACTGTGAAGTCACTTCTAATGTCTCTGCGGTCCATTCCCATTAGACTTCTTTTAAATATCTTTTTTTAAAAAAAAATATCTAGGAAATAATTTGTCTTCTAGTCCTTTTGTATTTAAAATGATTCCACATAATTCCACTACGGTTCTTTCATCTCTTCGCAAAATCTGGGATGGCTCCTATCTGGCTCTGGAAATTCTGTCTTCAGACATCCTCATTAATTGATTCCTTACTCTGGCACAACATAGGAAATGATGCTACTTCTCTCTCCCCGGGGAAATACGAGCCTGTGTGCATCTGTCCCATCTCCCTTTGTGCTTAGCCAGGCAAAGAATTGCTCCTGTTTTGTGTTCTTTAGCACTGCCTGCTTATCGCCCTGTTCTCAGTATTTGGTAGCAGCCTGGCTCTTTCTCATATTCTAAAGATTTTGTTATTATACAGGGAGATTTTCTTCCATTACCTGCCTTATTTTCCAAAGCTCTTTAATCTTTTTGCTCCTGTATGGTAAAACTCATCTGCTGTGGTGTGAGATGGACAGAGATGGATTTTGCCCAATGAAATAGGTACATCAGGCTCATCTGAAATCTGCAGCTTCCAGTTTTTCCACTTTCCCAGCTAGAAAAACACAGCTAATGCCTTGCCCCAGAGGTACCTCTTCCTTTTCTTTCTTGGCTTACTTGTGTTCTCCTTATGCGCTATTTCATGTTGCTTGAACCGGTTTCTGCCTTCACATGGGTGAAGACAGAATAACATAAAATCTGTAAAAGCCACTAAAACAGTTAGGTCTCACCTATCTGGATGCAAACTTGCTGCCACATGAGGAGACCACCACAGGTTCAATTACCAGGTTTTGCCAGTTTAAGTCTCATTTTTGTCCTAGTTTCCAAGGCATTTCCCTGGCCTGGATCTAGTTACCTTAGGGATTAATTGATCCATCATGATTTTGACCTCCTGCACCATCCACTCCCCATGAAATGATGGGGCTGTCATGCCTGAAGCAAGAACGTTGTGTGTGACAGACAGCTTTCTTTGTGACTTGGCTGGGATCACAGGCTTCGCTTCTAAAATACCAGAATGGCAAGAATCTCAGCACAATATAGGACCCATTTTTTTTAATCTGCTGTCTTAATCACAACCCTATTAGTACAAGGTTTTATTATTCATTGGGATTTGATTTTATTCATGGGATCGGAGAGGAAGCTATTTATTCCTTTATTTTATCATCTTTTGACATGTCGTAAAGCAATCTGAGATCACAGCATATAGAAAATATAACTCTGTAATTGTAAGGAAAAAAAAAAAAAGAAAAGGCAATAAACTCCCTGAATACATGTTTGTCTCCCCTTGGCTGCTGTTATATAAACTGTGAATCTAGGTAGAGTACATCCATCTTCCTTTTTTAACATGAAAACAGCAGATGGGGCACATGGCTTTTTCTGAAGGTTATAGTGTGTGCAGCAGTGAGGATTGGCAGGGTTATTGTGTGTAAAGCCAGTGGGGGCTTTATCTTTGCTCAGAAATAGCGGTTTGCTTCACATTTCCATTTTGATTAGCAATAATGATACAAAGGCAAATTTTCTGTGCGAGGAAGAGCTGCTAATAAAGTGACCTTTCAAAATTAAGTAGCTCATTGAAGTGCCATACCACAATAAGAGTATACAAGGCTGTTCCCAGCTGCGGCAGGCGGGGAAACTGGGTGGGAATCCAGAGAAACATGGGATGGGAAGCCTGAAGTGTATGAATGGCACATGGTGGCACAGTAATAGTAGCAAAGAGCAATGGCCAGGTGCTGTTTCCAGCTCTGGAGGGGCCAATTACGTGCTTTGTCTTTGAAAGAATCTAAAAGTGTGAAAGGCAGGGGCAGGGACTGTTTCTAGCAAGGTTTCTGGGCATGGGGTTGTGCAGTTAAGGGACTCTACTATTGTCCTGCCAGTGCCGTAACATTGGTTGTGCTTGGATGCTGTTGGGAATGTGTTTGCATGGCTTTACTCATGGTAAACACTGAGTAGATTTGGGGCTATTTTGTGGATTCCTCTTAGATACAGGTGGAGAGCACTTAATACCACACTGGTCCTAATTCAAAACCCGGGTTTCTATGTAGGAATTATTTGCCGTTAAACTCCAGCTACGCAGCCTTTGGCAAGAGACATGAATCAATTTGTCCAGCTTTTCTTTTCTGTTTTGTCTCTGTGTGAAGGCTGATGCCCAGTGTGTGCCAAGGGGGCCTTTCAGACCCAATAATGCGCCCTTGTGTCTCGTAGCATGCGTGGAATTTGCATAGGCTGTGCTGGGACAGGCAGGTTTCTTTTGTTGCTGGAAACAAGGAGCAAGTTCTTTTCCCTGTCTCTGCTTCCTAATGCCTCTCCAAAAGCTCTCAGCACTCATGTAAGAAATTTACTTTTTTCTGTTTATTTTTGCATTAAATGTTGTTAAACTTTGCGCGACTTGTAACATGGGCTGTGCAGAGAAGTCATGTCAGTCAGGTCTAGTTGACAAAATTGTTTAATTTTCTTTCTCTGAATCTAGATACCTAATTGTCAGAGGGAGCAGATAATCTGTGGTGCTTGATGTAACTGCTGCAAAGTATTTGCATATCTTCTCTGTGGGGAAACAAAACTGCTAGTGAGTGAATAACAGTGCACGGATCATTGCAGGCAGGGTCACTGGGCCTATACACTTGCTATTAACCCTTCTCAGGATCTGTATTGCCACAGAATCAGTTGTCATGGGTTTCAGGCAAAGGGCTTGCTCCACATTATTGGCAAAGCTGGCACTTGTTCGTGCATTGTAGACCTGTGCAATGAAATGTGAATATGATTAGATTGATTGGAAGTTGCTTTTTGGCAGTTGATATGGAGTTGTTGCATTTTCATCTTGATTTATTGCAGATAACAAACTGCTGAAAAACAGGCTGGGAAGTGCTCAGAAAAATATGTCCCCAATTTGGAGTCGGCAGCATGCTTGCTAGGCCACTCTGAGCCATGCAGCTGGGAGCCTTTAAGAGCTTTCTAAAATTTTAGATGACCTGGCAGATTGCCTTGCAGTCTGCCTTGCAGACTTTCTTCCTCTCCATCCTCTTGAAGGAGTCTTTGACATCTATGGAGAGCAGTGGCAAGGGGAGAGGATTTTGTATGGATTCTCACGATGCAAGTGTTGCTGAGAGCCTGGTTTCCTCTGATTTCAGCAAGTATCTTTGTCCTTGTATCTTGAGTCCCAGCTTTTATTCTCTTATTATGATCACGCATCCTGGAAATGACGCCAAGATGGTCTTTCAGGTCAAAAATGTGCAGCAGTAGTTCACCACACCACAGTTGGGTTCACAGATACTGTGTGGAGGTGGGCTGGAGTTCATGTGACTTACCAGTATGTGCTTTGATATCTTCCCCTTTGTTACCTACTGTCAATTTACATCAGAAAAATAAGTTGCTGAGATCTCTGGGTTAGTAGCTGAAGTGCTCTGTTTGAACCAGTGGATGTAAGGTCCAGCGTATTGCAAACTGTTTCGGTGGCAGGCGTGCTGAACAGTGAGCCTGGATGCCCAGCGTGGTCCAAACATGGTGGTGTGGCCTCCACCCTGCAGCAGAGAGGAGAAGAAGGTCAAGGTGCTCCAATCTTTTGTGGGAAAGCCTGCTTTGAAGGGAAAGCCTTTGGTGGCCATGGGGGTGATTGGCAGAGGACGTGCTTCCCCATGGGTGCCACACCACACCTAAGGGACTGATGTGATCCCTGGTGCACCAGTGCAGTGTTTCTATTACCTGTGCACTTGGCAACTGCTATTGGAAAATGGTGTTCAGAGGGACCTCACAGCAGAGGAGGGATGTTGAAACTATGGAAAGTATTATATAAGAGCCCAAGAATGATTAAAGGATTGGGGAATGTCACACAGTGAAAGCATGCAGTGTTTGCAAGCTGGGTGGGTAGGCAGCCTCCACCCAGAGCCCTGAAGACCTGGCACGCCAGTTCACAGGGCCAGACCAGCACTTTATAGCCAAGTATAACATTGGGGCAGTAGCTTGTGACTGGAGAATAATGACACTAACACTCACATTTAAGTAAAAGAGGAACAGGAGAAGCCAGCTAAGCAACTCTAGCCTGTGGGCTTGACTTCAGAAGTGTGCAAATGTTTGAAATAGTGGTGGGAAGATGGTAATGGAAGACTTAGAGGCAGATGGAAACTGGGATAAGCTCTAAGTGTGAGCATTAAGAGCACTGACTAGCCTGAGATATTTCTTTGATAACTCTTTTGATTTTAGAAATGGTAAATGTAGCTCACCTAACCACTGGTAGGGCTAAGTATCTGTTACAGATAGCCCTTAGCAGAGCAGTGTCTCGGATGCATCCCTTTTCCATGCTACATGAGAAGCTATGAAATGGAGAAAGTAGACATCAGTAGAGAACAGGGAGGTCAGATAAAGGACAGTCTGAAGAAGAGGCAAGAACTGGATGAACCGAAAAGAGATGTTCTAGGAGAAAGGTTACTAGGTGTTCCCCAAGGACTGATCTTCGGTGGCTTGTGGTAATACTGATGAGTTCAGGCTCACTGCAGACTCAAGAGTGCACAGCTGGGCAGTTGTCATAGCTGACAGAGAGCAATACCCAAAGAGCTGGCAGCTTGTCACCTGGGAGTGTTTCACCACATCCCTAGCAGAACTGTGGGTCAGTGTTATTGCACATTTACGATCTTAAAAACAAAGTCCCAGGCCATGGGAGCTATCTATTTGTTGATAGGACAGTAGGAATGATAGATTGGCAATGGGAACTGATGAGTATAAGCTGGCCATGAAAAAAATCAGATTGGGATTTAGACTTTCAGGCCACTGGGAGTGAATTTCTGGGAAGGAAGGGAGACAGAACCAATCTTATTTATGACAGAGTGGTAAGTTAATGTAAAATATTGGGTGACCTATCTGCCTGAGTTAGTAGGATGTAGATGCAGTGCAAATTTTAGTCGGGTGTTGCCATGTGTTGCATATGGTACCATCATGCTACAGAGTGCTAGTCTTGGGCTGTGTTGTACAAACAGGCCAGAAACGTTTTTGCTCCAAAGGGAAATGTAGCTGCGCTGTGCGGAGTGCTCACCAAAGACAGCGCTGTTGGTCTAGACTGGTAGCTCCTGTGTCAGCAGATGTCTCCTTCAGGCCAGACCAGCTGGCTGTAAAAAACAAAGCAATGAGGAGTTACTGTATTTTTTTTTTCCTCCTTCCTTTTTTTTCCAGTGATGCCATCTGCAATTTTGTCATTTGCAATGACTCCTCCCTCCGCAGCCAGCCCATCATCTTCAATCCTGACTTCTTTGTGGAAAAGCTGCGCCATGAAAAACCAGAGGTGTTCACAGAGCTCGTTGTCAGCAACATTACCAGGCTCATTGACTTGCCAGGGGCAGAGCTGGCCCAACTAATGGGAGAGGAGGACCCAAAACTGCCTGGGGCAAATAGTACAGCCTCTGGATTTTTTCGTTCTCTGATGTCTCTGAAGCGCAAGGGTGAGTATGGCATGATGTCTGGTGCCCACTTTCAGCGTGATGCTGATTGTCATCATCTGTTACACGTAGTTTACGAAACTTTTCAGTGGAGGCCTGTTGTTTTGAGCTTGTGTTGAATGTTTAATACTATAGGTTCGTAATCTCTGGGCATGCCACCTTGTCGCATTGTGTATGAATCTGACACATAGCTAAGGGGAGAGAAGCTCTCCCATTGAGTCATGAGGCTCACAAAGGACCCTGTTGCTTTCTAAACTCCTTCTCAGAGGGGAGTCTAGGTGCGGCTAGATCCGATCCTAGTCTCAGAATTGCTTGATGGTTTAAGTCTTAGAGGATTGTTTGTACAGCCACTTATCAGAGTCAATGTTTGCCTGTCAGAGCCTTCTCCAGGACCTTCACTGAAAGAGTTTCACGAAGTTGAAAGAACAGATGATTTATTAAAGCAACAGATAAAACAAATTCAGAATTGCCGTGGATAAATACACTTACTGTGAAAATCAAGCTCGTGTGAAAAGTTCAGCGCTCTTGTTAACAGTACTTGCCTGGGTAACATCCAATGTAGTTGGAGGTGTGAGTCTTACCAAAGAGGTGTCCCTGCTTGGGAAGGAGAGAGGTGGGGCCCATCGACCCACCTGGTAGTTAGAGTTCTTGTCCTCAAAACTCTAAATGCCAGATTTGTACTTGTGGCAAGGTGGAACGAAGTCAATTATTGTGTGCCGATTGGCCCTTAGCAAGGATTGTCAGTCCTGGAAGGTCAGTGGGGCCAGACAGTTCAGCATGGGGTGGGGGATTAAGTACAGATGTACAGGGGTCTTTTGGGCTTTCACTGAAGCAACACGGGGCTGTGAGGCCCCCGCCTCACCCCGGACATCACTCAGTCAGTTTGAGTGTTAGACCACACTCAGTGATATCTGTTTTGTGAGATAAGCATGTCACCAAAGTCAAACCCTCCTATTCCCTGCTGACTCATGCTAACTTCTGTCACTGGCACCACCAACTCTGGTGTCCCACGCCTCTAGAAAAGAGTAAAACAGAGGCCAGGAGGTTCATCCCAGACATGCCCTGCCACTTCTACAGTACCTTTCTTCTGGGGATTATTGCTGTGGTTTATGTCAGGTTGGCCTCCGTGGGTGAGCTGCTCACTCTGCAGCACATACCACAGAGAGATACCTTTGGCCTCTGTGTGCTTCTGGTCTGGCTCTGTGGATAGCACTGAGCTGGAGAGTGGTGCCTGAGCAAGCTGCAGGTTCTTCCTATGCACACCATGGCGTCCTCGTCTCTCTGCTTGCTTGTGTCCACGGAAGTCTGTGCTCTGTTTTCCTTAGCTTCCCTCAGAAGTGATGGAATATCAGTAAAGGCTGAGAGCATCAGGCTCCACAAACAATAATGCCCAAGATTCCCAGGCCACTGACTTCACTCAGGGCCCACTGTCTTTGTTCAGTTGCTGTCCCAGCCCTCTGGAAGGTTTTGTCTGTGCAGCTCAAAAATCTGTAAGCATCTCTGATCCACATCTCAATCCAGTGAGTCAGTGACAAAGCTCTGCAGACTGACTCTGCTGAAGCCCAGATTCAACCCTGGGAGATGACATATTCCTCTCTGAGACAATCATTCAGCTTGAGTTTCCTTCTGGTAAACTGACTTCTTATCTTCTCTTTCAAGTTCAGCTGTCTTGGTTATGAAACATTAGCTCTGGGCCCTTTCTCAGAAGTCTGAGATTTGCTTTTGTGCACAGTTGTGTTCAGATCCTCTCCTCTGCACTGGCTGGCATTTACCACTCTGTTTTGTTGTAACTAAAAGGGTGTTCTAGGTGTGTGTGCGCCTTCTCCCACCTCTGCTCACACTCAAGGGGAGCCTGGTTCTCCCAATAAGTTCAGTTAAACCTTGTCACTCATCTAGACAGAAACTGCCTCCATCTGGGCACCTCGCATATCCCTCGGCAGCTGTGGTTTCCTAGCTAGACTGGCTGGCTGCTGGCAGAGAAGCTGTGGGTAGCTGCCTTCAGATGTTGGCAACCTGGGGCTGAACACTTCTAATTAGTGTTCCACTTCCTTTGAGCAGTTCTACTATTGTGAGTACATCTGAGAAGAGAGCTATCACTATGTTTAAGTACGGGATTTTTTTTGTCTTCAACCTTCGTATAGTTTCTCTAAGTGTTTCTAATTCTACCAAACCTATTCCTCCGTTGTGTTTCATAAGGACAAGCTCTGCAGTCCCACTGCTCAGGCTGTATTTTCGGGTGCTGGCTTCAGCCCGCCACTCCTGTCTCACCCAGTGAGAGCTCTGGTCAGATATACTCACCCTGGGCTGGACAGCACTGCAGGGGGAAATCAAATACTACAAATCAAGTCCTTTAGCATCCTTAGGTGAGGACTAGTCAATATTGCCATGACTTACCTTGCTGCTCCATAGTAACAGGTCTTTGTGCTGCCCCCACACTGCAATTAGACTGTGCTCATACCTGTTATTGCTCCTGCCTCTGTTCCCAGAGTGTAGTAGAAACACCTTAAATTCAGACCATTGCCACTTGACAAACAGAAGCGAGTGAGTAACGAAGTTGAAAGTGTTTTCTTAGCATGTATGGAAACTTCCATGTTCTTGTCAAAACCTTCTAGCAGGGATTTCTGAGCCTTCTCTAGCTTGTTTTTTTTAATTATCTGTACTCTGCTGGAGCACTGCTCTTATCAGACCTGACATCTGCTAGCTCTCTTCCCCAAGAGCTCTGCCTTCCCCCATACAGACGTCTCCATGGCTGTGTGTCTCTACAGTTACAGCTAGCAGATGTTTCCAAGTCTGCTGGCTGCACTCCCAGGCTGCAATGGCAGTGTCTCTCTGCATTGACAGGCACTGTCTGTGAACTCCTTGGCCAAACTCTGAGAAAAATAGGTTTGTGCCTACAGAGAAAATCAGTTTCATGTACTTTGTGTTTCATCTTGGAGCCATCATTTGTTGCATCATTGTTGCAGTGTTACAGACCAGCTAGAAAAAACAGGTTTTATTTCTTCAAAGCCAGAGGCCAAGGACCACAGAGCTCAGAGCTGATCAAACTGCAAATACTTGCAACTTCTTTGAGCATCAGGAAACTCAATCTCATGCTGCTTCTTAGTTTCAGAAGCAATCATACAGTAACATCTAATCCTTTGTAACTTAGCATCCATTCTCCAGACACGTCTTTCAAGTTTCTTTGAGAATCAAATTCTTATTTGGGTATCAACTTCTGACTTCAAAAGTAAATCAGATTTGTCAGGCCCTGCATGTGTCAAGAAGATATATTTTCCTCTTCTCTTTCTGGCCACTATTGATTCTATCTGTTGAATGTCTAGTGAGTTTAGTTTTCTTCAAGGACAAGAATACTTTGCTAACCCTTCTCTCCCTTTGCACTCAAATGGAACAAAAACACATTTCCCTCATTTCTCCTGCAGGACTGAAGCATGCGCTTTGTCAGAGGGAGGTCAAAAAGTTCTTGATTTAACAGGAGGCTGGAGTTCCTGGTGGCTTACTATGTATTTCAGGAGTCCTGGAAGAAAGCTGAACATTCTTCAGGTGGAATAAATTTAGTTGCACAGGAAGGTTGCTAGAGAAGTGCATAGAGTTAAACAGGTCTTTCCTATATGCTGTGAACATCAACACCACAGAACAGTAAGATCTGTAGTACAACAGACCAAAAGCTAGTAAAATCAAAATGTGCTATGAGGGGGGGGGAGGGAAAAAAGCAAGAGAAAGTTTGTAGGAGAGATAAATGTTATCAGACCAGCCAATGCACTGCTTGGATTGCTGGGCTATCAGCTGTACAATAAGAAGGGAGATCTTCAGCCACAGAAAGCTGGGCAGATGTCCAGCTTGCCCTTGGAAGTGGCCCATGCTTCTGGCAAGTCTGGTCATGAAGAAGGGAGGTATATTCTTTTCTTAAATCTGTTGGTTCTTTGAAGCTTTAGTGCAAGGGCAGGACAGACCAGCTCTGTACCTGGTTCCAGTTCTCAGTGCCAGTCAGCATGTTGTGGTGTGGTCTGTCCAGCATCTTGTCACTAGCTGTAGTCAAAACCTATATGCACCTGAGGGAAGAAGCGATGCTGAGGGCTCTGGTTGCTGCCAGTGAAGCACCTGGGAGTTGCCTCGGCTTTCTTTTGTATATCTGATGGAGAAAGCCATTTGTCAGCAAGACTGCATTTATTAGAAAATACTGTCTTACCTGGGAAGTGCCTCTCTGGACAAGAATAGTTTTGTGCATTGGTTCAACAAGGAGTCCTGGAAGAAAGCTTTCTTTCGGTTAAATGGGCTTCTTGTCCAATGTTTCCTCCCATGCAGGGATCTCCTTCTTTCAGCTCAGTTGCTTCTATCTTCTTCTGGGGCGGTAGCCTGTGTTATTTACTAGAGTTCTGGAGCTGACAGGTCATGCTTGATCTGTAACAGTCCCATGAGATGAAAGCAAACTCCAGGATTGAGAGGAGCTTGTCAGTGCTCCATATGGAGAAAGGCCCAGTTCATTGCTTCACTACTCTCCTCCTTTTTTATAGCTCTTTCTTGTTCAGCTTCACACTTTACTGTAATCAGGCCAGGACAGGTGAAATGGAAGAGAGACACACTGGGATCTGGGAATTCCAGGAATTACCCATCCCTGAAAAGGAGGACAGTGTGAGCCAGTTGGAACATGTCTGCTCTTACCAGTAGTGCTTGTTCTACTCTCCCATAGCCTCGTAGCTGCATGTCGTCTTTCTGCTCCATACCATGTCAAGCCACAGTGAGGATTAATCTGGACTTTGCTTCCCAGGTGTGGAGTATGGCAGGCACCTGGGCAATCCAGGCTGTCACATCTGCTCTTTGTACTTTGCTGTTGCCATAAGGTCCAGGTTTGCAGATGATATGCCCTTTAAAACTGAAGCATCTGTTCTGGTGTTGTTTTCTTTTCAGGAGCTAGAAAATGTTTCCTTTAGCTGATAAAAACTGTAATTAGGCTGAAGTAAGAAGCAGTGTGATTAAGCCGTTTTAAGTACAGCATGGTGAGATGAAGTGACTTATTTGGGAGTGCTTGTGATATATCTGTGGGGGTCCTTGTGGCCTTCACCCTCAGCATTTTGGGGCACTGGTCTTTGCATACTGAGATAGTGTTCTTTGGGGATCACTTATCTCTATGGTTGTTGGGTTCTGAGCTGCCTGAACACATTACCTTCTGTTCTGCAGAGAAAGGGGTGGTGTTTGGCTCACCGCTGACAGAAGAAGGCATTGCACAAGTTTCCCAGCTAATCGAGTATCTGCACAAAAGTAAGCGACTTTGTCTTGCTGTCTTCCTGTCCCAAGGGGTACCTGTCTGGCCCATCTCCGGTCTCTGGTGCAGACAGAGTGAAAAGCTCTGAGCTCTCCACCAGCAGGAGTTTGGGGCTGCCCTAGGCAACCGTTCCCCAGAATTGCCTAGCAGATATGTTAATCTCTTCCCTCTGTGCATGGATGACTTCTGCTGATGGGAGCCAGCTTGAAGTCATGTGTCTGAATGCAGTTCACTGAGGTTTGCTGTCAGGCTCTGGAAAGGGGAGGGAACTGCTTTGGTAAGGAGCTGGGAATCAGCCTCTGGTTAATCAGTGGCCTTTTTTCTCCCCTCTGCTGAGCAGATCTAAGAGCAGAGGGCTTGTTTCGGGTGCCAGGCAACAGCATCAGGCAACAGATCCTAAAGGATGCTCTGAACAGTGGTACAGATATTGACCTGGACTCTGGCGAGTTTCATTCCAATGATGTGGCCACCCTACTTAAGATGTTCCTGGGTGAATTACCAGAGCCGCTGCTGACACACAAGCACTTCCATGCCCACCTCAAAATTGCAGGTGAGTGAGCAGCAAGAGGTAGTGATGAGCAGGGGGGGAATGGAACTAGCCTCCTAGAAAGCTGGTAATGCTACAGAGCTGTGCACCGGGCTACGTAAGTGTAATCATTGAAGGCAGGGCAAGAAGGAATCTTCCTGCCGTCTCAGCCTAACGGTGGAAAGACTGGAGCTGAAAATCCTAAGGAGTCAGACCAAGCCTGTTTAGCCCAGTCTTCTCTCTCCAGCAATAAACAGATACCTACAGGAGCAGAGCCCGCATTGGTAACCTGGGTCTCCATCTGATTTAAGTCTGGGGGCCTCCTGAGTGAGGTATGGGTTTTATGTACTTAATAACTGTTATTGAACTACCTTATGTGAACTTCCTCCATCTTGCCTTCAACCCATCACAACTCTTAGCCACTGTGTTGTCCTATGGGAGAAGTACCACAGGTTAACAGATCGGGTGGGGAGCTTGGAAGCTGGGGGGAGAGAGGCAGAGGGCCAAGAACTGTGCAGGAGTTTGGAGATCTGCGTACGAAGAGGGGAGGGTAACCGCTTGCGATAGACCTGCTGTTAGGAAAGATGGTGTATGTCCTTCACATTCTGCCTTGTGATTTGGCAGACTTGACACTGTTTGATGAGAAAGGGAATAAGACCAGCACTCCAGACAAAGAGCGCCAAATTGAAGCCCTCCAGCTGCTGTTTTTGATCCTTCCCGCGCCGAACCGCAGTCTGCTCAAACTGCTGCTGGACCTGCTCTACCAGACCGCGAAGAAGCAGGACAAGAACAAGATGTCTGCCCACAATCTTGCGCTCATGTTTGCACCCCACATCCTATGGCCCAGAAATGTGAGCAATGCCTCAGTATTTGTGGGTGGGATATTGCAAGGTAGAAAGCAGAGGCCTGGCAGGCCTACAGGGGAAGAACCAAGATGTGAGGGTTATGTATTGATATGGTAATATGAAGATTGGAGACTGGGATGGTGAGGTGGAGCTTCCTGGCAGGACTCAGTCCTAGTGGTCGGTCCAGACCTGCCATAGGTCTCATTTGCAACTGATGCTTCATCTTTTTCAGTAAAATTGAAAGCACAGGACAGTCCTGCTTCTTTTAAGAATGACAACTCCAGACAAACCTTGCAGGTTGCTGCTGGTGAATTGTTTGGTCCCAGCGTTGTCTAGTTCTCCTCCTCTCAGAGCAGCTTTGTCTTTGTGAGCTGTGCCTGCCTGTCTTCTCAGAGCAGGTCTCCTGCTGAGACACTGTGTGTGTCTATGTCCCAGAGACAGTGAGGGCAGCAGAGACTCTTCCTCCTCCCCTTCTAACTGCTGCGCCTTTGGCTGTGTCCCCTTGCCAGGTGACAGCAAATGACCTTCAGGAGAATATCACGAAGCTAAACAATGGAGTGACCTTCATGATCAAACACTCTCAGAAACTCTTCAAGGTAAGTGTGCTTTGTGGGCTTGCTCTCCCTGGCCCTTCAGCAGGAGACTGAATGCCCCTTCTCCAGACAGATCCCAGGTGTCAAGTGTGTATTCTGGGTGCTCTCTTCTGCGGTAAGAGAAGGAGAAACTGTTCCTTTAGTGACTAGGGAGGATGTCTTTACTAGGCAGGCAACCCAGCAGGAGGAGGACAGCCCCGGAGGTGGCTGTGCAGGGGCAGGTCAGAAGCACGGTGCAGTGTAATACCACCCTCTGCTGGACGCCAGACCTGCTGCCCGGCTGGGAAACCTGCTTCCTGGGGGGCAGGTAGCAGCTGGGCTCCCCTCCGGTTCTGGCAGGATAAGGAAGCTGAAGGGGCTTGTCCTGGATGAGTGCTGCCAAGAGCTGAACACCTAATACAGCAGGTCATTTTGTTGTGAACGTCTCTGCAAGTGGTAGTCAACCCGCTGCTATTATGGGCACAGCCTGCAGTCTTGGCCCTCTGTTTAGCTCAGAGCAGGGTGCTGTGGTATGACAGTCAGGAGCATGGGTCTTTCTGCAGGTTCCTCCAAGGAAGTTTTTCTGCCACAGGCAGTCTCTTGACTTCTCAGGACCTTCCTGGTCATTGTAGGCATCTGCTCTCTGCAAAGAGTCCTCCCATAGAAAGTTCCCCTTCTGCCCTCTTAGTCAGGCCCCTGTTTGGCCAGCTCAGAGCTAGGGGAACTGCTTGGAGAAAGTTCTTAGGGAACCCTGCTCTTACTCTGTGTTCTACTTGTGCTGGTTGCCTGCGTCAAAAGGAAACTGTGAACAGGGACTGCACCGGGGACATGAAATCCCATTGTTCTGTCTGCCCTAAACAGCTGAGTCTTGATGGAAATGGCTTGTTGTGTTATGGTTGAGGAGCAGCTCTTGTTGGGGCCACTCTTGCCCCAGGGCCAAACATACTAAACATACATTTGGCCTTTTCTCTGTTCATCATCACAGGCCCCAGTGTACATCCGGGAGTGTGCCAGGCTGCACTATCTGGGATCCAGAGCCCATACATCAAAGGTAAGGCCAGCAAATGCAGTGCCTACCCTGCATGAAAGGGCAGAGGCTATGATACTGTGAAGGGATCCTTGTGAGTGAAAGAAGCTGAAAACAAACCAAGTCATGAAAGAGGATCTGTTGGAGAGCAGGAGTGAGGGAACCATATGGTGTGGTGCAGGCAGCTGCATTAGGGAAACTGGGCAGAGTTGAAGCATCTGTTAATTAAAAGCATAGGGAAAGAAAGCTACCAGCCCCTGTTTAGCAGCAAACCTGCTCCCTGTGCCTAGTACATGCAGCACCTGCTCCTTCGTGGGCTCATGCCTTCCAAACAGACAGACGCGCCTGCTGCTGTACCCGTGCTGCTTGGAAGAGGGGCTGGGATAAAGGCTACTTGCTGCCACTGGGACAAGATTTGTCTGTGTCTTGCCAGCAAATGCTTCCCTGCCTCATATAGCTGCAGAAGAGGGAAGATGCATTGCAAGGAGCTGCACTGATCCTTCTCAAGTCTGGAAGGGCTTCTGCAGCTGGCATCCGGGAGGGGAGGGAAGAAGCAATGGGGTCACCTTTGTATTGCTGTCACCTCTTCCTGGCACAGGGCCTGCTGGTGCAGTGCTGCTGCAGAGGGGTAGGGAAAACACAGCCCTTCATTCACTGGGGTTGAGGCAGCTCACGAGACTCTTCCCAGCCTGGCTCAGATGGGAGGCTCGTTTGGATTAAAGCATGGCAAGCGACTGCTGTCTCCACTTTCCCAGGACGACCTGGATTTGCTGACATCTCCTGGCTCCAAGGAGCTGCAGCCCCTCAAGTCTCAGAAGCGAAGCCGGCTGGACACTTGCCACCAGGAGGAGACCCAGCAGCGCACAGAGGAGGCACTGAAGGAGCTCTTCCGCCATGTCCACAATATGCCTGACTCTGCAAAGAAGAAGAAGCTTATCCGGCAGGTAGTGTGGGGAGGAAAGATATCTTTGAGGTGTGCTCGTCAGCACAATCCTGGGCACAGGGCTAAAGCAAGGCCTTTTTGAGAGCTGCTGCTAATCCTGGGCAGGCTGGGGAGAGTGGGCTGTGGGCTGTGTAAGTGGCAGAGCTGTACGAAGGCATGGGAGGAGACTGCCTATCCTGGATGTAGCTGGCCGTGGAGCTTGCTGCACCAAGCTATGCTTTGAGCTCTCTGTTTTCCAGGCCAGGGACTTGCCCAGCCAGCAGTTCCCCAGTCCTGATTGTGGCCTTGTTGAGCTTCCTCCCTCAGAAAGGGAAAAATCTTGTCCCCTCTTGCCTGCGAGGAGCAGACAAACTGGTCTCCTCTCAGTCCCATGAGTGTTCCCAGCCAACCTGCTGCTCCAGAGAGACTAGTTGATACGGTCAGCACTAGTTGTGGCTGCCAGCCTCCAGCTGCTGCCCAACCCGCTTTCTGCTCCAACACCTGCGGATTTTGGCTAATGTGGCCATCCTCTGCTTTCTTCTCTCTATAGCTCTGAGCTGGTCCTCCATTTTGCGGTGTAGAAGAGAGAAACTGAGTTCTAGGAGCAGGCAGAGCAGCACACAGCAGCAAGGGACTGGTGTAACAGTAACTGTGCTAACATACTGCCCTCATGTTTCATCCTAGTTTAACAAGCATCCTACAGCTCTCACTCCTGGCTCTGATGTACCCACATCCCCAGCACCGCGACGCACCCGCTCGCGCTCCTTCAGTGGCCTCATTAAGGTAAAGGCAACCTCTGACCCAAGCTCTCTGCTGTGAGTTTCTGATGTTGCTCTGTGCTTCTGCCTTGCCCTGGCTTGAATGAGGCCCTCAAAGGGTAGGAACTGTTCAAAGTATTGGCTCCCAAAACCATAGATCCACTGGGAACAAAAAAAGCCACCACCATGACAATAGGCCTTGTTACTATAAAGTATAACTGTCTATGAAATGCGTGACTGTAGGATCTATACATCTTTCTGAGGGATTGTTTGGTTCCCAAGATGAGATGAGGACTGACTGGGAGCTGGTCATGTAGTCTAGCCTGCTAGCACAGGTGTTAGCACACTGCAGGCTGCACCACAGCAGCGTGTACCTGCTTCTGACAGGCTGGGTTCCTGGCCAGAGCTCAGGTCAGCTCCCAGACCCTTGGCAATCAGGCAGGCTCAACCTAGTGGCATGGTATTTCAGGTGGTTCTGCTTTGCAATCTTTGTCCCAGCTTGGCTTCCTTTTTTCTTTCCCAGCATCCAACTGTTTACCAGCAATGCATCCTGCTCCTTCCCTTTCTTTCTCACTTTGCACTCTAAGCACTAGCCAACAGCCCTCTCTTCTTACGGCAGCGGAAAGTTTTGGGAACCCCAGTTATCCTGGAGAGGAAGAGCAGGGATGCCACACCGGAGCCTGAGCGAGTCAGCAAAGAGAATGTCCACCTGGTAAGAGCTGCTCCCAGCACCACTGAAGCTGCTGGTGGTGGAGCGTATGAGGGGAGTTTGAGTGCAACCTGGGTGCTCATTTCAGCAATCCCTCGGGGCGCTGCTTGCTGTTCTCTGCCTGAGAGAAATTTTACAAGTTTCTTCTGTGCGATCAAATAAAGGTCTTAGGAAGCTGCTAGGAGGAGAGCAGAGCAGATGGCAAGGGTGGCATCAGGACAGGAGTGGCAGCACTGGGCCTCCACTCCAGTCTTGTGCCTCTGGCTGTGTCCCTGCCCAAGGGCACTGGCTTGTGGCCCCTTCCTTCTCTCCCATCCTCCTCCGCAAGTTGTACAGAGCCTGCTGCCTGTGGGTAGTAGCGCTGTTCCATGGCCCAGACTAACTAAGAGTGGATCTGGGTGATCGGTGCTCTCTGGTGGTACAGGCTGCTTCCAGGGAAGGCAGTGGATGCCACTTCATTTCCCAGCTCTTTACTCTTTTTTTTTTTTTAATTATTTTTCCCTCTCTTGTCCAGTTACAGAAATGTGGATCTCCAGCTCACATGTCCCAAGCGAAGCTGAAATCTTTGGAGGGCCGGAAAGAGGTGAGACACATTCACAGGCTCATTCTCCTTCCTGTGGGGTACCTGGGCTGCTGGGCTCTGACACGTGCAGGGGGTGATGGCATGCATACAAGACTGTGACAGCTGTGGTCCCCTGGCTTGTAGCAGTCTGCTCCAAGCCAAGCTGCAAGCAGTTGGCATGCTGAAAGCTGGGCCTTGAAGGGTTTCACCGAAGCAGGTGTGTACAGCCCTTCTACCTGTGAGCTGGCAGGCAGGCTGTCACAGGAAGCAGAGGGAAGCTGGAAGCACAGGGTAGTACTAACAGCCTGTCAGGGTGGCAGTGGGGCAAGAGGTTGGTGCAACCCAAGACCAACTGCTGTGTTTGTCCCTGTCTTCTCACTGCCTCCTGTATCTGCTTTGGTAAAAAGTATAGGAGGCAGACTCCAGGTGGGAGTCCTTGCAGGGGGAGGACAGCACGTCAACCTTTTCTTGCATGGCATTCTGTCTCTCAAGCATTCAATTGCTCTAATTCTCTGCTCCAGGAATCCTGCAGACGCATGCGAGTCCACCTGCTTTCCAAGGATTCATCATCCCTCTGAATCGCCTCGCACCCACGCATGGGTTGGGAATGCCCAGCCTCGCAAGCTGTGAATAATGTGCTGCACTTAGAGGGGAGTGCTGCAGGCTCACGGCAACCCTCACCAACATGGCAGTGCTCTTGAAACTGGACCTTTGCAAAGACTGCAGGGACTTGTTTCTTTCTGTATATAAATTATATTGCATTCTACTATGGGGCAAACCACTATGTAACCAAAATTCGTGCAGCATGTCTGACCTGCTGGCTCTGGGAAGAGCTGGAGTGCTTGCTTACAAGGAGGGCCCTGTGTGCACTCCCAGCTTTCTCTGCAATGTTGCTAGGCTGTATTTTTTTGTTTTTTCTGCTCTGAGTTTTTAACATATGGCTTGTTTTTGCTCCCTTCCCTGTTAGCAGTGAGAACAACGTACTCGAACATTCACCCACATCCTGACAGCTAGCCTTACCTCCAGGCCTCCTCTGCTTCCTCTGGGCTCCATTTCGCCCTGCTGTCCCCGAAGGGCTGCAGTGCATAAACGGTACAGGGCACAGGATAGGCCTGGGAGAAGAGGAGAGGCTCTGGGTGCCATCGTTTCAAGTGGGGCCAGGGGAAAGCAGCTTCCCTGATAAACTCATCCTTCTGTTTCAGCTTTAGCTGGAGGCAGCCCTTGCTTACTGTCATCAGGTTTCCGTGGCACAGCTCTGCCTGGTGAGTGAGGAGTCTCTGCTTTGTGTTTACCCAGGGAGGCTAAGCTGAGCAGGGAAGGAAGCTGGTAAAGGCTGTCTGGGGCAGAACAGCCCAGCCTTTGGAAGCTGGGGTGTCTGGAGCAGGCAGAATCTTGTGGCTGTGTGTGCAGCACAGGAACACCGTGAGCAGCATGAGAGGTGGGAGAGGGCTCTGGCTGTTTGTGATCTGCTGCAAATGGTGCCAAGGGCTTTGGCTCAAAATATCTGGATGGCTGGTCAGGCAACTGGCTGATTAGTCATTAAACTGGGGGAAATGGCTGGAGCTGGGTTCAGCTCTTTGGTCTGAGCTGCAGAAATGAGATGAAACAATCTAGATACAGGATAAACCCCCATCACAGCTGGCCAGTGTCAGCGGTCTTGTTAAGCTAAAGTGCTCCAATAAGCCAATCTTGCCAAGTACCTGTCTGCAAGCACTCTGGGGTAGACGACACACAGGGTCACTACTGTGAAATAAAGGTTTAATCAGCTGGGGAACCATCTAAACACTTCTCAGTCCTTCTTGGCAAAGCAAATAATCTCTGGAATCCAATTATAATTGTCTTCTAATCTTTAAGAACCAGCAGCTGGCAGGAGTTAGAGTTCTGTCCTTGACAGCTTTCTGAGACAACTGGTGGCAGGAGGTGTGAATATCGGGATGTGAGCAGGGAGTTTAGTCCGACTGGCTAGAGCTGTCAAAACAGGGCAGTGGAGCCCTGTGCAGCTTAGCTGGAATTTACCACTTTTCTTAACTGTGATTTTTTATTTTTTTTTTTTTTTTCTTTTTGATACAGAGCTATGTGCCTCATACTGCTCTGTCCAAAAGGATGTTCCTGGTACTTTATTGGGGGTGCCTGTCCCCAGTCTGACCCTAAATTGGAGAAGCTGCCTTGAAAATGTAGGGGGTAGTGGGACTGCAGATGTGTGAGATGGGAGTTGGTAGTGTTAGGAGCCTCTGTCGCAGCAAAGAGCGAGCTCTGGTTCTTCAGGGACCAGGCAGGCGAGGATGCTGTGAAGAAGGGCAGAGGCTGTTTGCTGTGGTAGTAGTATGTGCTTTTTGGATGTGTCTGTAATCATTCTCTCTGGAGGCTGAGGCTGTCTATGTGCTCTTCTCTGAAGGGTGCTGTGTTTTGCTGACTGCACTTCTGCCTTGACCCCGCAGTCCGCTGTTAGTGGGGTGGAGACCTGGGGATCTCTGCTTTGCCTCTGAACAGAGATGAGGCAGAGCCGAAGGTCGAGCAGCAGTGCTGAGAGAGCTGCGTCTGGTCCTGCTACCTCTGCTCTTACTTGCGTCGAGGGCGGTTGCTGGATAAAGCATTTGTTCATCACCTAGCTTAGATGAGGACGTATCTCTGTATGGGTGTCTGCTTGGCAAGGCAATCTTGTTCCTAAGACTAAATACACTGCTCCCCTATAGATGAGAGGAACGTAACTCTTCTCTCCGCTATTCCCGCTTACTGATGGCTCTAGCTCAGGGACTCTGCCTTCTGGCACAGCTGATATTTGCTTAGCTCTAAGAAAAATTACCTCTGGGGCATCAGCCCAGTGTTCTGCATCTCTCAGATGCCCTCCCTGCCAAAGGGGTGGGTTCAGGCTCCAGACAAGGCCGTCCCAGGAGGGGTTCGGTGCCCTGGGCTTTAGCCTAAGGTGCTGTCCTCCCTATGCTGAGGACGGTGATGGCTAACAGATTTGGCCTCTAGGACCCTTGGTCGTTGCCGTCCCAATGTGTTCACACTGTCTCACATGCAAGGGGGAGTTTTAGCCATGGTTGATGTGTCTCATTTGTCTGCCCTGTGCAATGACTCATAAGGATGCTTCCTCCCAGAGCAGTCACTAACTGTTCCCAGAGTCTATCGTTTCCAAAGTATTTTTAATCTTTGTCTTTATTTATATATGCTATGTATGTACTGTTTCAGACTGTTGCCTTTCTGTGTGTTCATGTGAAAACCCCATATTAAATGCTTTTATTTTTAGTGGTTTTGCTCAGTGGCTTAAGCAGTTTCATTGGAACAGTGAGGACTTGGTGGTGCATCCACCTTCAAAAGAAAGGAAATGTCTGCTCAGAACCCCAGAGCTCCTACCCTTAAGTGCAGGGGTGCTTGGTGAGGCACTGCCTGCCTGCAGGGATGGCACCGGCTGGCCTCCTATGGCACTGGAGCTTGTTCCCTCTCTGGGATCCTAGTGTGATGCAGCGTGCCCAGATGGGCTGTCCTTCCCTTGGAGGTATGAAGTTGGACCTCTTCTTTTCCTGTCTTCCCCCCGCTGTCATCCAGGGTGATGGGAAATCAGGTTTACAAAGAACACTTTATATAAATAATGGATCAAATGAATAAATTTTTCTCTGTAGAACCATTCTTCTCTTGGCTGCCGAGGGAGGATGGCTTCTGCTTGCATTTTCTTTTCCTCCTTCTTAATAATGGCGTCTCAGATTTTATGCAGATTATTTCTCTGTGAAGTTCTTCCACGTTTGAAATGCCCTGGGCTTGCCTGCCGTGGCTCAGACACTCATTAACATCCTCACCATGCAATTGAAAAACAAGCAGGAGAAGCAAGCAGTGCGGTACGTTTCAAACCAGCACTGCCTTTCTGCAGGGTGAGCTTCAAGCAAGCCCTGTTCTCCTCTAGGGCTGCAGTTGGGTGTCATGGGACTGGTGCGCCCCATCTCCACGGAGCTCAGGGAGCGGGAGGGGATGGGCTTCTGTGCACTTGAAAGTGGGCATGGGAGTCTAGAGAGACGTTTCTGTTCTTGAAAACGTTGAACAAAGGAATGCAAAAACTCACAACAGCTATTTTGAATACTGCAAACCCAAATATCACCTCCCTGATAAGCTGTGATTCAAAGTGACAGCTTTATATGGTTTACATAATTTAAAAGATGAATCGTTTTTAGCCCCTGAAACCACAGCACAAGCACTTATGCTTGGCTGCTATTGAAAGGGCAGCAATCACTGGACCAAACACTGGGTGAGGGTACATATTTAGAGGGGGATCGCTCAGCTTTCAGCATGTTTGCTTTGGCCTGTTGGTATCCTGCACAGCAGTGGCATTACAAAGCAAACAAGCAGTGCTCATCCTTCATTTCATTAAGCAATTTTTATCTTAAATTGCACAGCACAGACTTGCAAATAAGTTCTACAGAGTGTCACTGCTATCTAAATCAATTTTTGCAAGTTGTCTTGATTTTTTTTTTTTTTTTTAAACTGTTCTGCTCTGGTTTGGAGTTGAAAAAAGATATTTTTTTTCTCTCTTAAATTATCATGTGTGGCTGGGAGCTGTCATGCTGCTGCTGCATCTCACTGCCTAGGGCAACAGTGTAGACAAAAAACATGAGTACTGCTAGCGATAGATGTTGGCACCAGCCAGGCCAGTTATCAGGCTTTGCAATCTCATTGGCTTAGATTAACTAATATTTTTTCATGGAGTGAATAAATTACCATGTTTAGTTCTGTTTGCTCATCCCCCCAGCAAGGGTTTTGTGCTGAAGCTCATAAATTGTGCAGGCACGTAGATGCCGAGATCTCTGTGCTGGATCCCATACTGACCTTCCACTTGTGCTGTGGACCAGGATGGGATCCCTGCTTGTGCCAGCTGTCTGGCCCCATCCTGTTCCAGCCCAGCTTTGTTCATGGAAAGTGCCCATGCATGAGGAATGTGATGGGGTTGTTTCTGGGCTCCTGTGTTTTGATGCAGGGAGCAGCTGTCCCCAGCCTTACATCAAGGGGTAAGGTTCAGATACTTCCCAGCACCAGCCTTCAAGGTGCAGATTTCAGTCTGCATTGTGGGGAGCAGAGCTTTCCTTTCCTTTCCCTGTTGAGTCCCAGCTGGAGTGGGCATTACTGTGCTCCCCTTCCCAGTCCTACCTCGCCTGGATTAAACCAGGCTCCTCTCCCAGGTTAAACCAGCATCCCCTGCCTTGCTGCAGGGATTTACAAATCCACCAGCCAGCCCTCACACAAGGTGCCTTACATGATTTTAAGCCTGGCTGCTTTGGCACCAGAGAGGAGAACTGGATCCCACTTAATCCTCTGCTTCTGGCTGAAGCTCCTGTGCTGCTGGGGCTGAGAACTGGGATGAATGGAGGTGCAAACCTGCCTTGGCCGTCGTGGCTGTGTGTAACGGGGTGTGTGCACAGGTCCGTGATGTGGGGGTGTCTGTGTTGGCTGAGGGTATTTTAGGGTTTGTTTCTTCCAACCTTCTCGCTCACAAAGCCTGAGCCTTGCTCCCCTGGGGAGCAGGATCTCAGCAACCTCTTGCACAAAAGCCTCTGGCTCCGTTGTGCCTCGCCAAGGCCGTTCTGCAGCAGCAGCACAAGAGGGGGCTGGCAGCACACGCTGTGGGACGGGACCCCCTGCCTGCCCCGCAGCACCGGGGGGCCCAGGGCCAGATGTGTCTGGGGGGCAGGCTTGGAGATGCTTGATTCTTCCTCCTTGGCTGCATGTGGGGTATGGAGGAAGTGGGAAGCTGGGGCTATAAATAAGGTGAACAAGAACATAAAGAGCACAGAGAAGGCTGAGGGCAGAGGCTGGGGAGAAATGCCCTCTTACAAAGGACAAAAATCAGCTCTCCAGGTAGCCCCTAGCATGGTCCTTCAGCTCCACTGAGAGTCCCTGCCCACATCTGGGGCTGAGCAGACCTGTCACATGGCAAGCTAAACCCTTTCCCTCTCCTTTTCAAGTTATTTTTGGCTACTGACATACTCTTGCCACCCTTCAGAGCCAGACCCTAGTAGCCAGTCACTCAGGCTCATGCTTCTGGGGCTGCTGCCCCTTCCTGCAGCACCTGCACCCTGAAAGTGCCTTCTCTACCATGTGGGAGTTTGGGCGATGGAGGCAAAGTGTGGCTGGCACCAGCTCTCCCATCCCACGTTGTGCAGAATCTGATTTTCTTCCAGCATCTAGTAGCTTGTAACTCTGTAAGGGCTGGGGGAGGAGGAGCAAGGACACGAAGACACATGCTCACAACTGTGGGACAGGCAAGGCGCAGAAAGGCTGCCCGTGACTGCGGAAGCACAATGAGCCCAAGCGGGCACGCAGCTTATTGATTACATCCCAGCATGGGACCGTCTGCCAGCTAGCCATAAATATGGAGCAGAGGCAAGCTTGTCTCCACGCAGGGCATCTTCATTAACAAAATCAGGACAGTGCTGCTGCCTCCCTCATCCATCAGGCTGAAGCACTCCTCGTTTCTCAGGTTAGGTGGTTTCCCAGCTCAGGGATGTCAGTGCGACAGGGACTGCAATAACTGAAAGTGGCTGGTGGGAACAGCTCAGTTCTAAAAACAAAGCCCGGTGTCTCTGCTCACCCCATAGCCAAGGTCATCAGCTGAATTCTGAAAACCCACCTGCTCCTACCAGGAGGCAGGGTTTTATGGCAGAGGAGCTGCAGTTTATGACACCATGGAGAAATGTTGGATGCGCTTGGCAACAGCAAATGGAAAGTTAGTCTATTAAACAGTAAATTATCCCTCCAATGCATCTTCATTGAGGAGGGTTAATGAGTGGCTCCAGGCAGAGCGAGCAGGGAAGAGCGTGTGTGTATGCACAGCATGGCCATGGAACAATTGCTACATCTGGGGACCCCTGAGTCCCTGATCCCACGCTGCACCAACAATAGCATTTCCATGTGTGAGGCGCTTCACAAACACCTCCTCGCGTGTGGTTTATTCAAACCAGCTTGCGCTGCGCCGCAGAGCTCCCAGGCGGCTGGTGTGTCCAGCCACACTGGGAACAGCATCTTCCATCTGCATCTGGGCTGCTTGGAGTGAATGTTTTCCTTGTGGACTAGAGCTGGTTTTGGGAACTTGGGGTGTGGGGCTTGGCCCCTCTGCTCAGCCACACCGCGAAGCAGGGGTGCAGTGCCTTGTGGACTGTCTCCCTCCTGCTGTTCTGTCATTGTTCAACGCAGTGGGACAGGCTGGGTTCCCCCTGCTTGGGCATCCTTGTTGTGTGAGGCTGAGACCAAATCCACCTGCTTGGGAGCCTCAGCATCTCCCACATCATCCCAGAGGACCTAATGGATGCTGTTGCCTATACTTGGTCCCAGTGGTGAGGACCCCAGGCAGTGGAGCTGCCCCCCTCTCCTGCAGTCAGTGGGGCCACATTCACAGAGCGATGCTGGCTGTGTTTGCAGGGTGATGCTGGCACAGGATGATGCTGGCCATGTTCACAGGGTGATGCTGGCCGTGTTCACGGGGCAATGCTGGCCATGTTTGCAGGGTGATGCTTTTGCTGTTTGCCAGCGAGGTAGGGGTTGTCCCTGGAGAGATGCCAGAAAGAGCGCATCCCAGCCTTGTCTGCTGCTGCTGCTAACCAGGCGAGATTTACCATGATCCCAGTGGCCGCCGGCTGCCCACAATAGACCCATCAAGGGCATTGTCGCACTGCACAAGCCCAACAGGTGCCCTAACAGGGCCGACACGCCGGCCTGCTCCCACACAATGCCTCACCCTCCGAAGCTGAGTGTGTCTGGTGGGACAAAGGCAGCCTGGCCTCCCAGCACGAGCCGAGCTGGCCAGGCATGACAGATGTGGCCAGCGGAGGGGCAGCTCAGCAGCCCACCCTGTGTGGGGTCTCTGGGGGGTGCTGGGCAGTCAGAGGTCAGCACCACTCTGCTCCTGGCATGTCTCCAGCTGGTCTTGTGGCCACTGCTCCCAAACCAGGTGTGTTTTAGTGGTGTTGCTGGTGGGAGGAAGGGTTCGAAGCACAGTCCAAGTGCAAGGGGAGCTGGATCCTGCCATTGGCAATGCTCCTCAGCAGGGGAGTTGAAGCAGGCACCATGAATGCATGCTTGTATTAGGTTTCTACGGCGAGGTTTGGGGGGGGGGGCGCTACAGGGGTGGCTTCTGTGAGAAGCTGCTAGAAGCTTCCCCTGTGTCTGATACAGCCAATGCCAGCCGGCTCCAAGATGGACCCACCGCTGGCCAAGGCTGAGCCCATCAGCGACAGCGGTAGTGCCTCTGGGATAACGTATTTAAGAAGGGGGCAAAAACTGCACACCAGCAGCAGCCAGAGAGAGGGCTGTGTGTGACAGCAACAACTCTGCAGACACCCAGGCTGGTGCCGAAGGCAGGAGATGCTCCAGGTGCCAGAGCAGAGATTCCACTGCAGCTGATGGTGAAGCCCACGGTGAGGCAGGCTCTGTCCCTCAGCCCATGGAGGTCTGTGGTGGAGCAGATCCCCACCCACAGCCCAGGGAGGTTAATGGTGGAGTGGGTACCCACCTGCAGCCCATGGAGGACACCATGCCAGATCAGGTGGATGCCCGCAGGAGGCTGTGGCCCTGTGGGGAGGAGCCCGGGCTGGGGCAATTTTTCTGGCTGGGCCTGTGACACTGCAGGGGACCCAGGCTGGAGCCAGCAGTGCCTGAAGGATGACACCCCGTGGGAGGGACCCCATTCTGGAGCAGTTCATGAAGAACTGGAGCCTGTGGGAAGGATTCACACTGGAGAAGTTCATGGAGGACTGTCTTCCATGGGAGAGACCTGCGCTGGAGCAGGGGCAGAGTGTGAGGAGCCTCCCTCTGTGGAGGAAGGAGCGATAGAGACAGCCTGTGATGAACTGACCACAGCCCCATTCCCTGTCCTGCTGTGCTACTCCAGGGAGGCGGTAGGGAACTCGGGACTAAAGTTAAGCCCAGGAAGAAGGGAGGGGTGTAGGGAAGGTGGTTTTAAGATTTGGTTTTATTTCTCATTATCCTACTCTAATTTGAATGGTAATAAATTAAACTAATGCCCCCAAGTTGAGTCTATTTTGCCCATGACAGTAATAGCTGAGTGATCTCCAGGTCCTTACCTCCACCCATGAGCCTTTCGTTATGTTTTTCAGCTGAGGAAGGGAGTGATAGAGCAGCTTTGGTGGGCACCTGGCATCCAGCCAGGGTCAACCCATGACAACACTATTGCCTGCATCCCAAATGCTTCTGCTCTGCGCCAGTGCCTAGTCCTACCCTGAGAAGAACTGAGCACTGCTGTGGCCTAGTGACAGCCATTGCACTGCTTTGAAGTGCAGCATAAATGCCGTAGCAAGCACGGGCTGGGACATGCTGCCTCCTCACCTGTGCACCGAGGTGCGGGGTGCACTTCGAAGCCCAGGAGTGCTGAAAAGGGCTACCAGCCGTCAGCGGCTCCGGCGGGATCCAGCCCAGACCATGGGAGAGCTAACGGGGGCGGGATGCAGCCCATCCCGGGGTGGGTGGAAATGCCTGGATGCTGCCCCTGGGGAGCTTGGCTTAAAACTGGCAGCAATTTTTGTTTGAAGCTTTGTAGCTGCTTCGCATCTCTTTGCACGACAGGTCTGGCGCGTACCCTGGAATCCTTCCCCGGATCTTCCCATGAAAACTCCTCTCCTGCAAAAAAAGCTTCTGCTTCATTTTAACCAAACCCAGAGCCCATCAGACGATCCAGATGGTCTCTCTCTCTATCAAGCAGTTTGGCCCAAATCCCGGTGGCAGACGGCAGGACCAGGCCTCCCCTGATAAAGAAAAGTTTTAGTTTTATTTTTCTCCCTGCTCCTCACCAGTCTTCAGAGGCACCCTGGGCCTTTTCTGGGCAACTGTTGCTCTCCAGGGCCCACACCAGCTCATACGGGGTGCCTGGGTGATTTGGGATTGCCCAGATGTGCCAGGGCTGAGGTGTGGGATGGGGTCGCAGTGCCCAGTCTGTCCCCCTACCCTGCTGTCCTGCCTCACCAGGCTTGCTCAGCTCTTGTCATGTTGGCAGCCCTGGAAGGGGGCTGTTTTTGCAGCTGGGGCCGCTGCAGAGGGGACAGCCACGGCCAGCAGCCCAGCTCAGTGGGATGCTCTGTCGTGCCACAGGAGAGCAGGAGTCAAGGTACCGGCAGAAGAAGATGTGGATGTTGGCCCGAAATGGGGTTTTCAGCCTCCCAGCCCTGTACTCCTGGAACTGGGGTGGGCGATGGTGGCCTCCAGGCAGGACCCCGCTGGCTACTCCCTTTGCCAAGACCACGGCCCTGGCTGTAAAGTGACTAGTGTTGCTGCAGCTGGACACAGACACGGCAGGAATCTATTTTTTTCTGTGGATTACAAGGATTTGCCTGGGGCAAGTGCCTGCATAAGGGAGGAAACAAGATCCCTTGTCCTCTTCCTGCCTTCCTGCCAGCATCAGAGGTAAAGGGCAGGTTAGGAAGACTCGGCTCCGCTCTGCCGGCCAAGGGGCAAGGGGCAGTTTGGGAGGGAGGTGGGTTGCAAGCATCACACCGATAGCGACGAGCTTTGGGGAACGCTGAGCCGCTAGGAAACAACTTTCACTCCCCAAAATTCACCTGAGGTCTTTGGCACAGGGCCCCTTCAGGTGCCATTGCCACCAGGGTCCCCCTGGGAGCCCCAGGGTGGACTGTGGGGCCACCTCTGCTGAAGCCATGCCAGGGAGGGGTCGGCTCCCAGAGGCCTGGGAAGCAGCTCATCTTCCTTGCTGTCAGGGCTGCTGGGTAGCAACAAGGAACAAACCCCTTTCATCCATCTCAGGCACGGCTTCCTCCTGGGATTGGGGCCAGAGGAAGGAGATGTCACGAAAATGCAGACAGATGATGGGAGCCTGCATTCGGGATGGGAAAGGGCTGCTGATCTGGGCCAAGCTGGTGCAACCCTCTGCGTGTGTGTGAGGTGGCCCTTGCTGGAGCGAGACCCATGCAGACACTTCCCTCTCACCCTTACTAAGGAGCTTGTGGAGCTCCATCCGCAGAGGGCATTGATTTAAGAGTCACTCCTGCCCCTGAACCTGCCACTGTCCCTAAAAATATCTTGTTGGCTGGGGAAATGAGCTTGCGGTGGGGTGTCCTTGCTCACGCACCTCTCCTCCCGCTTCTGGAGCAATGCAACAGACTCCCACCTCCCCTCCTTCCACGGGTTTCCTCTCCGAGGAGGACATTCACAGCAGCTGCAGCCAGCAGTCAGGGCTCTGTGGGGCATCTCAAAATGCCTGTTGTTTTTCTTAAGGACTCAGCTCTTGGAGCCATGGGGTTACAAGTATTTCAGGTGTCCTTAATAAAAAGGTGACCAGCCCTCCTGGTTCCACCCTCCTGATTTGCCTTTGCAGACCTTAGGGAAGAAAATGGAAGGTAATAAAATGAATGCAACGCTCGCATTTCTGAAATGTCAACTGTTTGAGGCCAAGTTCACCAGATTTCTTGGCTTCACTTTTTGCACTGAAATAGGTATATTTCGCCTCTTTCTTCTTGGTGGATTGGCCACAAAGACATTTTTGTTACTTTATTTCTTAAGAAATTCCCCTGGAGGGGGGAAGGACATAGCTAAGCCACAGCCAGGACTTTCAGATTTGCTGTCTGTGCGCCAGGCAAAGAGCAAAGTGGAGATGCACGCCCGAGCCCCTGCTGCGTGCCGAGGTGCTTGGCCGCAGCGTTCCCATGAGCAGACCGGGTACCATCTTGGCTGCCGAGTGCCAGCCTGCCGTGTGGTCCCCGTGGGCTGCCGGGTCCCCGCACCTCATGTGGGCTCTGGATGATGGGGTTGGGGCTCTGGGCTGCCAGGTGGGAGACAGGCCAAGGGTTCCTGGAGAACACCGGGGGATGCAAAAGCTCTCGGCACCCCCGGAGGAGTGGTGGGAACGCTCTGCCGGCCACTGCATGGTTCGCAGGCTGTTTCTCCGATCTCTGCCAGTCCCCGGGGTGCCTCTGCCCACACCCCACCCGCTCGCCTTGCTGCACCCCGGCATCCCGCAGCCGTCTCATGGCGGGGTGGTCGGCTGCCCCGCGGGCCAACCCCGCTGTCCCGGGTGGGGGTACCGAGCCAGAGCCCACCTTGCTGCACGGGCGGGGCGGCGCTGA
>JAVJGI010000065.1:24861888-24876825 GCA_035590275.1 Ibycter americanus | reverse complement strand
CTGAACGCTTCTCACAGTGGTTCCTCTTCACCGCCCGGCAGGGTGCCGGGGCCGGGTGCCTGGCCGGGGGGTGCGTCTGCAAGTGCCCAGCGCGGGGGGTGCGTGTTTAAGAGCTTGTCGGGAGCGTGTGCGGGAGGCTGGCCGTGGCGGGTGTGTGCAAGTGCCCATCCAAGGGGGATGCCTGTGTCTGTTAAGGCGAGTACTTGTGCAAACGCCTGCCCGAAAGGTGCGTGTGCAAGAACCTGGTGGGGTGGGCGCATGTACAGCATCCCACTCAGTGGCGGGGTTGGGTGTGTGTAAAAGTGCCTGGCCAGGGCACGCGGGTGCAGGAGCCTGTTGGGTGGGTGTATGTGCATCATCCCCTCCAGGGGAGGGGTGCAACAGCCTGTCAAGGTGGGGAGCAGTGCGTGTGCAAGAGCCAGCTGGGGCAGTGTGCATGTCCAACCCTTCCTCTGTGGGAGGGGTGTGCAAGGGGTCTGGCATGTGCAAGAGCCCGCGTGTGCCGCTGTGTGTGCAAGCGTGCAGAGCAGGGGTCGGCTTAGAGCTGTGTCCGAAGGGGTGGGTTGCCCCAGCAGGGGACATTTGCACTGGGGCAGCCCGGGATGGGCTGCACATGTGGTGCTGTGTGCCCCATGGCACCTACGGGCAGGTGCGTGGCTGCCCCTGTTGTGACTTGTCATGGGGTGCCCACACGGCTGGAGGGATTGCTGAGGGTCCCTACCACCCCAAGACCCTACCCGTGCTGGGCACCCCTTTGTCCCTGGGAAGCCCTCCCGGGAGTGCTGCACATGGTGCTAGGATCAGACCCTATTCCCCCCACGCTCCCCTTGGGAACCCCCCCTGCGGTGTGACCAGCCTCCAGCTGTGCACATAACTCACCCAGCCCTGCCAGTCCCCTGTGCCTGCATGTCACTGCTCATCAAAGTCCCTACCACGTCCCAGGAGTGCTGGGGGGTGTCTCTGGGTCTCTTGGCTGGACTCCTCTAAGAAAAGCTTTTCTCTCACAGTCACGGTCCAGCCAGCTGCAGGGGTCCTGTGGCGTCCGCTGAGCTCCCCTGAGCAGGGTGCCCCTTCGCTGCTGCGCCCAGCTGGGCAGGTCTTCCTGCTTGGGGGCCCTGTGGCTGCAGCAGGTCCCTGTTCCAGGGAGAGGGGCATAAGCTGAATGTGTCCAACCTACTGCAGGTGCCAGATTCCCAGTGTGCAGGTGTCCCCTATCCTAGCGAAAGAGCAGGGCTGCCCCCAGCCTCTCTTCTCTGCTGGGGGGCAGCAGGTGCCCCATCCCAGGGGCTTTGGTAGAGCTTGGTGACACAGTACCCCCAGCCCCAGCAGTGGGGCCAGGCTGCCCTAGCATCCCCCTTGCAGCACGGGGAAACGTTGGGCTGCTGCCTCCTTAGGAGGCAGAGCTGCAGGATGGGTCCTGGGACAGCCACACACACGGCATTCCTCCTGTCCCTGTGCTGTGCTGCCTCTGCTTACCGGAGTGTGATTGTGCCCTTTGCCTGCAGCTGGGGAGAGACCCCGCGGGCAGGGACCCCACGCAGCCTGGCAGCTGCCGGCGCTGCACCCAGCACGCAGCGCTGGGAGCTCTGCGGGACACCGCTTTAGTGGAGGTTTCTCTTCTCCCACAATTATCCTCATACAGATGATGATTACCCAGCACAGCAACCAGGGTGCTGTGAGCTGTGGTCCCATAGAGCCGGTTTATGAGCTGAGACAGGAGCCCCCTTTCCTGTGCGCCCAGGGCAGGGGGAAGGTTTGCGCATAGCATGCACCAACCCTTTCCACCCTTGGGGAGCTCAGTGGGCTCCGCAGCATCAGCTCTCCACAGACCCGGGGGCAGGGTGCTGGGGAGCATGGGCAGCGAGCCCCCACCTCTGCCTGCTGGGCAGGTGCTCAGCACTGCTCAGACGAGATGATGCTGGAGCGGACTGATGAAGGATGCCCTTGGGTGGGCGTCTGGCTCCTGCCCTGCAGGGCATCTCTCCCCTCCGGCAGTGGGTCCTGCTTCCTGTCTTCTGTTCTGCCTTCACTGACTGGGTCCTCCATGTCCGTCACCACTCAGTGACATTGGGTTTTCTGTCTGTTCGTGCAGCCGCCGATGCCAGATCTGCTGGCTGGGTTGAGCTATATGTGCTGCTCTCTCACGGGTGTTGTCTGCTGGATAACTACTTCCCGCTCTGTTGCACGCCCTTGCAGGTGCTTGAGGGTGTCTGTGCAGAGCAAGTCTGTCTCTGAGCAGTGAATTCCTGCTGTAACAGCTTGTAAGTGAGTTTGAGCTCCCTGTAAAGAGGCTGCAACCTCACAGTCTCCAGCTTCTCACTGCTTGATGGAGCAGGGTCAGCTAGCAACTGCCAGGGAGCCCGCAGTAGGGTCTGTGCTTGGGACTCGCTGTCTCCAGGGACTCATTTTCTTTGGGAAGCCAGCAACCTCTTACTCGTGCCCTCCGCTGCCTGCCTCTTTTCCCAAGACCCGGGATGCACAGTGTGAGCAATGCTGACCTTGCCATGTGTCCCACAGTGCTGGTGAGCAGTGGTGTCCCCGCTATCGTGTTTCCCACCTGTTGTGTGCCCGCAGTTTTGTGGGGCAGCCAGCATGGTGTTTGGAGGCTCCAGGCTTTCTCCAGCCTCCCAGCTGGCTGAGCCTTATGGTGACATGGGCTGAACCCCTGGACAGAGCAGCGCTGCTGCTGTGCTCACACGTGCTGGCACTGCCAAAGTCATCCTGGGGACTCGGACAGCAGCATCCTGTGGTGAGGTCTGAGCTCCATCGCTTTTGAAATACACCCTTTTCCTTTAAAGAAGAGGGAATTATTTGTCCTGTGGAGTCACTGCAACTGTGGAGAATCATGGGCTGGGGAGAAATTGTCTTGTGCTTGAAGGTTTCGCCTGTGATGTCTCCCCAGTGCTGTGCTGCTGGTGCAGGGAAAGGGCTGGAGATGTGTCTAGGGTGGAGCATGGGTGGTGGCTGCATGGGGGGACACAGGACCCCTCTTTCCTTGCAACAGGGTGCAGCACATTACTGCCAAAGTGCCTTCTAGCCTGCAACCCGACATAAACACCAGTCGGTGCCCACACCCTCCCCCTGCCTGGATCAGGCACCGAGCAGAGAGGCTTATGCTGCAGCAAGGCGGGAAGCAGCAAAATCTCTGGGCGCTTTGCAAGGCTGCCTGTGCTCCTGCCTACGCCTCTGGCAAGCATGATAGAGCAGGTCCTGGAGGCATCGTAGGCAGGATGGAGTGATAATCCTCCAGCTCTACAGTGTTATCTGCTACCGGGAGTCCCTCAGGTCTCAGCCTCTGGAGGAGAGCCATGGGAGAGGGGCACAGTTCCCTTTCCCATTTGCTTGCTTTCTTTTCTTTCTTTCTTTGAAAGTGCCTCTGAAGAGCAGATTGCCCTCTTGGGGAGATGGGTCACTCTCCCCAAGCCAGCAGGATCAGTACAAATTTGCCACTGTCAAATGGCTGCTTCCAGCCCAGCTCTTTGCTTGTGGGGGTGAGCCGAGCCTGATGGTATCGCACTTGCTCCTGCTTTTTAAGTTTTCAGCTGACAGCTGAGAATTGCACCACTCACCCCTTTTGCCTCCTTTCTGGTGTGCTGAACATCCTCCATCTCACTGTTCACTGGGCAGTGCCCCTCTCCTCGACGTGGGGAGCAGCAGAGCTGTGTTTGGGGGTCTCCATCACTGCATCTCCCTTGGCTCCCTCTTCTCCCTCCCAGGGTCCCTGCCCTCTGCATTGGAAGGGGCTCCTGTTTGCCTTGTTCCCCCAGCTTGGGGGTTGCTTGTGCTGAAACGGGCCCCATCCAGACCACAGCAAGCTCTGCCATCTCCCCCCATCTGTGATGGCAGAGGGAGGGGGTGCTGAGCTCCAGCCTTTGGATAGGGGATCACAGAGCCGGGGTGGCCGCACCTGAAGCACACTTGCGTGCTGCCTAACCATCCCCTGCTGAAATTACAGCAGCGAGCTCTTGTTCAGAGCGTATTTAATTCATGCACCTGCGTCTCCCTCTAGCTGGTTAATCAAAATAACTTGCAGCAGCAAGGCTGGTGTATCACAGCAGCACTCATGCATTCGACACCAGTTGTTGGGCTGTGCCTTCCTGGGGGATTTTGGGAATGTTAATTCTTGGGAAGCACCTTGAAGGGGTCAACCTCACTCTTTCCTGGCGTGCCTGGGCAAGTTTTCTGTGTTGCAGCTGAGAAGACTGGTTGCAGAGGCAGCGAGGGGGTGTGCAGGCTCTGCAGAGCTCTGGGGCAGTATGCAGGACTGATACCCAACCGGGGTAGTGCTCAGCCAGCACCGTTGCCCTCGGCTCTTGGGAGAGCCTGTGCTGGGCACTGGGAAGATGCGGGCTGGCTGGGGAAGGCAGCCTGCTCAGCCCGCTGTGGTGGCTTCCTTGGGAGTCTTCCCGGACAGAGGAAATTTGCAATTCTATTCCAATTTCTCCCTTCAGCTACGTCCAAAGCAGATGCTGTCTATATATCGCCATGGTAACGCTGCGTTCTCACTCTCCATGGAATTGCATGCTGGAAAAATATTAGTTTAAAAAACTATGTCGTGTTTGTATTGACTGGAGCCGAGGCTGATAGTGGAGGATCTATTGTCCCCTGGTTGGGAAAAGTCACCAGTAACAGGCAATAAAGCCAGGCGGATTGGCCTCTAGTGACCACTTCTCACCCCGCACAGCAATTGCTTCCCTATAAACCCTTCGCTGGCTCTGTTTTATTGCATCCTTTCAAATAGATATTTTTGCCTTAAATGTGCTGCCACTTTGCTCCTCCAGGGTGATGCATTGTGCTGCCAGCAATTCCTCACCACTGAGGTGGGAGTGAGGAGAGGGAATTGTTCCTGGCTTTAATTGTGTGTCTCTCACATGCGCCTTCAAACGCCATCGCTGCTGCTGCTGCTGTCCTCACAGCCTGCAGCCACGGGGTGAGCTGGGCATGGTGGCAGCGCTGCCGGTGCAGGATGGCACCCCATGCACACGCACGCACAGAAACAGCCTAGCTGACTTATTACAGGACATGCATTTGCTCTGAGTTTCGTGCTCCCCTACTTCATTGTTCCCTACTGAACCTCCGGTCAGCAGAAGAGCCAGGCAGCTATAAAACGCAAAGGATGCTTGAGAGACCCCTGTGTGGGAGCAGAGCCCACAGCCTGGAGGAACAGAGGGGATTCAGGCTGCCACCAAGGTGGTGTGGGCAGGGAAAGGGTGTCCCGCCTGCGGAAAGGTGTACGAGCCCGTGACCTGCATTGAGAGGGATTTCTCCTGCCTCCTTGCTCTGCTTTACTCCCTGGGGAGCTGGCACAGGCAGGCAAGGCGAGCACTGGAGCAGGACATGTGCGTGTGTGCATGCACAGGAGGGTGAGGTGGGCAACCAAGGAGCCTGTCTTTGTCTCACATCCGAGTCCTTCATGGTTCCCTGCCTGCTCCAGAGGTACTTAGTGCCGCGGATGCATCCTCTTTATTTTGGTAGCAATAAAGATAACCTTTCATAAAACCTGAAAGGCAAGGAGATATTTCTGTGCGTGTTTTGCTGAAAGGCAATAAAAAACCAGTTGTGCGTTAGCAAATGGCCCCGTCCTGGGGGATGTCAGACCCAGATCACTGCTCCCTGGCAGGCTTCCAGTGCGAGTAGCTCCAAGGCCAGCTCTGGCAGCTGGCCCCTGTCCCCACTCGGGGGACAGCCAGGGACGGCTGCAGTGGCAGGAGCGGCGAGCAGAGGTTTTCCTCCTGTGTGACACCAGGCTGCAATTAGCAATGGGGGCAGCGAGAAGGGACGGACGGTTTGCAGCCTGGTCATTAGGGTCGCAGCGCTGCTGGAAGTGGGAAGGGAATGAAGTGGGATGAAGGAAACCCCTCTCTGTGGTGTTGGTGCAGGGTCGGTCCCAGGCTGTCCCCTCTGGGACCATCTCAGGCCTCCCTGCCACATACAGGCTCTGAAGCTGTGCTGAGTATCTGCTTTCCTGGCATGCATTTTGGATGCACTTGCTGCTCAAAATAGCAGAGGCAAGTGTCCTATGGGGGAGAGAGGCTGCTAGGAGGAGGAAGATCAGAAAAAAGGGAAGATTAATTTTTCAGACGATGCAGCTGAGGGAGCAGCCCTGGGCACCAAGAGTGGGAGAGATGTAAGCTCCTGGCTCTGGATGTTTCTCAGCAGGAGGAAGCCCCAGATCCAAACGGAATGCTCTGGGAGACCCAGCTGGTCTGGGGTTGAGCAGGCATCTGTAACCGAGCAGTTTGGGTGCACTTGTCCCACCATCCCTGCTGTGAGCTGCTCCAGAAGGGATGAGCAAAGGCAGTTTGCTGAGGAAGATGCAAGGTGGATTGAGCCTCAATCTCCTGAGTGATGGGACAAAGCCTGAGGGCTGGACTGCCTCCCCTGCCCTGGGAAACAGAGGAGCCATGGGAGCAGTGATACTCCTTGCCAGGCTACTCAGTACAGCACAAAAAGCCAGATTTTGGGAGTATCCAGGCAAATCTGTTCTCTTGGCTGAGCCTCAGTTTCCCCATTTGTGAATCAGAAATGACCTGCTGCCTTTTCTCTGTCGCACCAGGGTTGAGGGAGGTTATTTATTTATTATTAACCTGAGGTGACACACCATGATGCTGCGTGAGTGTAAAGCTTTCCCTGACTGTGAGCAGCTAATGGCTGTGGCATGAAAACCCCAGAGAGAAGTTAGGAAAAGCAGAAAGCCTTCCGGATCCTCACCGTTACTTGCACAATCAATGCTGTTTGTAACGCTTAAAAATTTATTGTGATGCTAACCTGCTTTAGTACGTCATAAAAGCTTACAGAGCCTCCTGTGCTCTGGGGGCCCACGCTGTGCTTGGGGCTGGGTTCCCCTTCAGCTAAGGGCAGTTATTCTGAGCTGAGCCCAAATAGCACATCACTGCTGTTGGAGCTCTCTGCTTTGGGCACATCACCCTGCAGGTGTCTGGTAGGGGGACTTACTGGCAAGGCGTTCACCCTGGGTTGTATGGCACCCTTAAAGGGACTTTGATGAATCCCATGGGCACCCTCACTCTGCTTTGAAGGATCTAGTCAGGGCAGGGATAGGAAGGAAAAGGAGGAGGAGAAGGTGCTGAGCTGCTTGTGCAGCTGTGTCAGCCCAGGGTGTGGGTGCTCAGTGCCCCCTCCCCGAGCAGCAGGCAGCAGCACCCTGTACCCCCCTTGCACCTTGGAGGGGATGGGGTTAGCATCCAGCCATGCCCTCATGGGCTGCATGGAGCTGGCAGATGTGGTGAGCATCCTTCTGTGCTGGTGCTGGAGGGCACCAGCTCTCCAGGGACTGGGAAGGCTTTGCCCTGCCTTTCACTGCTTGGGCAGCTCAGTGAGCCTGTGCTGGGACTTCATTACATTCAAGCAGCTGGATGAAATCTTCAGACTTGAAAAATGCAATAGAAGTATAGGATGAAAGGTTGCAGCTGCTCTGTCCCCCCAGTGCTGAGCGCAGGGGTCAGTCTGGGGTTTAAGCCTTGTCCATGTTTCCATTAGCAGTCTGCGTGATGGGACACAAACTGCTTATGACATTTGCAGATGCCACCAGGCTGGGAGATGTGCAAGAGGGCTGGAGGGCAGGCTGAGATTTCAAAGTGGGTTTGGCGAACAGAAGGAATGGGCTGACAAAAAAGGATGCTGTTGCCTGGGGACTTGAGGAAGGTGTTTGGTGGGAGGGGATCACCAACAGCACAGATGTGGGATGGGAGTATGAGCCGAGTGGGTCCTGCCCCTGCAAGGCAGAGAGACCCCAAGGGAGTGCTGTGTCCCTGTTGCTGGGGTCTTGTTGGGGGGAACAGGACTGGGAGACAGGAGCAGCCTGGTCTCTGCACCGTGGTGGCCAGGGCAGGCAGGGATGGGGTTCATCCGCAGAGAGGGGTTCAGGTCAGAGTTTGGGAAATGGTCCTTGAGGCAGGAGCAGTGGTATGCTGGAACAGGGCGCGGGGGAGTGTCAGTCCCTGTCCCTGAAGGAGTCACGTATGCATCTGTCGGGATTGATGGAGGGCTGCAGAGATACTGCTATGGGGTGCATGACCTTGCAGCCTTCATTTCTCTGCTTCCTTGATCATTGTCTGGCACTGCTGGCTCCAGCTGGGGTCAGGGCTCTGGGATGAAGGCTACGGAGCTGCTGGGAGGGGAGTTGTGCCCCTAGGGGCCTGTGCTCTGAGCCAAGGGCAGGAACCGCAGGGCAGTGGGGATCATGGAGGGTGGGATGCATGACACAAACGATGCAACTGCCACGCTGGGCACCAGGTCAGTGGTGGCCCTTGGAGTGGGGACCACAGGAGCGTGGGCTGGCTGCAGGCGTTGCTGGCATCAAACCCCTTCTCCAACAGGCCCTGCAGCCACTGCCTGGGTGCTGTGGGTACCCACTCTGTGCTGGTGCCGATGGTGCCGGGACACATTTCTCCACTTGTGGGTGCAAATGCAGAGTTTTGTCTTGCAGACTTTCCCTCTGCCTTCTTAAAAGCAGGAGTCTGGGGAGCACAGCAATTAGGAATTCTGCCTTGGTGGGAGAGCAGAGCTGAGCTGAGCACAAGGGCAGGAGTCATGTGTGTGCCGAATAGCTGATGCTTTGCAACGGAGTACAGATAGTGGAATTGTCCTGTCTGCTCCTTCCCCTTCCCGCTCCTGATAAATCAGTGCCCAGGGAAATATCACTCATGTTGGCTGTATTTAATAAATTACCTCTCAGAGCATTTGCACTCTCTGAGGTTGTTACTGAGTTAGTGTAGCTCCAAACCCTGCGAAGGGAAAAGATGCATCAGACCCCCCCAGGAATGGAATAAGCCATTCAAAGCTAGAAACCAAATATAAATGCAGACTATGCAAATCCAGTCTAACGAGCCCTGCTGCAGCACAGACATCCCATCTGGGAGTGGGATGATCCACAAGCAACATAGGAAAGGGACTGCTTGTTTTAATGACTTTCCTTTTCCCAGGGAGAAAGGGAGACAGGGGTTCTGAAACTTGAAGGTTGCAAATGAAAATACTCTGCCTCTCCAGTGGCAGTGTGAGATTTGGGGTGCTGGAGAGCAGCCTGGATGAATGTGAGGATGCTTTCTGCATTAAATTCTATGGATTAACAGGGAAAAAGCACACCCTGATCTCTGCTTTCAAATCACAGTCCAGAAATGCAACCAATCTGCCAGGCAGCTCCCCAGACAAATCAGTCCTTATCGAAGCTCTGCTGTGTGGGGCAGGGCAGGGTATTTCACTTCACTAGGAAAGGGCACGGAGGCAGTGGGTGAGCGGCTGAGCAGCGGGGATCTGGCTTTCTGGGCACAGCAGACTGTAATTTATCTCCGTGAGGAACTGAAGGGGGTTTAGAGGGGGGAAAAACGGCACAAAGTTAAATAGCAGTGTTGCCTCGGCATCCTTACAAATAAGCTTTACCTGCTGTTCGTTCCCATCTTGGTTGCAAAGGCCATCATTTACCGAAACAAAGGCAAGAGGGGATGCTGAGAACAGTTCTCAGGGAGTGTGCAGGGCCAGTCCCCAAGGGAGGTGTGAAGAGGCCCTGGAACACTGCCCTGCTGGGGGACAGTCCAGCCCCAGTGCTGGAGCACCCTGAGGATGCTCAGAGAGCATGCAGGGAGTGGAGGCTGGGCTGGGCAGCACAATTGCCCCCCGGGGTGGTCTGTCCCTGGGCACTGCCCCAGGGCAGTGCATCCTGCCTGTGCCTCCTTGTGTTGAAAATGTTCAGGCTGCTTTGTCCCAGAAGGTGCCTGGTTTGGGCATGTGGAGGGACTGGTTGTGTCCAGTCCATGGCTGTTTGGTTTTTCTGCATGTATCCATGCTGCTTTGCCTGTGCTCTGCCTCTGGCGAAGGCTCTGGGGTGCCGGTGCTCTGAGGACCCCAGAGGTGTCCAAGCCCACCTGGGGCTTTGCAGGCTGAGGTGTAAGTCTTGCCTTTCAGATTGAGCAGTTTTTAAATCAAGCCTCTCTGTTCTGTCTGTCTGCAGTACCGGAGATTTCCTAACTTCCACTTACACATTGCAGCCAAAGTAATGTTACCTATGTTTTAAAGAAGGCAATGTGGGAGTCCTGCTGGGAACCCTCCTTTGCCAGGAGCTGCGATGGGTGCTGTTACCTCCAGCTTGGTCTCCAGCATGGCCCTGGGGAGCTTCCAGGCAATCTGCTTTGGCCAGGACCCTTTAGGACATTTGGAGAAAACCACTCCCAAAGCTGGGGTTTCTCCCTGCCCTTAGCTGACCCCAAGGCTGTGGTCCATCAGGAGGTGGGCTCACATTTACATGTACCAAGGCACCCCTCCTGCAGTAACAGAGGTCCCTAACATGCGTGACCCGCTCCAGTGCTTCATGCCTGGGACTTGCAGCCTGGCTGTGGGTTTTGCTCCCTGGGAGAGGGGCAGGACTGAGCCCTGCAGTGTGCGATGTTGCGGGCTGGAGCCCCATCCCCGGCAGCCAGATGTGCACGCTGTGTGCTGGCCATATGGGGAGCGGGGTGAGCCGTGGGGCTGCAGAGCCCAGGCATGGGTTTCGGTTTAATCGCTGGGGCTGGGGAACTTCTATTCATTCCCACTTGCATTCATCTGTGTCCTAGTAACGTGCTCTCCCAACCTCCTTCCCAACACAGGCACACACGGCTGGATAATGGCAGGAGCCCGGCAATCTCGGCTCTGAATAGCGGTGTAATTAGGAGCCTATAATGGCGAGCTGGAACTCATTAGCCATTATCAGCCATTTCAGCAGGACAATGGCAGCACCCCGGGGTGCGCGGCTGCCTGGCTGTACCGGGCGGCCCTGCACAGTGCTCGGCAGCTCCGGGGCCAGCCTGCCACTGACCTCGGCCCCTCGCATGGCCGCAGAGCCCAGGGGAGGGAGGCTTTGGCTCTAGGTGGGAATGACGGACTTTGCATTCAGCCCGTGGTGTGATGTGGGGCGTTACTGCTCGCTGGTCCTGCTGCTGGTGCTGGGGGGTCGTAGAGCCCTGGGTGCTGGAGTCCCGCCCAGGCACCGCACCCTGCTTCGGGGTGGCACCCTCCTGCCTCTCCCCTGCCCTGGCTCTAGCACCCTTGACTGCCTCCTGCTCCTGTAATTTATTTATTTTCCTCTTTATTTCTGTGTCTGTATTCAGTGCAGGCAGTGGGTCCCCAGCATGGGAGCCCTCCCTGGGCCGTCCGTTTGCGTGGGCATCCTCTGTCCTCAGCACATGCTGTGGGCAGATCGGCTCGTGGCACGGAGCAAACACTGCTGTGCTCTGTGCTGCGGAGGGGGAGGCTCTACCCTGCCACGGGGTGCTGCACAGGGACCTCCAGCTCTACAGGCTGTGGGCCCGAGGGCTCATGGTCCCGCTCTCCCTGCAGTGCTCTCAGCCCGTAATGCGAAAGGCACTGCAAAGCTGGGACTGCAAGGCGCAAATCTCTGCAGTTCCTGGCTCAACATGTTTTAAAGCAGGATAATCCTAGTAGGGGCACGCTGGAGAGCATGGCGGGGGAGAGGCGGGGAGATGTAGCTGGCAGGCTAGGAGCAGAGCCCCTGCCACGTGTGGGTTCAGTAGCTGGGCACACCTTACCCTGGTGCTGGCATGGTACATACAGCAGCCATGGAATGGGTGTAGGCACTCCACGGGCTGCCCTCTCCCCTTATTTCCACCAGTGGAGCAAGCAAGCTGGGACAGCATCTCCCTTCTGGCTAGAGAGCCTGTCCCTGTGCTCACCCAGGGCTTTTTCCATGAAAGAGCGATGCCAGGAGAAGCAGCTTGTCCTGTGCAAGTGTCTCTTGGCAGGTGAAACTTGAAGGGTAGCTTATTCTCCAGGCAGAAGGTGTGAGATGGCTGCTCACTGAACCAGTCATGATGCATGTGGGTGACCGGCAGCTAGGTGTTTGGAGGGATCCTGCTTTTCTGGGGGACACCTGTTTGCTTTCTTACTACCCCTGCCCTCTCTAAGCTGCTCTGTGTGTTTGTTATGACCCTACCAGGTGTTTGCTGCATTTCCAGAGTGGGGTGATGTGCATCCGGCCAGGCAGCTGCTGGTGTCACTGGGCTGCTTATTGCGTTGCTGGGGGCTCTGGGGCTTCTGTCCCAAGACGGGCATCCAGCATGGGGACAGGGAGATGGGGGAGTTGGGCAGCTCCTGCCCCTTGCTGCTTTAAGGTCCATGCAAGACGCCGGCCTACACACTCCTGGCCAGCCAGACTTCCACGTACCCAGTGCTGCTGGCCATTGAGGATGAGGGTCCTCTTCGGAGCCCGCTGCCAGCCCTGCCATTCCGAGTGAATGGCACAGAAATGCAGCAGCCACTGCTGTCCTTTGGGCCCTGCCTGCCCTTTTTGGGGAGCTACTGGGGAGCCCCAGTGCCTGGCCACCTCCTGAGCACTTCCTTGCTGATCTCTGCCTCTTCTTTCCACAGCGAGCTCAACGGCAACAACATCACGCGGATCAACAAGAACGACTTTGCTGGACTGAAGCAGCTCCGTGTCCTGTGAGTTCCTGGCGAGGGGCCAGCTGCCCCGACCTTGGCGGCCACCCTGCTTGGCTTGTGACCCCTCCTGGGGCTGGTAGAGATGATGCTGAGCCCTTTTGCTGAGTATCTGCCAGTGGGGCTGGAGGGCATCTGCTCTGGGCTGAGCATGGTGGGCTTCCAGCCAGGAGTGAGCGGGGAGAAGGAGGCTGGGTTGTGTTGAGGGGGTGGCAGGAGTGGGGTGGCCCTGGATCCGGAGGAACATTGGGGACGTGGCCGGTGAGATGGGGGTGCTGGGGACTACCTTTCTGGAGCGCTGACCCCTTCTCTCCGCAGGCAGCTGATGGAAAACCAGATCAGTGCAGTGGAGCGTGGGGCGTTTGATGACATGAAGGAGCTGGAGCGGCTGTGAGTGCCTGGGCGCGGAGGCGGGTTCCGAGGGGCGACCAGGTTTAGTCGCAGAAAGCATCCTTTCCTTTTTGCCTTAAACCATAATGTATCGGTGCTGCCTGACTTCAAACAGCTTCTCTGCTGCACGGCGGCAGTATTTTACAGTGTGGGAAGCAAACCTATTTCTGTTTCTATAGATCTTAAAAGTCCTTTCTGATGCTTTTGGGGTGAGGGGCAGGTTAAACACAAATCACTCTCACTGCTATCAGCTGTGTCCTGTGTGTTAGCGAGGGAGCCATAAGTTCCAGTCCAGTACTCAGTAAAATAGCTCAGCAGTTTAAAAATCCTGAACTGCTCGAGCAAATATGAGGAGCTGAGCGAGCAGCAGGTTAACAGCACAGTTAAGCAGCAATCAGCAGTTAACAGCTTGGAGTCCTGTCTGTATGTAATTACAACATTGTGAGTAAGTCTATTAATGCCCTGTTGGTTGCCCCTGCTTGGGAGTGCCATGAGCAGGACAGGGGTTTTCTTGTCAGGTAGGATGCTCTGCTCTAATGGCCCCTCTGAGTGAGCTAAAGCACCCCAGCTGTGCCCGGAGCTGCCAGCTGGGTTGCAGGCGGGGTGATTGCTTTGCCCCCGAAACCCTAACCCTTTCCTCCTTCCCTGTAGACGGCTGAACCGCAACCAGCTGCACACCCTGCCTGAGCTCCTCTTCCAGAACAACCAGGCACTGTTGCGGCTGTAAGTACCCTCCGTGCCGGCGGGGCTCCCCTGCCTGGCTGTGGCGTGGGGCTGCTGTGGGGTTTTGGAGGAGCACTGATGTCCCCGGAGGGTGCTGCTTCTGGGGGGCTGTGCGGGTGGTTACTGGTGTCTTGTCCCAGCCAGTGCCTGGCGCGTGGCAGGGGAATGCACCCTGTTTCTGAGTGACGTGAGCATGCAGTGTGGCCGGGAATCAGCTTTGCCTTGTAGAAGACCTGAGACCAGTGCTGTTAAAGACTGTGTTAAACATCCTCGCAGTGCATGGGGGTGTGGGAGGAGGTGCTGGCAGTTTGGGCTGGCATTGCCGAGCTGGGCTGTGCCTGCACAGTGCCAATTGTAGAGGTGCTGCAAGCCCTGCAGCCTCCTCTCTGGGTGTGGATCACAGGCTCCGGAGCAGGGTGTCCTTATTGCTCTAGACTGGGTTATCATGAAGGGAGGGTGGAAGAGGATGTCCCCAAGGGGGTCGCATCCTGCCCAGAGACCTCTGCAGGGCACAGTGCCCCATGGCCCTGCTCTAGACCTGCCTTTCTGGTGGTATCTGGGGCAGCCTGGGGAAGGTGGGGGAAGCCCTGCCCAGGGCAGATCTAGCCCCTTGTGCCTGCTGCCCCTTCCCCACACAGCCCTGCCTGCCCCCACATCTGCCTGTCCTTCTGCACCTGTGGAAACACCCCCAAGGACTGTCTCTTGTCGTGCAAGCCCCAGTTCTGGAGACCCCTCTGCTCGTCCTCTTTGTGCAGCAGCAGGCTGCCTGGGGAGGGCTGCTGAGGTTTTGGTAAATATTCTCTTTTCCATATTGGCTTTTCCTTGCCTGGGGCTGCTTTGCTCGGGCAGTGGTGCTGTTGGCAGTGCCAGCATTGTTCAAACTGCAGGAAATCCTCTTAACAAAGCATTTACCGGCTCTCAGCTATGTCAGGCACCATGTACATCGGGGAGCGGTGAGGAGGAGAGGGTGCACACCAAAGTGGGGCGGGGTGCTCTCCACCGTTTGGAGGAGATGCTTACACCCTGTGGCTGACTTACAGTGCATAGGAGCAGGGCACTTGCGGCTGGGACACAAGCTCTCTGCTTACTGCATCTTGTATCTCCATTTCTCAGCTGTGAAATAAGGATGCTACGTCCCTGCCGGGGCAAGGTAGGAGTGGATGAAGTAGCTGAATGGGCTGAGACCTTGCCAGGACAGGCATGGCCATGTCGGGGCCAGGCAGCCCTGCCTGTGCAGGCAGGCTGCGGCTGAGCTGTTTTGCTCGGCAGTGATGCCATTTTCTTCCGACAGTGCCAGGGAGTTAGTCCCAGAGTCCAGCCGGAGGCGGTGTAATGAAGGGTTAAAACACCGTGTGGGTTGCCAGCATGGGATGTGTGAAA
>JAVJGI010000065.1:24834465-24861788 GCA_035590275.1 Ibycter americanus | reverse complement strand
CAGGACAGGCATGGCCATGTCGGGGCCAGGCAGCCCTGCCTGTGCAGGCAGGCTGCGGCTGAGCTGTTTTGCTCGGCGGTGATGCCATTTTCTTCCGACAGTCCCAGAGTCCAGCCGGAGGCGGTGTAATGAAGGGTTAAAACACCGTGTGGGTTGCCAGCATGGGATGTGTGAAACGGTGGACTGGCGCCAAAGATGGGCCTAGGTAATGGCAGCTGATAGCACAGGCGTTCAATTAATTATCAAATGGCATTTGTTGAGCTCAGCTGTGCTGTATCCTGGCGCCAGCAAGGGCCCATCCTCCTCCAGCCGCCCATTGCATAACCAAAACACAGTTGAGAGAATTATTTTACAAACATTAATGTTTCCCTTTTAATCTTCCCTAGATTTTAATACTAGGCTCTTTCAAAAAGCAAACCCCAGCAATTCATCGGGGGGATGTAGCAGAGCAGCCTCTGGGGCGGGCTGTGCTGTGTGCCCCTCCATGGTCCTCAAGCTGACGTAGAGCGGGGGCTGTGCCATGGTGCGCACGGGGCTGTATGTACCGCCATGGGCATGCAAGATGCTCCTTGCAGCTACCCACGCTCAAGTGCATTTCAGCCTCTGCCTGTTGCTTTACTGTTGCTTCCAGCGATGTGGTGGTTGTTTCAAACCTATTACCTCCTGCCCTGCCTTGAAGCAGTTTTCTGGCCATGTCTGCTGTTACAAACTCCGCCGGGACACCAGCACCCAGAGCTTTTCTTGTGTAATCTGGGGCTGTGTGCATGGGCTCAGATTTTGCAGCTCCTCAGCTATAGGTGGTTCAGTGTCTTGGGGAGCTTTGATGCATGCTTGGAGCAGAGGGTCCCTGCGATGAGCTGTGGGCCTGGGGACCCACTGAGCCGCCTGCCATCCTTCTCTGCAGCGCATTACCTGACATGTTGCCTGTATTAGTGAGGGCAAGGCTGCAGCACGGGGGTCTGCCCGAGGAGCACGTCAGGAGCCACTGCCCTGGCAGAGCCTCAGGTGCTGCATTTGGGCAGCAAAGCCCTATGCACTGAGGACCTGCTGTTCACTCTCCTCATGGCTGCTGAGGTGCTCCAGCATGGTTTGGAGGGGATGGTGGGGCAGGGGGTGCCCAGGGCAGAGCTTGTCTACACACACCGTTACACTGGCTTAGCAGGAGGTGGGATCTGAACTGGTGCTAGTCTGGCTGGTGCAGGAGGTCATAAGGACGCTCTTAAATTGCTGCAAACCTGGCTCAGGCTGCAGGGATATGAATCAGTGGGGAGCAGGTTTAAGCTAAATTGAAATCAGCTCGCCTTGAACTGAAATTGGAGCCTCTCCACCAGACTTTGTGCTTATTTAACTGCTGAAATGGATCTGGGGTGGCCCCGCTGCTCGGTGCCCCCTCCCTGCCCCAGAGGCAGGCTGGGACCCATGCTGGTTGGGATGGGATGGAAAGAGAGGCCTCTTGCCAGCACTATGCTCCTGCAAATCCTGGTGTCCAGACCATTTCTAGCAAGCAGTGCCTGTGCAGGCTTCCCCTTGCCCTGGCCACTGCAGCCACCCACTGCGTGCTTGCTCCTCAAGCTCCCCAGGGTACCTGCTAGGTCTTCATGTCCTCAAGCCTTGATACTGGGAGGTCTTGAATTAGCAGAAACTGGCTGAACAAGTCAGGCTGAGATCTGTTTAGCGGGGAAATGAGGCCGCCAGGTCTGGCAGGTGGGTGGTAGCTGAAGCAGAAAGTCGGGGTGGATGCAGAAAGCAGTGGGGGTTGCCTAGATGGGTACCAGGGTGCTGGCCTGGATGCTCCAGCCTCTTCTGGCCTTAGTCTCGATGCATCTTTAGCAACAGATCAGTAACACAGCAGCAGGTTAAGGCAAGTCTTGTTGAATGTGGGGTGTGTGATACCCATAGATCGGTATTCTACTGTACCTCAAGCCTCATGGAAATATGTCATAAGCACAGGGAGGAGGACCTCAGGTTCAGGCTGGGATGGAGACCTGTTTGCCTGCCTACTGGCTCTGAGTGTCAAAGCCTAATCCACGTTGGTGGTGCTTTGTGGTCTCCCAGCCTGGCTCGAGCTGCAATTAGTTACTTGGGTCTCGTCTATAAAGAACATTTGTGCATTGGGATAATGGAAAGGGTTGGAGTTAAACCTGATCCGTCAGGGCTTAAATAAACTGGGGAATGGCAGGAAAGGGCCAGCAGAAAGCAAACCTCAAGTGAGGGTGTGGGGGAGGTGAGATGCCTGGAGAGGAATGTTTTCCCCTCGGTATTTGGGAATATTGAGCTGACGCCTGCCTGGAGCCCATCTTGGTCTGAGATGGTGGGGTGGGGTGGGGTGGCTGTGCCAGTGCCTCAGCAGCGGGGCCGGGAGGCAGGACTCTCTGCATGGCCTCCCTTATTTATATCCGCCACAACGAGCGGATAACTCATTAAGCAGTCCTGGTGGCTGGAAATGGTGCTGATCTGAGGTTTCACTGGAGAGCGCCTGACCCCCGTGACCCCATCTCAAACTGGGTTTAATTAAACTGTCAGCACTGGACGGAAGAACAAAGCGTCGTGGGCTTGGAGGGGGGCTGAGGTGCCCCCGCAGCTCACTGGGGAAGAGCACGTCTCCTGTGAGGTGGAGAGCTGATAAAAAATGGATCTTTCCTTCCATCAAGGATTACCCAGGCAAGAAAGTGACCTCTGCTACTGCACTGCCCAGCACTGGTTCCCAGTGCCCTGCAGCCGTGTACATCTTGGCTCAGCACTGGTAACCCCGGGTGCAGCCCTGTGGCATGCCAGGAGCCAGGGGGGTGCTGGCAGATGTCTCTTCAGCATCTCTCCTTAGCTGGCAGGAGTTGTTTATTCCGTTGGGAGGGGGCCCCCTCACCCTTGAGTTTCTCTCTGCTCCCTTGGGAGGCATGGGGGAAGGATGGGAGAGTTTTGTAGCCCCGTCTCCCTTCTCCCCTACCTCCCCTTAAAACCTCCCCCTGAAGCTGTTTCTAAGCCCCTTTGGGGGTCCTGGGTGGGGGATGCGAGGAGTAGAGAGGAGGCTGGGATGGCTGTAGCAGCAGGGTGAGAACAGAAATGCTGCGGGCGAATCGTCAGAGAGGCAAAGACGTGGGCTGTCAAAATGTGCTAAAGGCAGCCAGGATGGCTATAAATAAGTGGTTTTCTCCAAGGGAAGCCGAGCTGGCATGAGGGAAGAGAGGAGCAGTGGGCGCTTGGCCACCGGGAGCTCTGGGGAGATGCTCCCACAGAGGAGCAGCAATCCCGGCTGGATGTATCCCCCCAGGAGCAGCTGCCCAGAGGTTTCCCTTGCCGAAAGCCACAGCAGCTGCTCCATGCTTAGCAGAGTGGGAGCTGAGAGGGAACGAGCAGAGAGTGGGGAAAAAAAGTCTTGTCTCCAGAAGGGGGAAGATTTAGGACACAGGCCACAGCCCATCAGTTCCTGTCAGACCCATGCCAGCAAAAATGGTGGAGGAGACAGTGCCACATCCGAGCTGGCAGCCAAGCCCAGGGGAGAGGGCTGGTGGTGCTGCTCTCTCTTGTCTGTAAGGGCAGGGGCTCCCTGGAAACAGCATTAACATCTCAATCAGAAGCTGTGGCTTTCTGAGTCGGGGACATGTGAAATGCTGTAGGAGCTGGGGGGATTGCCACGCTCCTATGAGACTCTCCTCTGGCAGAGGAGTAGCGATGCTCTACACTTACTTCTGTCTGGGAGCTGAGACAGACACCAGGGGCTGATCCAGACCCCCTCTGGACCAGGAGTATTTAATGATCTGGGTGTTGAGGGAGTTTTGAGCTGAGTTGCAGGGAGCACTGCAGCTGGGTGCACTGCCTGGGCAGGAGAGGTTACCTTATGGTGAGCTCTGGGTAAGGTTCCTCACACCATCCCTGCATCTGGCTAAACCCAACCCTAATTGCCTTTAGAAAAGCAGGCAGAGAAAAATAGAGCACTGCTAAATAACTTGAGAAAATGCAAATGACATCCTTCAAGAAGGAGAGGACCACAACCACGCAGGAGGAAGCTGTGAGCTGAGTAGTAGCAAAACAGGGTGACAAGTGAAAAAGGAGCTGTCGGAGAAAGGAATAACAAAACAGGCCCCACTCGGATGGGGCTGGCTGTGTGTGGGAGGTGTTGCTTGCGAGACTGTACCAGTGACCGTTCCTCTTGGTGCTGCACTGGGAAAACCTCCGAATAGGGAAGGGAGAGATGAAGAAACATTGGGACAAAAACCGCATGCTTGGTGGCAGCTGGGTAGAGGAGCTGTCCCATGGTGGGTGGCCGTGCCGACGCCAGGTGGGAGGTGTGGGTGCGGAGAAGATGCTCACCGAGGGATGCAGGTGCCACAGCTCTGCTCCCTCCCAGCCTAGGGAACTCGCCTTACTGAGCTCTGGTTTTGATCTGGCGGGGGATTTTCAGTGTGTGCCTGTGTATTGGCTCTCTGGAAATCCTGCCGTGGTGGTGGGCTGGCTCTGGTGACACACCGGCTCTCCTGTGCCAGACGCCCGCCCCGTCCTCCCATGGCCGCTCCTGTTGGGGCTTTGGCTTGAGGTTTGCTACCTCCAGTGAGGTTTTGTGCTTGTTCTGCAGCCGGCGAGCGCGGCATGTGCCTGGGAGTCTGCAGCCGCTGTGTGGGAAGGGGCCTGCAGGCACAGTATTGTGTTTTCATCTTTCTGTGCTGAGGCAGAGCTGCTTTGGCTCCCCGAGCGTATGCGCCTTTGCTGCTTTGCTCTTTGTACAAATGTGTATGTGCTGGTGTCCCTGCACAGAGGTCCGTGGTCCAAGAGCTAAGTGCCAAGGTCAGAGCAGAGAGCAGCTGCCCCTGGAGCAAACCTCTCTGCTTCCCCTTCCCCAGCAGCCTGTGTCTCTGTCCCAGCTCCCCCCTCTAGCAGCATCCCCCTCCCCTTGCCGGGCGAGGGCCAAGTGTCCCCGCTGTCACTGTGCCCGTGTTTCAGCCGTTGTCGCCTCGACTCCGGGTGCCGTACCCCCTCGCGCTCCCCGACAAAGCCCCTTCTGTTGGGGACGGAGCAGGGCTGGGGGCGGCAGGCTGGGATGCGTCCCTCCGAATACCAATCAAGAAGGGGAGCGTGTTTACCCTGGTAGCAGGCAGGGACTGCGAGGTCTGCATGCTGCAAGACCCCCCTCCACCAGCCGGGGGGACGGGGAGGGGGAAGGGAGGCCTCTCTGCAGCCCCCGGAACAAAGAGTCAGTGTGGCTCGTGACAGCTCTAAGGAAACGCAGGGAAACAAATGTGCCACTAATAGGTGGGGAGGTTACCTAGGAAAAGATGCTGCCAGGCAGGCGGGTGGCCAGCCCCCTCCCCAGCAGGCTGGCAGGCAGCGAGGGGCTGGGGCTGGCACCCCTGGCCTCGGGGGGCTGCAGTGGGCCCAAGCTGAGGCAGGCTCGCGTGCCCTCGCTCTGCGACAGCATCCTTACGGGCACGGTAAGGACATCTCTGGGGTTTTGTGCTGGGTGTCCCCACCGAGAAGCAGCACCCTTGTGCAGGGAGCTGCTTGCTGCCTGCTTGCTCTCCCCCTTCTTGCTCCATCGTTAACGTGCCACAGACCTCAGTTTTTCTTTGGAGCCCCAAAAAGACTCCCTAGAGGATCCTGAGTACCACCAAGCCTCAAAGCCTCATGAGTTAAACACTTGTTTAAGACCTTTTCATATTTAAGCACCTCCATAATCTTTTTGGGACTTGACTTGCAGTCTCTGGAGGCACAGGGCTGGCAGGGTGAGGGTCGCTGCCGTGCCCTGACCTGCTGCTGAGCAGCCTCCTGCTTTGCTTCCCACCAGCCTGGGCCCCCTCCCACTGGGTGATGGTGCAGACCCTGCACGGGGGTGCCCCAGCCCCCGGCTCTGTTCTGTGCCATTATCCCACCGGCAAGCTGGAGCTGCCAGGAGCGGGCATTGCCAGCCGGCTGCCTGGAGATAATCTGCCCCCTCCCTCCATGCACCCTGTTGTGGTCCTGACCCACGGCCGGCTCTGGCTTTCTGGGTGTTGAGCTGCTTCCAAGGTTTCCCTGGCAATGCGTGGGGTCGAGCCCCGCTCCCGGGGCTCCCTCCTTGCGCCGCCAGCTCCGCTGGGCACACCCTCGGTCTTGCTTTGGGTGCAGGCTTGGATTTAGCTTTTGTAAAATTATTAAAGCAAAGGGGTCTGGGTCTGTAGTGAGGTGTATCTTCCAGCCCCCTGCCCCTTTCGGCAAAGTGCCCCCCTTGTGTAGAGCATGCCTGCCCAGCTCCCCATGATCCCTGCTGCACCGACAAATGGGAATTTGCAACCCATGGGAAAAAGCAGTGGAAAATCAAGTCTTCCTAATGCTGAGCAGCAGTGCTAATTACACAGCTATTAAAACATGGGAATTATTTATTCCCTCCCCACTTTGCAGCTCACTGCCTGCATTGTGCCACATTCACTCCTTGGCCACCTTTGGTCCCCTGAAAGAGTTAAAAGAGCACTCGGAGGATCCCTTTGTCCATACATTTTGAGAGCAGAATAAAGGCATTGCCTTCCTCCTGTTTTCACAGCTCAGATAGAAGAAAGGTTCGAAGTAATATTAAAGAATCGTGAGCAGAATTAGCCTTTGGTAATTTGACTTTCAGAATGTGGAAGACAAAAGTCTTATGTAGTGATTTTAGGGTAAGTTATAACTTGGTACTCTTGCACATGTATCCCACAGATGTGTTCATGTGCAGAGCCAGGTAATTAACCTGCATTTGGTGGTTGATTCTCCTGCGGGTGGGTACTGGACCCCCTCATCTCTCCTGCTGGGACTGCCATGAAAACAAGCTGTCAGCGGTTTCCAGCACTGCTTCAGACAGCTGTCTGCAAGGGTGTCTGTGCCGCATCCCTTCTCTGCTGTTCCTGAGGGGCCCACGGTGCTGTTGGCATTGGTGCTGGACCATGCAGCCCGCAGCCCTGACACCAGCAGCTTGGCTTGGTGGGCGCTAGTGCCAGCTTCTTGCCCAAGAAGGCTGCCTGGGGTACCGGGATGCTTTAGCTACAGCAGTGGGTAGGTAATTTTCCCTGTGATAAAGTGCCATAAAGACCAAACATGTGAGTGTGAATGGGAAGATGCCCCTTCTCACACCCAGGGTTTCCTGGTGCAGCAGGGCTTGTAGGCATTGCCAAGGGGAAGCTGTTCCCCACCCGCAGGGATGGGCTGGGGGCAATCTGGTTTGGAAAGCCCGTTTCCCTGTGTGTGCTGATCAGCCTCCATGCGCAAAGAAACCTGGCCGGCAGTGTGGTGGGGGTGGGTTGTGGAGGTGGGGATTCATTTCCCAGATTCTCATCTGTGTTAAATTAATTATCATCTCAGTCTTATCCTCACTTAACCAGCGAGACACAGACGTCTGTGGCTGGGACCCCCACTGTCCTGCCAAAACTAAGCAGCATATGGATTAGAGGGTCTTAGTGGCTGCCTCCCCTGGCCCCTCCATGGTTGTTGCACCCCCCTTTGCCCCCAGAGGCTTTGGTCCCCGTTTGTGTCTGTATTTCCCTTCAGGACAGGAAAAGCTGGATTAATTTTTTACTGCTCACAAGGGAGCTGTTGGTAACCGAAGACATCTCACTGTCTTGTTTTCTGTAAACCGGGAGGCAGGAAATGGCAGGGATGGTTTAAAATGGTTTCCTTACTCCCCTTCTCCCCGTTTGGTCCTCACCCCTCCTCTGATGGGGGAGGGTGTTTGAGGCAGAGCTGCTTGGAGAGAAATATAATCACTCAGACTTTTTCCAGGCTCTGGGGCTGGAGGAGAGAGGTCTCTCCAGGAGGTGCAGATGGGAAGAGCTTGCCCATCCTCTTGAGTGTTTGGAAAATGGTAATTTTGGGGTCCTGCAGAGGAGGGGTGAGGGGTGTTAGCCCCAGTGCACGGACAGAGTATTAAATGTGTAAAGCACAGGAAAAGCTCCCAAGAAGTGCCTCTCACCCCAGAGCTGGGAAGTCCTCCATCCCCCTTCCCATGGCAGAAGTGGGAAGGGGACCCACGAGTTCTGGCCCTGCATCCCCCCCACCTTCCCATCCCCAGTCCGGCACTCAAAGGGGCTTTTGTCCGGCTCTGAGCCCCACAGGTGGGTGGGCACTTCATCCCCTCCCTTTACCCCTGGGCTGGGATGCTTTTTCCCAGGGGCCACCATTGGCCTGTCACTATGTGATGCGGGCTTGCGGGTCGCCTTGGCAACGGGGGCCTGGGGATGTGAGTTGGGGGTCGACCCCATCACAGGACCCTTTTGGGATGTTTGCCTGGAGACTGGTGATCCTGCTTGCTGTGGACCAGCGTGTACCCAGCAAAACAGGTGGCCACGTGTTTGCTGGGTACGTGCCAGTCTGTGCCAAGCATGGTGGAAATGCAAAATCGGTGTGTGCTGTGTTGGTGCACGCATAGCACAGGGTGTAGTAGGGTCAGGGTGCAGGTACCTAGCATCAGGGTTTCACCCCAGGGATGCTCCATTGCAGCGCCTCTCCATTGCACAGCCAGGCTGTTACTGCCCAGCAATTAGTGCCAGCGCTATTAATTACTAATCATAGGGACAAAGTCAGGGCAGTGTAGTGGGGGTGGGGATCTGTGCTTGTGGGGTAAACAGGAGCAAGCAAGCAAGGAGCAAGCAGGGGGCTTGGCCACATTCCCAAGACTCGGCAGTGTTTCCAGCTCTTGCTGTCCGACTGGAGGCATTTCCACCTCCCGGCGTTGCCATCCCGCTCCAGCTCGCTTGTTCTCTTCCCCACGGGCTCAGCGTGTTGCTCATTCCTGCATCCTACGATTTCACAGCATCCCCGCAGCCGGGTGTTAATGAGATTAGACCCAAGCTTTAAGATGTCTCTCTCTATCCTTTGCCATCCAATTACACAGCCCGCATGGTATCTGATTGCCTGTGAGAGGGGAGGACTGGGGCTGACTGGGCTGGGAGGATGCAGCTGGTCTTTCTGAGTATCAGCCCCACCATGCTGAGTGGATTCTTTTCTTTCTTTTTTCTTTTTTCTCTTCTCTTCTCATCTTTTCTCCTCTCTTCTCTTCTCATCTTTTCTCCTCTCTTCTCTTCTTTTCTTTTCTCCTCTCTTCTTTCTTCTTTTCTTCTTCTTTTCTTCTTTTTACTTACTCCCCCCCTTGGCTTTGAGCTGCTTTATTTGGCTTTTTCATCGTTTCTCGATGTGGCGGCTGGGCAGAATTTGTTTAAATTAACTGCTTGAATGGCAGCGTTTGTGTGTGTTGGTGGGGGGGAGCTCAGACAGCACCAGAATGGAGGGGGATGGAGGATTAAAGGTGTCTAATGGGTTCCAGATGGGCATCCTGGACTGGGAAACACCCCCACAACCCCAACCCCAGCCGGGGGCTGCTGGCAAGGGGCTGGGAGCTGGGATGCTATAGCAGGTGTCTGCCTGGCTCTCACACAGCAGGGCAGCTCCTCTGAGCGTGTGCCCATGGGACTGGGGTACCCCGAGGCTCCTGGGGTGCTGGCTCCCTCTGCGCTGCTTGACCGTGCCCGGGGTGAGCAGGCAGATGCACTGCAGGAGGCATCTTCCCTGGCTGGCCCGCAGCACGGGGCACAGCAGGCTCCACTCTCCCCACCACAGGCTCTGGGGACGCAGGGCTGGGGACAACCGCTGGGTGCAAGTCTGGCTCTCGGAGGTGCCTCAGCTCCCCTATTAGCTGACATGGCACATACAGCCCACCACAACAGCACCACTGGAGTGGCAGCTTCTGCTCAGTAGTCTTGGTTGCAATGTGAAGAATTATAATCCTTAGCCTTTGACACCCTCCCCCTGGGCTCTGGGGTACTTCAGGGCACCTGCTCAATCTGACGTCCCCAATGCTGCGGACATCAGTGTATTTTTTTCTTATTTACAGATGGAAAACTGAGTCCCAGAGACAGGAGCTAAATTGCCTGAGTGGCCCTGCCAGTTGCATTTCCCAGACTTGTAGGGGTTAGAGACACAATGACAACCCTCCTGGGCTCTCGAAGGGCTGTGCCTCCTACCAATGGCTGAATTTCTCCTCCGGACCTGCTACATGCTGCCAGGGCTGCGTGTTCGCAGCCTGTCTGGTGGCAGTGCCTAGCTTGGAAGCACATCAGTCCCAAGTGAGATGAAGCATGAAGGAGCCAAGGGCTGCTGAGGAGGGTGTCGCTGGCAGGGACCGCGGGGTTGTGGGCATTATCATTGCTTTTGAGTTTTATTAATGGCTGAGAGCGGGAGCAGGACATAAACTGTGAGCCAGCGGCTGCTAGGAATATCACCCATGCTGCAGGATGGCTCATCATTTTGTGGGGGCTTTAAGCTTCTCAGGGGAGTGGGCTGAAGAAGATCCCATCAGGTTTAATGGGAATGAGCTTTGAGTGGTACCTTTTGCTATTGAAAGCTGGAAAAGCCCTGTTCCTGTCGGGAACAAGCCCACTCACCCTGCAATGGCTTTTTGTGGAGGCAGCAGTTTGCTCCAGTGTGTCTGGCTGCATCCAAGCAGATGGCCAAGCCAGGCAATGAGGCAAGGCACTGGAGAGGAAGCCCTCGGCACTGCTCCTGATCCAGAAGGGCTGTGGCAGAAGCGAGGGGCTGAGAAGGGTCCGTGCAGTATGGCAGGGGGGTGTGCAGGGCTGTTGGGAAGCACTGGCTGGCCTTCCTCACCCGTTGACCCTTGGCTGACACTGTCTGCCAGCCCTCCCAGCCCATCCTTGGCCCCACGTTCCCCCCAACTCTCGTTTCCTTCCACAAATATTGAGAAAATAAATAGCGTGACTGAAAGGGGACGTCCCCGTGTCCCTCCGCACACAACTGCCTCCCTAGGAAGCTGCACAGGTGGTGACCCCACATTCCTCAGCCCGAGGGTTAACTGGAGAGAAAGCAAATATTGGCTTCTCCAGGGGCCACCCCAGCCTGTGCCTGAGGCCAGGGCTGCCTCTTGCCTAAGGAAGGGGGCTGGCAGGTCCCCATCCCTGGCAGGGGTGGTTGCGCAAACCCAGGTCTTCACCCCGGTAGTGTGAGGTCCCCGCCGTGGTCTGAGCCTTGGGGCAGGAGGTGCCCTGGCATGGAGGGGGTGGGTGAAGCCACTTGGGTGACAAGCTGGAGGGTCAGCCTGTGCTGGGCACTAGCTACGGTGGCCTGGGCCTCGGTGGGTGTGTTGCCAGTGCTGCCTGCCCCTCTGCCTGCCACTACATCTGCACCCCGAGCACGCTTCTGTGCCTTGGGGAATTGAAGGCATGTGGCTGGAGAGGACTCGTGGCCACCCTGCAGGAAGCTCCTGTGTGCTGTGCTGATGGCACGAGCCCAGCGCTGCAAGTTCCTGCTGCCACTGCCTGCCTGTCTGGGCTGGGCTCCTTCCGAGCCCCTTCAGCTGCTTACATGGGTCTGTGGGCCAGGAGCTGCTGAACAAAGCGTGGGACCCCTGTTGATGCCAGGAGCCTTTGCAAGCACCCCACTCTCTGGGCCAGGATCTGGCCTCAGCGGGGTCCAGCAAAGCATATCCTCTGTCTCCCCCGTCCCTCTTCACTCCCTCCATCCCAGTCCTGTCTCTTAGCAACTGCCCCTGGCGAGGACCTGGGCTGAGTAGGGAGAGAGGTGATACTTTCTATGCATCAGTCACTTTGCCACCTCGAGAGTGACTGCGAGGTCATTAACCCCCGCTACACTGGTTGAGCTGAGGCACAGCAAGCAATGGTAGAGCATCCCTGTGATGCCTCCACCCTGGTAGCAGCCGGCTGCTCTGCCTCCAGCTTGACACCGATCCCTGCTACAATAACGATACGGGCAGCAATCAGGGAGGAATTAAAGGATAATTAATGCCAATCCACATGGAAAATTGCTCTCGTCAAACAAACCTGATATCATTTTTTTTGATGAGCTGACAAATTGGGTTGATAAGCAGTGACTGTGCTGACATGATATACTGAGACTTCTGCAAGTCATTTTACTCTTGCCTGGAGGATATTGCAATGAAAACATTAATATTCTGCAAAAATCAGTGTAGTATTTCTGACAATGTGCTTCACTGGTAGGCTTCCTGGGGGAATTGCAGCTGTCGCCTTTCTGGCAGGGTGCAGTGGGGGTCTGATGATGGTGAACCATCTCTGCAGAGCCGCAGTGGTCTTGGGATCTTCAGTGGCAATATTGACTTTTGCTGACCAACCCGAGTCTTCTGGCCTCTTGTTGCCTGGTCTTTCTGCCCCGCACCAGTGAAGGGTGTGTGGTGAGCTGGGCAGTGTAGGTGATCTAGCTGGGGAAGAAACCGCCTGCACCATCATGGAGCTCGGTTTGGAAGGAAACACAAACCAACACGTGAAAGGAGCAGAGCTGGTGCTACTGGTGGGATGCCGGTCCGGCAGGATGCTCCACCTGAAACACCTGCACTGGAAAACATCCTCGTGCAAGGTCACGCAGCTGGGAAAAAAAAATATGTAGGTCACAGCTACAAGATGGGGAACAGTGTCTGGGGACACAGTTACACTGAAAAGGACTTAGCAGCCGTCGTGGCAGCCTGCTTTGAGATGCGGGCTTCCAGTGCTGCAGCTTGGGGAGTGATGGATGAGCAGAGCAGCTCTGGGTATGGGGGGCTGGGAGGGGGTGCTGTTTTGGGGGGCAACGGGGAGGCCTCTGCTGAGCATTGTTTCTGCTTCAGGGCCCACGGTTTAGAGAGATGTTGGGAAATCAGAAAGCGCTCAGAGAGGAAGTGCAGGATAATTGGAGGTTGGAAAACCTGCCTTCCAGTGAAAAGAATTAAAACACTCAGCCTATTTAGTATATGCGAGAGGAAGTTAGGAGGGAATTTTATCCCCGTCTCTGCATACCTGCATGGGGAGAAGCCTGGTTGTAGGCATCTCATTAATTTTGTAAAAAAAGAAAAAGAAAAAGAGAAAAAGAATAAAATCATTCAATAGCTGGAGGCTGAAACCAGACAAAATCAGACTAGAATTAAATTTGGCTTTTTCACTATGGAGAGCAGTTAACCATTGAACACTCAGCTGGGAAGAGGTGAACTGGATGTCCTTTAAAGTTACAAAAGAGACCGTACTTCTTTCCCCAATGGCAAAAACAGGAAGAGACAGGATTGGAGCAGGAATCCCAGGGAGGATTCTGTGTCTGGGCCAGGGGTGCAGAGGTGTCTCTGTGATAAAGTGTTCCTTTCTGGGTGATGGATGGCACCTCATCTGCTGTCCCTCTTAGGCACTGGGGGCATCAATCCAGCACCTCCATCCCAGGCCAGGACCTTAATTGCTCGTAAAGCCCCAAGCATCCCTGCTCTGTGAGGCTGGCAGAGCAAAGCCAGCTGTGGAGGCTCTTCACCATCCAGGGTGATGTGAAGGGATATCTAAGCAGGCACATCTGCTGGCGGGGACAGGGCTGCTGCAGCTGTGGGGGGGCTCTCAGGCTGCCCCTGCTGCTCTCAGCTGGGCTGGGGGAGATCCGCTGGCGCCGGTCTTCCCACGCTGTCCCCGGGGGATGCTCAGCTGCATGGCCTTCCCGACCCCTGCACTGCAATCATGTCTGAACATCTTAGGCGGAGTTATATTTTACTAGGGTGGTAAAAGGGAAAGACAGCTTTGCTTTGATTTTATGAGCTACAGAGTACTTTGCCTGGTTAGGTGCTGGCTGAGGTTTGAAGGGCTCTGGCTCAGAGTTCACAGGGCAAATAGTGGCGATGGTTGAAGATCCTGTCTCTCCCCTATGCCACTCCCTTCCCCATCACAACTGCTTTTCCTCCAGTGCCCCCATCTCTGCAGAGCTGGCCAGGATCCGCTCCTCTCCCGCTCACATCCCTTTGCAAAGAGACACCAGTAGTGACTGTGACAGCAAGGCCAAAATGAAGCGCTGCGGGTTGTTCGGCCACAGGGTTTTCCTGGCTGCCAGTCCCCTGAAATTGTGCGTGGGACACTGCGAAGTCAAAAGTTGGCTGTAGCTGGGGACATGGTTCTGGGGAAGTCCCACTCCAGCTGCACCTTTGGGGACAACGCGTGCAGAGCAGCGGGAGGCTGCAGGGAGCCATCGATGCCCCCATGAACGGGATGGTGTGTGCAAACGCTCGTGTGCCCTCGCAGCCTGCTGACCCCTGATCCCCCAGTTGTAGGAATGTCTTTACATGCTCTGGGAATCTTTGTGCTCCTGTCCTTGCAGCCTGCTACTGTCGGGCCTGGGTTTTGTGCTTTTGCTTCTTTTTTTTCCCCCTTTTTTTTCCAGCCTCTTTCACAAAGACACCTATTCTCCACCCCGCACCCCAGGGATTTACACAGAAAGCTTACCCTCAACAAGGCAAAAGAAAGGCCCGGGCTGCCCGGGAGAGGAAGCTCACACAAAATGCGGTGTGTGGCTCTTTGTGTTCCCTTTGTAATTCCTCTGCACAATGAACTGCCCCGGCCACCCACCAGCCCCGAGATACCCCCAGGTGCCCCGTCCCCCATGCCCCGCGATGGGGCAGTGGGCAGAGCTGGGGATGCTCCTCTCCGGGTGGCCAGGAGCGCAGCCTTTGTGCTCGGGAAAGGGGAAATTTGGGCAGGATAGAGATCATCATGTTCCTGCAGCAACAAAAAGCCCCCTCACGCCCCTGCCGGCCCTGGGCAGAGCGCTGGCGGGGTCCCTCTGGCAGAGCCCTTCCATCAGCCCCACTCTGATGGCTTTTAACATGCTAATGACCCTCTCAAGGGCAGGAGCAGCTCTGTGTAAAACCCATGTTCAGCCCTCGGTCATGGACATTTGCTCGGAGACACAATGTTAAATATTTATCCTCCCCGCCTCTCCCCCCTCCCCGACTCCGACTCCGCAGGCATTAACAATAGCGATTGCAACTGGCCCCTTCCCCCTCGCCAGGAACATGTGGCTCCCGGACCATGACAGCGACCGTTATCGTTTGTACCTGTGAATTATTGATAAGCTATAAGATAGTTCTTGCGGTGAAAGAATAATGAGGGGGAGAGGCTGTTTGCAGCCTGGTGGGGAGGGTGCTGCTGCAGACCCTCTTCTCCGGGGGCAGAATAGGCAGTGGGAGCCCATTCCTGCCTGGCCCATCCACCAGCTGACCATGCCAGCCCTTAGCAGCATGCGGCCGGCACCGTGCTGCCTTTGTGCACCATGGCTCCTCTCTCGGCATGGGTCTGGCTGGCGTCTGTCCCCTCCTGGCTGCCCGCTGCCTTCCCCGGGGGAGGTGGGCAGCTGCCCTCTATCCCCAGCCCCGTGCTGCCTGCAGCCGCCCACGAGCTGGGGGATGCTCGCTCAGGCAGCTGCCTGCAGGTCACGGAGGTGAGTGGGGATGTCCCAGCTCCACGGGTCGGCTGCCCACCCCACGGTGCCTTGGCGGGGAATGGGCAGGTATTGCCTGGCCCCGCAGACACCGTGACTCCAGTGAGCAGATGGGGTTTGGCCTGGGAGAGCCTTTCAGCTGGCAGGGCTGGGGGGCTCGGGAGGTCTCCAGGGGCTGGAGGAGGGAGAGTGGTCCTCGGTCTTTGGCTTTATGACCACTGATGCGCACTGTCCCTGTGTCCTAATTTGTCCCTGTAAAAAGGGGGATGAGGCTGCTGAGTCCCTGAAAAGCAGGTGGCAGGCCTGGAAGAGGGTCTGTTCCCTGGCTTAGGGCTGTCCTTTGGCTAGGAGCTGAACTCAGCGCATCCATCCCCTGAGCCATGGAGGCGAGAGCCTGTCCCAAAGAGCCCCCAGCTCTGCCGGCTCTGGTGGATCTGGGCTTCAGCTGTGCTTTGCAAGAGTATGGGATGACAGTGGGAGAGTGCAGATGGCTCAGGGGGATCTTGTCATCAGTGACATGGGCAGTCTGATTAAAATCAGGGTGCCTCTTTAAGCCCATTCAACACCCAGCTTTGAGGTACTTAGACCCTCAGTCCTGCCATATTTTGCAGGGAGAGCATTAGCAGGAGAGCCAGGGTGTTAGCGTGCAGAGCTTGGCCCAGTCTGGGGCTATACATCTGCATCCATGGGCTGAGTGACGGGGCATCAGGGCACCACACCTGCCCCAGGGACAGTGGGAGTCTGGGTGGAGCATGGCTGGGATGAGACACCCTCCTTCCTTGCACAGAGTACTCCAGCAGCACCACCCCTGCCCAGGAAGGTCCTGCCCAGACCTGCCGTGCACCATCAAGTGTGGCTTTCCCCAAAACGTGTCTGAATCTGATGTCCTGGACTCTAGGCATACAAGGTGTGCTGTTATTTCTGAAGATGCAAGAGTGCCTGGGAGGCAGAACGGCTCCTGCCCCTGGCCCCCCAAGGCTGGGGCCACCCAGGCAGCACTGCTTCCCACCTCCTGCCCCATTCATGGCTCCCAGTAGTGGCTATGGGACTGGAAGGGTTCCCATGAGCTGCCTGCCTCCGTGGCTCCCTCACTGGGTTTCCCCCGGGAAAGTGGAGGTGTGGGGTGCTTGTGAGCACTGCTGGGGGGAGGCAGATGTCTCATGCTGTTCCTTGGCATTGACATGGCCACTGTCCCTTTATGTCTGGCCTGAATGGTTTGGATACTGGTTTTAATTGCACGCTGCAGTAGCAAAATTGTTCCTAGCCTCCAGTTTCTGTCTTCCTGCCTAACCTCCCTGGAGTGGTCCTTGAGTTGTGTGCCCAAGGAAGCATTTCTGGGTAGAGCATTGTGCTGGTCTTTCCATCAGCCCCAACAGATGGGCTGGACTCCTGAAGGGGCTGTGTGTCCCCCTTTGCTGCTCCCTGGGGTGCTACTTTTCCAGATGTGCTGGTGCAAGGGTGGGCAAAAAATGACACTGCTGGGGCAAAGGCTTGAAAGTGAGAATTAAGAAGTGATTAAGAGAGCACACGTGTGCAGCGTGTGTGCGCGTGTGCAATGTGTCTGCACACTGGTGGCTGTGTGGACGTGATGCAGTGGGCGATGGGTGGCAGTATGTGTGCTACAGCGTGTACAGGCACAACAGGAGATGCTCCCAAGTAGTGCAGCAGTGGGAGGAGAGCCCCTGGTCCGAGGGTGCTCCTGCGTCAGGCAGCATTACCCCTGAGTACAAGCTGCAGCATGAGAGCTGTAGCAAGGAAGGGGCTTAGTATGGCTCCTCACTGCTGCTGCAGCAGAGCATCCCTGAGCAGGCAACTGATCCCACCATTAAAGGCTCTGGGAGCGTGAGCTCTCATCTCCCTGCTCATCCTCCCGCCCAGTTGTGCGGCATATACAGGCCAGGCCACTCCGATACCAACTTTGAAGTGTGAATTTCAAACGCTTCCTCTGTCCTCATCCCCTCTCTGGTGTCTGACGAGAGGTGTGGAGAGCGGCAGGAGCACCAGGCACATGAAACAACCCCGTTCAAAGCCTGGCACTGCAGCTCCCACTTGCAAGCCAAGTTAAGTTTGCAGGCAATTACCCGGTGGTGGTGTTCCCTGCCTTTGCTTCCAGCCTTTTCCCTTGCAAACTGCCTGCTCTTGGCTTTGCTTTTAGGGGAAGAATCTAGCACCAGAGCAGATACGAGCTGCATCAGGCTGGGCTCCTGCCTGCAGGTTATGGTGAGGGATGCTGCAGCCCTCCTGTGCCCCATCCCATGGTCCCCACAGCTCCACCTCAATGCTGACACTGAGCCAGTGTTGAGGATCAAGGCACAGAAGCTTTCTGTGTAGCAGGCAAAGCGAGGCAGTGGTGCTTTGGCCTCATTCAGAGCTGACACATGAGGATGAGACCAAACCCAAGCCCTTCTCTCTCCAGGTGCTTTCTGGGTGGAGGAGTGCAATGGGGATGGCTCATCCGGCACTGGATCCCAGGGTGCTGCGGGATGCTCATGTGCTCAGCCGGAGCTGGGGCTGTGTGTGTGCGGGGAGGATCCAGCCCCTTCTGTGTGCAAGGCAGAGGCGAGACGGTGTGTGTGAACTTGACTTCACAAGACATCAAATGTGCTGCAGTCGGATGGAAATTGGCTCTTGGAGCTCCTTTCTTCTGGCACCGAGCAGCTCCCCGCTCCTGCTCCCCCCTCTGCGGGTGGATGGGCTGATAATACAAGGAAGCGCCTGCTCTCTTCCAAGCCGCAGTGCCTGGGATCTCATCTCTAGGCTCACTGACAATTTGCATTAATGTTTACTTAACTAAGCGGGAGCACTCTTATATCCAACTGCCTTTGCTGGGGGGCTTGCATGGCTCATGGGGTGGTGGGACCGGCAGAGGCATTTCTGGGCTGCCTCCTTTGTGCTCCAGGAATTTTAAACCCTCAGAAAAAAAACCTCTTTGCCAGAAGAATGGGCCCTTCTCCCAATTTACTTGAAAAGATGTCCCAGATTTCTGCCCAGCCAGGACCTTGCATTGTTTCCAGGCAGGATTTCAGTGGGGGAGCCGGCTGATTTGCAGTATTTTACATACATAATATATTGTCAGAAATGCTTTTAAATCCCTATAATATTTAATTAGGAGGCAGCTTTTGGTGTCTTAGGCGGGAACAGGGCTGTCTAATTATTTATTGCTGATTTCATACCTGTAAAGGTAATTAAGTAAAAGCTGGAGGCAAGCTCCTGTGCATGCATCCGCCCCATTTTGGAGCTGCTCTGGGATGCAGTGGGGTTGATGCTGGTCATCTGGCCTCAGAGCGGCATGTACCTATTCAGGGCTACTGCTGGGCTTTACCCCTCCATGGGGTGAGGGACAGCCATCCCCCACAGCAAGGACCATGCCCAGCTTGCGGTCCCAGCTGGACCAGAACATCTCCCACCACGGTCAGGTCTCCAGCCACCTCCCTCAGAGCTCAGACACCTTCCTGGGCCCGTGACATGCTTGTCTCCCAAACCTGATATTTCTGATCTCAAAACTGAGCTGGGATCTGACAAAATATGAATCATCCAAGAGATGTAAGAGCGGGCAGAGTCCCAGGAAGACTGGGGTGTATTTTTAGCCCACACGTGTTGGAATTTGACTGTTTCTTAGGGAAAAAAAGAGGTTTTCAGATCTGAGTGCCTAGCTCTGGCCATGCTGGGAGCCTTGCTACTGGCTCTGCACTGCATTGCCCGACTTTATGGCAGCGTGGGAAGGAGGACAGGGCCAGGCTGTGCTGCACAGCCCCTGCTCACCTCTCCCATTGCAGAGAACTGCACCGGGTATCCAAGCCCTGCCCTGTGCCCAGTGCTGGGGGCTCAGGGGCGCTGGCATGGGCACATGCGTGCAACCAGGGGTTGGCTGCTTATCCTTCTGCTGGCCCAGTCTGGCAGCCGTGGCTTGGAGTAGCAACAGCTGGAGCTGGTCATGGCTGGGGCACTCCCAGGAGCATGGGTGTCTCTGGGAGCACCAGCACCTAAAGTTGCACCTGTAGCCCAGCTAGGCTGCCATGTCCTTGAACACATGCTAGCAACAGGTGACACGTATCCCTCCCCAGGCTCCCCGGAGGTGGTCCCTGCTGCATCCCATGGTGGGGTCCCAGCCTGCAATGCCCCTGCTGTGGGATGGGGCTCCCTCTGAGGGGGCTGATATCTATCCAGCTGCACCGGTGTGGGTCTCTCCTCCTCTGTGGGGTTTGCAGCCAGGACCCCACTGTTCGGGAGATTTCATCCCCACTTTAATCTTGGCGGTTGGAAGCTGGGGAGCTGTTAATGATGAAGGAGTGTAAATGTCAGCAGGAAACCAGCTTCAATCAGAACTGTTAAAAATAAACCCGCCAGGCCTGCTCTGGCAGAGGTAATCAGCCTCAGCGGCTCCTCTCCCCGGGTCCTAGAGCACGAGCCACAGCCATGCCAAGCAGTGCCAGGCCACCCGAGCAGCCGCGCCGGAGGCTGGCTCCAACACTGGCAGATCCAGCCCTGGCCAGCAGCAACCTTGGAGCTGGGAGAAGTGAGCCCCCCAAGACGGCTGGGGTGCAGGGTCCCATCCCCTCCCTGGCCGCACCCTGGCTCTCCCCTTAGCAGGAATCCCCACTGCAATGCCAGCTGGGCTTGAGCTAAGTTTTAAACAAAAAAGCATAGCATGGGAGAGGGGCGCGGAGGTAAGCTGCCTCTGGCGTGCGTGTTTCTTCTTAGGGATCCACACGAGCTGTATGCTTTGGTGTAGCATTGGCAGTGGCAGTGGGATGTTCAGCCTTCCTGAAAACACCTGTGACTGTAGCTGCTTCCTGAGAAACACACAGCCTCCCCTTCCCAGCTCAGCTGGGCTGTGGCAGGAGATGCGGACATGCAGGTAACACAGTCCCTGGCTATTCAGGCATGTCTGCAAGGCAGAGTCAGCCACGGGCTCTTGGGGTCACAGAGCCGGTGTCTCCATCTGAAGTGAGATGTTTGGAGTAGAGACAGGAGGTGTGTTGTTAACCTCAGAGATGAGTAACCTTGGGGCACATTGCAAAGGGATGTGGGGCTGCTCCATCACATGAGCTTTAAAATGGAGGCTGAAGGTCTCCGTGTGAGATCCCCAGGTGCCCCCAGGCTTGACGCCAGGGCTCCCTGCTCTGTGCCTTGCAGTCAGGTGCTGCTGCCAGGCTTGCTGCTCCTCCAAGGCTCCATCCATGCATGGATCAGGGAAAGGCAGGATGAGCACCCAGATATGCCTCTGGCAACTCATTTCTGCCTCCCCAAAACACGGAGGAGGTGTTGATCCCCAGCACAGGCAAGGTCTGTGGGCAGCTGTGTTGTATGACCGGGGCAGGAGGTGGGGAGGTGCTGGGGGTGTGTGGTGATGCTGCAGCTGTACTAACTGCCTGCAGGCAGAGGCTGCCCCAGACTCCACCTGTGGCTTTGTTGCCAGGGGCTCTTCAAAGGGCTGCTCTAAGGAGGGAAGCCCTGTGGGCTGGGGTGCAGCTCCCTGTCCCCTGTGGCATGGCTATGACTGGGTGTTGCTCTTCCAAACCCTTTTGGGAACAACATTACTGGGGCAGGGCAGCCCCAGCTTGGGCCCAGCCTTGTGGCAGGGCTTTGCTGCCCTGCCAGCAGTCTTATCCTGGCTTTGATATGTGCCACACGGGATGGAGTTTCTTTATCAGCCTGTTGGGTTTTTCTTGCTGTGAGCCCCTGTGCTTGGTTCCCATGCCTAGGCGCTCTCACAGCCTTGCATTCGCTCTGCCCTGTTTCCCCCCCTCCTTTCCTGTTGGACTCTTCTGTCAGGGCTGTTTCCTCCCAGCCCTGTGTAAAATCACATCTCTTTTTCCAGCTCCTGGGCTGGATTTGAGATTTCCCATTGACTCCATCCTGGCTGCTGGTGGGGGCTGATGCTTTTCGCCCTGTGATGCATTTCCCACCTTGCGTCCCACCACTGGCTCTGTGGTCACTCCCAGGTGCTTTCAGGAAGCTGGGCTATGAGATGCAGCCACCGCTGGGGCAAGAGTTTTGCCCATCTTAGTGCTGGTGCTGAGCACGAGGAGCATGAAGGACCCTTGATCATGCCAGGGCATCTTGCCAAGTAACTCCAGCTGGGTCTTGCAAGGTTCAGTATTGCTTTCAGATCATCTTCCAGGCCAGAGGGAGCTTGCTTTAGCCCTGCCCAAAGTTAGGACCAGGGTTTAGAGTTGCTATCCCAGGACCTGCAAAGCTGAGGAGCCAGCATCACAGATCTGCAGCATCGTTCCTTGGCTCACCAGCCCGCACCAGATCTGGGACAGCCGGGATGCAATTCTCAGCTTGGCTCAGCCTCATTCACACCTCGGAGGAATCCAGAAGGGCCGGCAGGGCTGGCTTCACACTTATTAGCAATTAAAAGCCTCAGAGCCTGGGAGTCAATTAGCTCTGAGCTCAGCAGTGCCGCAGACCCAGGGAATGAGCCTGCTAACGAGAGCTGCAGCCAGCTCCCCACAGGGCTTGTGGCTGGCTCACCAGAAGAGCTATTTGCTTTTTCATTTACACCTTGGATGAGTGTTGCTGCATGGAGTTCAGGGTGTCTTCTTGGGTGTGAGCTGCCAGGCAGGGAGCACACACTTGCATGCTGGAGGGTGCAAGGCTTCCCAGCGCTCAGGGCTAGAGCCTGGCACCTCTCCTGGCACGGCACAGCACGGTCACCCAGCAGATCCCTCTGTGCGTGGGGTCATGGTGGGGTGAGGGGGGATTGACCTTGTCCTAACCATCATGGGGCTGTGCAGGAGGGTCTCGCTGTGGCACGCTGCTGTCTGCCGGAGGTAGAGCCGCTTGTGGTTCAGCAAATCCCCACCGCCACCTCCAGCTCACTCTGCCCCAAGCTCTGGAGCTGCTGGGCTGCAGTACCCTGATTTGCCAGTCGCCCTGGGACCTGCTGGGTCTGTGAGCACTGGAGTGCTCCGCTGTGGGCAGCGGTTTCCCTCTGCAACCAACTCTCTGCTGGAAATGAGCCGGGTGTTGCGAATGTGAAGCAGGTAGGTGCACAGGCTGGATGGAGGGTAGCATGAGAGCTGGAAATAAAATGCACTTTGGTGGAGGGTTTTGCAGGGATTTCCTGCTACTAGAGGATGAGACAGAAGCAAAAACACGAAAGGAGGGAGGAGAACAAGCTTGCTGAACACCAGGGCAGAGGGGACTTGGGGCTGGTGAAAAGCAGGGATGGAGGGAAGCAGGAGGCCAAAGGGCTGCAGGCTGGGTGCAGCTGGGTGCCTCAGTTTCCAGTGGCAGTGGGACACGGAGGCTGTAAGCCAGGCAGGTGCAGTTTTAATACCCAGTGTCCAGCCAGAGACTTGCTGGAGGGGACAAGCCCTCATCCAGCAGTCAGCGGGAGCCATGAGAGACATGTCAGCCACACAGCAGGTCCCTTTGCAGACAGTGGCAGGCTGGCTGCTCCTGAGTGTGTGCTGCAGGGCACCCCCCTGCCCACCTCGTCTTCTGCCAGACTGTGGGGCACTGGGCACAGTGGGTGCCGTGGCTGTCTCGAGGGATTTTGGGATGCTGGGGAGCTGGTGGTGATGCCTTGGCCTCACGTTGGCTCCCCTTCCCGCAGATAATGAGGTTGCAGGAACAAAGGGACAGTGTGAGGAGGGAGCGGTGACCAGCGTGCAGGGCTTGCAGCTTGTTATTTTACTTGTGTTTCCATTAAAGCTGCTGCTTTTAACTTGTTTCAATCTCTGTAGAGGCTCTAAGGTGGGTGGCAGATGCTTTATTCCACCTCCCTCCCACCCTCCTCTCTTTTCCTTGGCCAGCTCCCCTTGTTCCCATAGAATCCCCCTTCCTGCAGAGGCTGTGTCCTGTGGCTCTGGCTTTGCAGCATAGCCCACGCAGGAGCCGCTTCTTGCTGGAGCTGGACCAGTGCCACCACACAGGCACTGCCCTGTGCAGAATGCTGCTCGGCAAAGGCCAGCTTGTGCAAATGCCTTCCCTGTGCACATCATCCCACTCGCAATGGACGCTGCATGTCCCTGACTTCCCCTGTGCCCAAACACAGGGCTGCTGGTGTCACCCGCCGTGCATGCATTCCCCCATGCACCTCGGCATCCCTGGTGCACACCCTTGGCATACACAGGCACTGTGGTGGCACCACCGGCTGATACCGGTTGGAGTCAGTTGCTGGTGCTCCAGTAAGGACAGCAGCCTGGGTCATGGCATGGGTCAGCAGTGTCCCTTTGAAGCCACCAAGATTTATGCATGCCCTGAAATGTTTTGCTAAATCAGCACCATCACGCTGGGGCTGGGACTCTTCTTGCTAACTGTTGCCATGAGCATATGTTGCATTTTGCACATGATCTGCTTGGCTGTCCAAGCAACAAACCGCTCCAGCTTTAATGTTTTGGGAAGCATCTGCATCTCCTGGGAGGGAAGGGGCTGGGGCCAGAGCCTGGGGTCAGCACAGCGCTTTGGTAAGCCTTTTCTGGCAGGGGAGCAGCATGAAGCTTTGTTCTCTGGTCTGGCAGTGTTCACCTTTACTCTTTGCTGTGTGTATGTGGTGGACAGGCAGAATTTGTTGATTGGGCTCATGTCACTGAGGTCTATGGTCTGAGGCACTCAGCACAACATCATGATGTCTAGCAGTGTGCTGCCTTGCTGCAGCAGAGTATTGTTTTGTGCTTATATATATGGGCTTGGCAAGGATGAGCTCTGATCCATTGCTTTCATGGGTGCTGAGATAACAAGAAATGCTACTGCAGAAAACTTGGGTGGGAATAGGGGCAGCTGTCTTAAGGGAGGTGATTATTCATTGTTGCTTGGACCTCAGTGGATGTGACCTGGTGTATCATCCTGCCTGTCAAGAGGTGCTGAGGACTCTGGTCCCTTCAGGAGCACCATCCCACAGCCAGGAATCACATCACCCTCTCCACAGATGGTGTGTAAGCAGGTGATGGACACGATGGGTACATGGCCCTTGCACAAGGGAGGGGTCCCCCAGGGCTGGGCAGCCTGTGCCACTCAGAGCATGGGGACCCTGCAACTTGCAGGTGGGGACATGAGCCCCGCTTTCCAGCTGGTTGGGGTAATGGCACACATGAAAGTGCATACAGAGGCCAAACTCCTCATGCCACCCAGGAGCAATGAGCCCTGCACAAGGCACAAGAGGCCAGCAGTGGCTTTAAGACTGCTGTGGTGGCTAGAAGGATGCCTGGATCTCCTCATCTCTAGGGCTCCTGTAGGGGCACCTCCCTGCCTTTGCACAGCACTTCACTGTGCCACAGAGATGTCTCCTGTGCTGAATACAGGTTGCTGCCACCTTTCTTGTCCCCTCTGGCTGTACCATGCCTGGCTTGTGCACCCTGTCCTCAGTAGCCATCAAGGCTGTCTGGGTTGGGAGGCAGTTTCTGTGGCTGCAGGTTGCGGTCTCCCCCAGCATGCTGTGGGCTGCGGCACCCGGAGCCAGGAAGATAATGAGATCTTAATAGTCCAATTATATCCCATCGATTTACTCAGCACGTAATTGTTGGCGGCTGGGGCTGCCTGATGAAGCACTCGTTCCGGCTGCCAGCGGGGAGGGCTGTGCTGCACCGCCCAGCCTGCGATGCTCTTTGCAGCAACCAGCTGTTCACCCTTGAACCACTGCAGGAGCAGCCCCCCCACGACTTGCTGTCCCCCCTGCCCAAGAGGGGCAGGGACAAGAATGGCAGGCAGAGAATGGAGTGGGGACCCTGGCACCCTGCCCTGGCTGGGCTGGGGGTGCTGGCATTGGGCTGACCCCAGGCTGACATCCCCCGTGCTGCTCTGGGGAGCAGAAGGGTTGTGCATGTCTGCGTGCCACTAAAGCAGGCTGACAGGAGAAGTGACTTCTGGTGGGTGACGGTCCTTGCCAGCTGAGCAGCAGCTGAGCCATCGGCCGTGGCTGGCAGCCTGCACTGGGCAGTGTGGTGACTACCAGAGGTTTGCCCAGCTGGTCTCCTGGCAGCAGAAGCCAGTTCTTGAGCATCCACCTGCAAGTACTCCTTGCCACAGCATGGCATTGCAGGTGCATGTCTGCGCTTCTATTAATTTCCCTTTTGAGCTGGTTGTGGCTGGGAGTCCCACAGACTAACAACGCCTAATTTGAAGGAGTCATTCTTAGCTGTGATTTTAAGCCTGCTGTTGTGATCGTGCTGGTCATCCCTTGCTCTGGTGTCATGAAAAGCAGTGAATAATGTTCCTGTTCCCCCTCACTGTGCTGCTTTGGACCCTGTCCCATCCCATCCCTTTTCTCTTTCTGGCTCCTTCCAAGGTGCCACTTCTAGAAACCCCACCATCACTTTCCTGAGTGTCAGGGTCTCACGCTGAGCCCACCGTGCTCTGGTTTGTTTGCACCCATGCAAACCCACCTTGTCTTGCGCAAACACCATCAGCCCGGGGGGTTGTGGTCACAGTGGGTAGCAGGCAGCAGCAGGCAGCATGCAGGCTCCCCGTGACCTTGGGGATGGTGGAGTGACGCATGGGTGGAGGAGGTGGGAGGTCTGCCTCGTCCCCCTTGGCCAGGATGGAGTGTGCTGGCAGCTGGGCCAGCGGAGCCCATTAAAAATCAAACAGCCTGATGTAATGCTGGGGGCACGCCGTGGGAGCCTGAACTTGAGATGGAGCCACAGGACCTCTCAAGCCACTGCTGGGGATGGGGGCAGGTGACATGGCAGACAAAACCCTGCCTCATTACCCTGGCATCCTACTGATGCAGCAGTGGGGCAGCTGCCCCCAACCTGCGGCAAGCAGCTCCCCTCCGGGACCACCCCTCCTTGGGCGCTGGGTCCTTGCAGCACTGGGGACTTGTGTCCATCACCTCGAGTGGATCATACAGCTGGGACATGTGGGTGACGCTTTCCCCCAGCACAGGGCTGCGGGTGCTGACGCTGCACAAAGAGTGGGTGCAGCTGCTCCTCCTCTGCAGTGAGAAACACGAGTGCAAAACCCCGGGGGGGACCATGGGCTGTTGACCACTAATGTGAGCACTGATTAGTGTATTGATCTTGGGTAATGGAGGAGTCTTTCTGTCCCTTCACCATTGTCACCTATCAGGCAGTGGAGGTGGTGTGTGAACAGCCGTACCGTCGGGGCAGCCTCAGCTCTGCCCATCCCTCTGCCCTGGGCAGGCTGTGCTGGGACAAACCCTACGTGTGGGCTGCTTAATAGCTGCTGGTGCCGTGGTCCTTGCTGGTTAGTCCCTGGCCAGCCCTTTTGCTTCAGGAAATGCCAGCTGCACCCTGGCACAGCCTCCTCTGACACAGCGCCAGTGAGGCTGCAATCCAGGGAGCAGCTATCCCAGCCCGAAACGCTGGTGCTGCATGGCTTTGGTTGCAAGGGCAGCTGCCTTGTCTGCTCGAGACTTGGTGGATGGTTGCTGTGGCTGAGGGGGTACCTGCAGCGGCTGGTCCCAGCGCGGGTGGAGCGGAGCTGCTGGGGGAGGCACCTGGCCTGTGAGCAGGGACCTGCCGTGCATTTTCAATGTGGGAGCAGTGGCCTGGCAGCAGCTGGAGAGTTAATGCCTTTGATCTGTCCTAGTGAGTGGGAGAGGGTTCAGGAGATCTCCAGATGCTAAGGAGTTTGCAGCACGGAAGCTGGGAAGGAAACTTATTAATGAGGGGAGCAACCCACTGTGCTTCACCCGCCGGCAGGCGGTGCTGGGCATGCCGGCGCTGCCGGGTGGAAAGCCGCTGGCCTGCCATGGCGTGCTGCAGCAGCCCTCGCCGGCACGGCTGGGACACCACATGGGCTGCAGCTTTTGCCTGGATGAGGTGCCCCGACGGCTGCCGATGCCAGGCGAGATGTCCCTGTGCAGCGCCAGCAGAGCCAGCCCCGGCGGGTGCTGCCAAGCTGGGCCGCCTGGTGAGGGGAGCGCCATGCCGGAGGGCTGCCAGGCCGCCCCAGCGCTCTTGGCAGGCGGCGGGGGATCGGGGGATGCGGGGCCAGCACCGCTGGGAAGCAATTACCTCCCCGCTGCGTCCGGCCCTAATCCCCTCACACGGCGTGCGAGGAGCCGGCTCGCCAAACAAGGCTCAATCAGGTTAAAGTGTGAAGTCAGGATTAGCCGAAAGAATGAGAGCGTGGTAATAGCCGCGGCCTCCCTGCCCGGCCGCCGCAGCCCGCTGCGGCCCCCTCCCTCCGGCCCGCCCTCCATCCCTCGATCG
>JAVJGI010000065.1:24814721-24833840 GCA_035590275.1 Ibycter americanus | reverse complement strand
CAGAGAGGGTATAGAATACACAGTTCCAGTTACACCCACACAGTGATAAGCTGGTCCCAGCCACTATAACTAGGACAATTGCCCTTCTCTGGACACGCTCCAGCACCTCGATGTCTGTCTTGTAGAGAGGGACAATCGCTGCCCTAGTCCTGCTGGCCACGCTATTTAGGATACAGGCCAGGATACTGTTGGCCTTCTTGGCCACCTGGTCATGGTGCTGGCTTATGTTCAGTTGGTCGTCAGCCAGTGCCCCCGTGTCCTTTTCTGCCCGGCAGCTTCCCAGCCACCCTTCCCCAAGCCTGTAGTGTTGCATGGAGCTGCTGTGACCCAAGTGTGGGACCTGACAACCATCATGCACACAGTGGAGCAGGGCAGCAGGGTATAAGATTGAGCAGGGACGTCTCCAAAATCCCAGTTCCTGACCACCACCATCCACCACAATGCCCAGCCAGGGGGGGAATTGTGTGGACATAGCCCGGTCATCAGGCTTTTGGGGGACATGAAAGGAAAGTGGGTGCCCTCCTTCTCCCCATTGCACAGCTGTGGGCTGGAGCTGGCTGCTGCTAATTAACAGGCATCTGCTGGGTCGGAAACCCGTGCGGGAGGTGAGCCTGGGGACAAAAGGGGGCTGGGATGGGGCTGGGCCAAGAAGGGGTGGAAATGCAGTGGGTTCCTGGGGAGCAAGTGGGGGTTCTGCTTTGCAGACAGGCTGCTGAGAGCTTCCTGTTTGGGCATGCACGTGTGCTACAGCCACCACGGAGGGTCTGCCCAAGCACAGATGTCTATCCTCTGGTACTTGCAGGGTGGAAGCTGTGTCCCCCCCCGTCATCTGCTCACCCCTTGTCATCCTTCCCCTTTTGCACCCCCAGGACTACCAGAGCCCTCTATGCCCTGGGCCGTGCAGGGAGAAACTCCAGCAGCTGGGCTCCCGCAGCACAGGGATGGGAGGACATGGCACTGTGGGTGGCCCAGCTACTTGGGCATCCCCTGGCTTCAATAACCAGGAACTCCTAAACTTGTAGCTTTAGGAAAATGCCTGGAAGTGAAACTAGAAAAGGCAGAAAGGGCAGTTGTGACAACAAGGCAGGGACTGCTTGCTTTCTTTCCCCTTCCTCTGTCCGCGCCTGTCCGCCGGCTGGTCCCCAGCAGGGCTGTCAGACCTGTCAGTGCTTGTGATCACCACTGCAAGCTGGCACGCCACATGCGATGGCAGTGACATGCTTGTATTTGGCGGGGTGCGAGGTGGCACCAGCGCAGCCGCCGAGGGTGCCGTAAGCCACGCGGCGGAGCGAGGAGAAGCCGTGCCATCTGCTGTTTCTTCGGCGCCAAAGTGTAAAGCAAACATAGCTGGGAGCTATGAAACACCAGGAGGGAAGGGGCCGTGCCTTGTTCCAATGCCGGGCCCGAGGATCCCGCAGGCAAAGCATGTGTTTGTCCTGGTGTCGTCAGCTGTGTAACTGTGCCGGCAATGTAAGCCCAGCACCAGGGCCTTGCTGAAACCCTCGCATCCAGCGTCTGTCCCTCTTGGCTTCAGTACCCCAAATGGCAGCACTTCATTGGTGACTGTCACAAAAAGCTGTGAAGGGGAGAAGCCTTGCAAAGTCACTTGCAACCTTCTAGCAGTGTTTCCTTCACGAGCTGTAAGTGAGCAGCTTGCAGACAGACGCCTGGATTTACTCCCCGGGTGCACTGGGACTCCCATGTGCTGCGAGCGGAGAAACATGAGCAAAGTTCCATGGGGGAACCAAACAAGCTGCAGGCAGGGTCTGCCCAGGTGGGCATTGCTGGAGCTGGAGCAGGGGGTGCAGAGCACTGAGGCGTGGTGGGTGCTCCCATGCTTGGCCCCACTGTGACTGGTTTAATGTTGGAGGACAGGCAGCTGCCAGGGGGGAGCGCAATGCATTGGATGCGTTGCTAGGAAGAGCGGTGAACTTCATCTGGGGGTTTCTGGAGGGTTTTCAAGGGGATTCCGTCTTCTAGGAGCCAAAAGGGAAAAGGGGATTTGGGGCAATACTGCATTTTTCTGAAAGGTCAGTGCAATTCCTGGGGGTCCCCGGGCGCACTGCACCCCCAGCAGAGGATGGGGAGAAGGTGTCTGCATCTGAAGGGGTGCTGGCGTGTCAGGGCTTGCGGCAGGTGTCAGCTCCTTCTCCTTTGAAGAGTGCGAGGCAACCCCAATCCCTTCAGGGGAGCTCGGCCCAGAGCCCTGGGGAGGGCTGGGGCAGGCTGGGCGGGGCTGTGCGGAGCAGGCAGTGCAGGCAGCGCAGGCAGTGCAGGCAGTGCAGGCAGCCCGGGCCGGGCAGCCTGGCAGTGCCGCCGCGCGGGTAGCGGTGAAACTGCGCCGGCTCCGCGCCTGGCTGCTCGCAGGGGAGCTGGGCCCTTCCAGGGCCGGTATCTCCCTTCCTCTGCCCCAACAGCAGTGCTTTGCCAGCTGGGTTTGGTTCCTCAGAAGTGACCCAGAGGGATGCACCAGCCCCTGCTCCCTGCACGCTGCATGGGGCATCACTCCATCGCTGTAGGGTTGGCTGGGCATCCTGCTGGAGGGCTGGGCAAGCCCGCTGTCCCTGGGTTTTCTTTCTCCTGCATCTGTGCAAGTGATGCTGCTGCTTCCCTCTGGGAACATTTCCCCATTGCGGCAGTGAAGCTTTTGGCCAGGGTGAAGTCCCAGTTTGGAGACCTCCAGGTCTCTTGCAAGCAGCTTGTAGGTTATGCCGAGCCTGTTTTCTGGGGGAAATGAGGGCCCAGGGAGGAACGTGGATGCTGTGCCTCCATCCTGACCCAGCCCAGCTGCTCTGGGATATCAGTAGTGAACAGGCTTCGTTATGTTGATGCAGAGCTGGTGAGGAATGAGTGGGAAATGCTGGCATCCAAGGACACCCCAAACCACCTCTTGGGGCGGGGATGGGGGTGTCTGCGTGGCCTGTGTAATGCTGACGAGTGCTTAATCAGTGTGGGATGCCCTGGTCCTGCTCTTCACTCCCCCAGGGACTTGCTGCATAGGACAAATGCCGTGTCGTGCCTCAGTTTCCCTGTGCCAGGAGGGAGCTGCGGACATGGCCTCCTTCCCGTGGGTGGCTGGAGCAGGGCTGCACTGGCGTGGGGCTGGGAGCAGGCGATGCAGGTGCCTGCTAAGCTCGGAGGAACTCCTGGCCCTTGGGGTGGGAGAGGAAATAGCTACATGGGAGCCGTGGGGACAGATACAATAGGCAGGTCCCCCCAAGGATGGAGTGAGCTGAGCCAGTCCACCCAGACCCTACTTGCAGTGAGATTTTTGGCCTTCATGGTCATTAAAAGCCAGCCCAAGCATGGTGGAGGATCTGACCTGCTGCAAGCCCTGCAACAGACCTGGCACTGGCCTAGCACGCCCCAGCATTGCAGAGCAGGTGATTACGCAGTGGTGCTGTATAGTGATGAAGTAATTAATGACCCGATTATTTGTGCCCTCTAAAGTGCAGGGCAGGCTCCATGGGAATGCCTGCTGGAGCCCTGGAGCCGCTAAGTGTAATTACCAGTTAATCAACAGGGACCTGTAATTATAGCAGTCAGAGGGTATTTAAGTACGGAGGATTTTCCCAGAGCTTTGCCCTGCTGCTCTGCTTATTAGAGCTGGGGACAGTAGTGCCCGGGGAGCCCCAGCCACTTGCAGCCACCATGGATGGAGCCAGACGTGCCTTGGGACAGCCAGCAGGGCAGTGGGAAACCAAGGACCTGAAGCCAAATTACAGTTTCCCAAAGCCCCTGAGGGATCACTGAGTGCTGGGGCATGCCCCTGCCTGTGGATGCCCTGGTCCCATGGGGCATCGTGCTTTGCAGGCGCTGCTCATTTTCCTTCCTGCCTCTTTCTTCTGCAGGGACCTGAGTGAGAACTTCATCCAGGCCATCCCCAGGAAAGCTTTCCGTGGGGCCACTGATCTCAAGAACCTGTGAGTCCCAGCAGGGATGGGCATGAGGGAGGTTGTGGTCAGGTTCGGTGGCAGGAGGCATTGGGAGCCACCGGTTGCTCTCTGCTTGGGCTGTCCCAGCAATGCTTCCTCTGTCTTTCTCCTGCAGGCAACTGGACAAGAACCAGATCAGCTGCATTGAGGATGGGGCTTTCCGCGCCCTGCGGGGGCTGGAGGTCCTGTAAGTGGCCAGGGGCCAGCTGGAGCCTCCATCCTGCAAGCCCCATGAGGGCCGAGGGTGTCTCTGGGTGCTCCCTGCTCACTGAGGCACTGCAGGGACATCCCCAGTGTGCCATCTCTCCCTGGCCCTGAGGAGGGGCTGAGCAGAGGTCTGGTGCCACAACTGTAGAGCTGTGCTCCAGGGCCTGATCCTGCCTCAGGGGGTCCACCTGGTTGCAGATGGCTGTGGAGGGGAGAAGCCTGAAAAAGGCAGCAGGCCCTGCCCAGGGGTTTGGGCTGTCCCCATCCCTCACCTCTTTGTCCCTGCACTCTGTGCCGGGGGGTGGGTGGGTGCTGTTGCTCCCAGGAGTTTCGTGCCAGGTGGACCATCTCACACTCCCATTTCTGGCCTGGCTGCCCTAACTTTCCTCCCTCTGCCTTCCTGCAGGACCCTGAATAACAACAATATCACTTCCATCCCTGTGTCCAGCTTCAACCACATGCCCAAGCTGCGGACATTGTGAGTCCTGGGGCCGTGGGGGTGGTAGGGACCCCCTAGGCTGGAGCAGGATGTCCCCAGCTCTGCTGCCGGTGCCAGTGGCTGAGCAGTGCTAGGACGGCACTGTGGGGAGGGGATGGAGAGGACACCCTTGCAGAGCATCCCTAAGCACTGCCAAACTGGTGTCCTTGGCAACCAGCACAGATGCTCTCAGGCTTCTCCATGTCCCCCTCTGTACGTCCCCAGTCTTTGGGATGAGCCACGCTGGGGCAGCCAGAGAGCAGTGTGGTAGGCAGGAGCCATCCTGTGGCCACTGACTGCCCCATCCACCCACAGCCGCCTGCACTCCAACCACCTCTTCTGCGACTGCCACCTGGCCTGGCTCTCGCAGTGGCTGCGCCAGCGCCCCACCATTGGGCTCTTCACCCAGTGTGCTGGTCCAGCCCAGCTCCGCGGCCTCAACGTGGCTGAGATCCAGAAGAACGAGTTCAGCTGCTCCGGTGAGGGGCACAGGGGAGGTGGTGGGTGCCAGGGCAGGGACAGGGGTTGGGGTGACAAAGCCTGTCCCACCAATGCAGCCCACCTCCACTCCCTGCCATGTGCTTCAGCTCAGAGCCTGGATGCATGCTCTGCGCTTGGCTCAGGTCAGCACTGTCCCTGGTGTGGGGACACTACCACTCTATCAGTGTGACAAAGAGTGCATCAGCCTGTGCCTTTGGAGCTGCATGCCTTTTGCACAGGGTTGAGGCACACCAGGACCTTGTGCATCCACTCAAGGGTGCCACGAGCTGTCCCAGCACGCTGTCACCAGGGTCCCTTGGGGTGCTGCCATCCACCTGCCTGGCCCAGCTTTTTGCAGTTGCCATGGTGGCTGCTTTCCTGGCAGGACAAACGGACCCGTCACGTGCCCAGCTCTGCAGCTTGTCCTCTGGCTCCTGCCCAGCCATGTGCACTTGCAGCAACGGCATCGTGGACTGTCGGGGCAAGGGGCTGACAGCCATCCCTGCCAACCTGCCTGAGACCATGACAGAGATGTGAGTACAGCCCCACACTGTCACTGCTGGGCTCTGGGTGGCTCAAGGCAGTGGGGCATGGGGGCAAGCCCCACAGGTCAGCCACCCCATGGGGCAGAAGGCTTCCTTGCCCTTCTGCCATACTGCCCAGATTTAGCTCTGGATTTAGCTGCATTAAAAATGCAAATAGAGAAATAATCTCCTTAAGGGAATCCAATTATGGTGCAAAGCCCCCACTGGGACAGTGCACAAAGCACATGTGAGGCAGCAGGCACCTCCAGACCCAGGGTGCTGGTGGGGAGGAGGTGGTCCCCCCAGCCCAGCCAGCATGGTACCCCCACCCATGACACCCCTCCCTGATGGAGAAAGCCCCAACCACAGGCTGCAAGTTGTCCCTGGGGTGAATGGTGCCACTCCAGTGAGGTAATTTACAGTAAGCTTGGGCGTGTTGCAGACCCCCAGACCTGTCAAAGGGGTGCTGGGGCTCAGCCAGCCCTACAGCCCTCATCTCTCCCACTTCTCTTTGCAGACGCCTGGAGCTCAACGGCATCAAGTCCATCCCCCCAGGTGCCTTCTCCCCCTACAAAAAGCTGCGAAGGATGTAAGTGTGCAGCTTCTACCAGCTCACCCTGAATCCCCGCACCCTTTACCCTTCTGGCCACTGCTGTGAGCCTGCAGCCCCCCACTTTGACAGGCATGGGGCACTTGCCATGACATGGGTGCCCCACATGGCAACACTGGGATGGGGTCTTGAATAGCCACAGCTTTGGGTGCTGGGGGTGCTCCCCTGGGCCCAGCAAGAGGATTGGGCTATGGGACAAGAGAAAAGGGGACCAGGCCACCTTCTCGCTTTGGGTTTCAGAGACCTGAGCAACAACCAGATCTCAGAGATCGCTCCTGATGCCTTCCAGGGGCTGCGCTCGCTGAACTCCCTGTAAGTGCCCACACCAGCGTGTGTGGGGTGGTGTGGGGTGGATGCTGTGCTCCCGCAACCGTGCCCCACACCGCTCCTCCCCATCTCTCTCACACCAACCTTTCTCTCCCAGGGTGCTATACGGCAACAAGATCACGGACCTCCCCAAGGGCGTCTTTGGGGGACTTTTCGCCCTGCAGCTGCTGTAAGGCACCAGTGGCTGGGTAGAATGTGCTGCGGGGACACCGGGAAGCAGGGCTGAGGTGTCCTCAGCGCCCATGGTGCAGTGAACAGGGTCCGCAGGCTCACCTCCCTTCCTCCCTGCCAGGCTCCTCAATGCCAACAAGATCAACTGCGTGCGGGCAGATGCCTTCCAGGACCTGCAGAACCTCTCGCTGCTCTCGCTCTATGACAACAAGATCCAAACCCTGGCCAAAGGCACCTTCACCTCCCTGCGGGCCATCCAGACCCTGTGAGTGCCCACACCAGCTCTGGTGCCTGGGTGGGTGGGCAGCTGGAGGGAAGCATCTCAGCAGGTAGCCAGGGCTAGAGTTGGTGGTCACCTGTTGCCCCTGCCAGTGTGTCACCCACTGTCCCCGGCACAGGCACCTGGCCCAGAACCCTTTCATCTGCGACTGCAACCTGAAGTGGCTGGCAGACTTCCTCCGCGCCAACCCCATTGAGACCAGCGGCGCCCGCTGTGCCAGCCCCCGGCGCTTGGCCAACAAACGCATCGGCCAGATCAAAAGCAAGAAGTTTCGCTGCTCGGGTGAGAGCTGTCCCCATCCCCATCATGCGTGGCCTGTGGCACAAGCTGTCCTCAGCCCTGCCCAGCCTGGTGTCCGTGCACTCAGGGTGCTGATGTGGGGGTTTTCTTCCACAGCCAAAGAGCAGTATTTCATCCCAGGTAAGAGGAGGAGCCAGACGCATGTGTGCATGGGTGTGTGCATGGTACCCTTTTGTCCAGGCTGCCTGTGGGGGTGGTTGTGCCAGAGCTCTGCAGTCTGGTCTGGCAGGACCACGCTGCATTTCCCATCATTTCTGGTTGCTGAGTTCCCAGGTGCTGCAGTAACAGAAGCACTGGGTACCAGGATGTGTTGCAGCATCTCCCATCATGCCACTATCTGGATGGGCACAGAGGCATCCCCAGGGTCCAGCTCTGGTTGCAGGAGGGGAGAGGGTAGTGGACAGCAGAGCACCCCTGTACCCAGGAGAAATATCCCTGCAGATAAGCTGCTTTGGGCATGGAGAGGAGAAATATGTGCGCAGTGGCTGGGATGAGGGGAACTGGGGAAGAGACCGAGACCAGCTGGGGGTGTGGGAGGACCAGAGGAGGGGAGGGCAGGTGCAGCCCCCTGTGGCTCTGCCCGCGGGAGCCCACGCTGCCCTTGCTGGCACGCAGGGACGGAGGATTACCAGCTGAACAGCGAGTGCAACAGCGACGTGATCTGCCCCCCGAAGTGCCGCTGTGAATCCAGTGTGGTCGAGTGCTCCAACCTGAAGCTCACCAAGATCCCAGAGCGTATCCCACAGTCCACAGCAGAGCTGTAAGAGCCTCCTCCCTCCCATCCTGCTTTCTCTCCTGCAGCTGGAACATCACCAGTGCTCGGATTTGGCTCAGGGTTTGGTCTGTACCAGGCCCTTTGCAGCCACCTCCTGAGCTCTTTTCCCTGCCGCCCACCCCAGGCGCCTGAACAACAATGAAATCTCCATTCTGGAGGCCACTGGTATCTTCAAGAAACTCCCTCATCTGAAGAAAATGTGAGTATCGGGCACGCGCAGCCCCGTCAGGAGTGACTGGGGGCTGGGTCATGAAATGGGGGGCACGTCCCAACCCAAGGGTCCCCCAAGGGCCTGGGCATCACAGGGTGCTCAGCGGGACCTGGGGAGGCAGAGTTCAGGATGAGGTCAGGGAAGAGCCCTGCATCCCAGCCTGCTTTCCCCTCTCTGCAGCAACCTCAGCAACAACAAGGTGTCGGAGATTGAGGATGGGGCATTTGAGGGGGCATCCTCCGTCAGCGAGCTGCATCTCACTGTCAATCAGCTGGAATCTGTGCGGAGTGGCATGTTCAGGGGCCTGGACGGGCTGAGAACCCTGTAAGTCCCCACTTCTGCTGTGGGCACAGGGACGGGGACATCCCTGCTTCTTTCTTCCCTGTCCTGTCTGCGATCCCAGCTGGTGCTGTTGTGCATCACTGCGGGACCAGCTTGGGAGTGCCTTATCTATCCACTGGCTGTATCCAGAGCTGGGGAGTAGTATTTTGCTGCTCAGGGGCTAGCTCAGGCTCATCCTGCTGCCTGGCAGCAAGGTGGGCGCAGCCTGGGCACTGCCAAGATGGGTTTCCCCTGTGGCACCTGTCTAGGTTGTTACGTGCCCTCCTCTCCTTCCCTTCACAGGATGCTGAGGAACAACCGCATCAGCTGCATCCACAACGACAGCTTCACAGGGCTGCGCAATGTCCGCCTGCTCTCCCTGTATGACAACCAGATCAGCACCATCGCGCCAGGCGCCTTCGACACACTGCAGTCCCTCTCCACGCTGTATGTCTTGAGCCCTGGGGGGGATGGGGGATGCTCCCAGGCTGTCCCCATCCCACTGTAGGGGGGAGCTGCAAGTAGGTTCCCTTGCTGGGCAGCTGCTCAGGCGATGCCCTTGGGCTTCCTCCCATGTGCAGGAACCTGCTTGCCAACCCCTTCAACTGCAACTGCCAGCTGGCCTGGCTGGGGGACTGGCTGCGCAAGAGGAAGATCGTGACAGGGAACCCACGGTGCCAAAACCCTGACTTCCTCAGGCAGATCCCTCTCCAGGATGTGGCTTTCCCTGACTTCAGGTGTGAGGAAGGTAACTCATGGGACCCACAGTGCTGGGAGTGAGGGGGGGACCAGGCTGCTCCTCCTGGGCTGGCACCACGCTCCCTGTGCCAGCACCATCCCTGCTCCTGGGATGTTTGGCAGTGCCCTGCTACAAGCTGGTAGCTCAGGGGGTTTCTCAGCCCATTAATGCCCTACTCTAATGATGCACGAGTTTCCCTTCCTGGTACTCAGCCCCTAGAGCTGCACTCAAATACCCACAAGCTGCTCTGAAGCCAGGAGAGGAGTTGGTACCCACTGCACTGCATGGCCCTTGTGTGTAGGCAGGTCTGTGCTGGCAAACGCTGTGTCCCCAGTGCTGGCAGGATCAGATGTATAGGCAGAGCCCACCCAGGATTCATCCTGCTCCTTCTCTCCTTCCCTTCCCAGGCTTGCACACGCGCCGGAGCTGGGCAGATGGAGCAGGCGGGGAGCGTGTGTGTTGAGAGAAAAGCCTTTTTTAAAAAAACTTTCTAATTTAGAACAGCTTTTGAGCCCTCTGGAAAATATTTACAAACAAATCATCGTTTCTTCTGCTTTCCCTCCTCCACCACGTCAAAGACTGAAGGGTTGCATCCTGCGCCTTTCCTAACGGTGCGAGATAACATACGATTGTCCCAGGGACGCCTCTCCTGCAGGAGCCCAGTGCTGTGGCAGGGAACAGGGGAGCAATGCCAGCTCCTTCGGCTGCTTGACGCAGGCACCGCTCCCTCTAGCCTGCGGCTGGGAGATGGGTGAAGGAGGTCATTTCAGGAGGGTTGGTGGGGCTGAGCCCCTTCTTCCGCACCCTCCTCTCTGCTGTCCCTGGGACTGCATTTTTGCTTGAAAATGGTAAAAATCAAAGCAGCCTTGAGCTGTCTGGTTGCATCCATCCCTGTGGGGCAGGCAGTTTCTGGGTGCAGGAATGATTCCTGCACTGCTGACTCGCAGCCAGGCTGAGGCTACTGCCTGCAAGCAGGTTGCCTGCAGCGCCCTGCTTTCGGGGCGAGGGCAGATGGTCAGCACAGGAGGGGAGCAGTCCTAGGTGCGCACAAGGCACCGAGTCCAGCCTCGTGCAGTGCCCGAGGGCTGGGTCCCAGTGAATTTGTGGCTCTCTGTGCCTGGTGCAGGTCAGGAGGAGACCAGCTGCATCCCCCGGCCCCAGTGCCCGCAGGAGTGCACCTGCCTTGACACCGTTGTCCGCTGCAGCAACAAGCACCTCAAGGCCCTGCCCAAGGGGATCCCCAAGAACGTCACGGAGCTGTGAGTGGTGGGCAAATGCCCGGATTCTCCTCCTGACCACCAGCAACTTTGCAGCCCTGGGTGAGAGGTCTCTGCTGTGGGGTTGTGGATGTCAGGGCAGAGATGCTCCCTCCCACAGCCCCATCCTGGCCCAGTAGTGGGGGCAGGACCCCCACCTAGCGAAGAGACCTTGTCCAGCCCTTACCCCAGCAAGGGGCTCCGCAAGAACCTCTCTGCCAACTCAGTGCTACCAAGGGTGATATGCAAGAGGTGGTGTCACCGCAGCTGCGTCCCTGCTCTTTGGCCCTTGGGAGGGGGTGGCATGGGACAGCCACCCCCTGCAGCTGTGGTCCCCGTGCAGCCCAGGGGTCTGCGGTCCCCAGCAGCCTGCCACCAGCAACAGGGATGGGGCCACCCTGCCTCTGCCAGCTCCCCAGCCCCTCTCTGCCATCACCTCTCACCATGCTGCAGGGATGCTTTTGGCACTCGTCTGGGATGGGGAAGGCAGCAGTACTGTGTGCAGGGGGTGTAAGCACTGGTTGTGCACATACATATGTATACCACCCCCTCACACCCCTGCGCTGTCTCGCACACCCCTCCCCTCTCTGCATCCTCTGCTCTCTCTCACACATGCCTTGGGAACAAACAGTTGCAGCCGCCCACGCTCACATTGGATGTGTAAACGCAGCACATGGCTGGCTGTGCTCACACACGCAGGCTGCTGGGAGACTGCCTGTGGGGACCCACACGCAGAGCCGCCGGGTGTGCTAATGTGCTCACACGTTAGCTCCCCTGCCAGCCCAGGGGTCCCTTGAGAGCCCTGTGGGCCCCGGGTGCCAGGAGGGAGGTGATGCTGGAGATGCTTCTCGCAGCCCGAAGTCCATGGGGGTGCACCGGAGAAACAGGAGGGCAAAGCGAGGGACTTCCTGCTTCTCAGCCACCCCGAGATGCTTTTGTTCTCCCTTGCAGCTACCTGGATGGAAACCAGTTCACTCAGGTCCCGGGGCAGCTCTCCACCTTCAAGTACCTGCAGCTTGTGTAAGTAGCCAGGAGCAGGAGCCCAGGCAGCTGGTCCCACTGCTGGGACCTGTGTGCGTGAGGACAGGGGCTGTCCCCATGGTACGTGATCCTGAGGAGGGGCCTGGCAGTGTGCAGGGACCCCCGACATCCTTCTGTGTCCCCCCTCTGCACCGGGACACAGCTGGCTGAGTGATGCTCAGCCTGGGGATGCTCACAGCCTCTGCTGGCGCTGGCCATGGGGCAGAGGGGGGACAGTGGCATTGCTGCCATCATCCTGTGTGGCAGCTCTGCTGTTCCCTTGGAGGCTTTGCCACGCTGCTGTTTGCACCCGATTGCAGCTGAGCAGGCACAGGGCTCTGCTGGCTCCAAGCTCTGGGGTTTCTGTTTTCCAGTGATCTGAGCAACAACAAGATCAACTCCCTGAGCAACTCCTCCTTCACCAACATGAGCCAGCTCACCACTCTGTAAGTACGGCCTCTGCGGCGTGCCACACCAGGCTGCAGCCCAGCCAAGCTGTGAGGGGCTCTTCCTAGGGGACCTCAAAGACTGAGGGGTTCTGGGGACACCAGGGTCTTCCCTCTGCGCCTGGGTGAAGCTTGGTTTGAGCTGGAGCTCACACAGGGGGAGCAGCCCAGGGGGAGCTTGCGGCACACACAGCAGTACCCCCGGCACTGTGTTGCCTCCTTCTTCCCTTCCACAGGATCCTCAGCTACAACTCCCTGCAGTGCATCCCTCCGCTGGCCTTCGAGGGCCTCCGCTCCCTCCGGCTGCTGTAAGTACCTGCCCATAGCCCTGCTCACGGTCCTGCTCAGCCCCTTCTCTGCTGCCTGTGTCCCCAGTGCCTGCTTGGAGCTGGGTGCAGGTAGGCAGGCAGGGCACAGGCTGCCGAAGGAGCAAGGGGAGATGCTTCAGCCTCTCCGAGCACATGGTGCATTTGCAACAGTGACAGTGAGGTGGGGCTCCAGCTATGCCACCCACGCTTGGACCCACGGGGTAGGGACAGCGCAGCAGGTCACAGTCCTTGCTGCCCACCCTGGAGCCGTGGGCATCGCAGGACCCTCTCTGTTCTCTGTAGGTCTCTCCATGGCAATGACATCTCCACCCTCCCTGAGGGCATCTTTGCGGACGTCACCTCCCTGTCCCACCTGTGAGTATCTCCTGCTCTGCAGGGCTCAGGGCTGGACACAGGCTCAGGAGATTTTTAAAAGCCGCGGGGCTGAGCCCAGCTTCTCTGGGGGATGAGCTGCCTCCTATCCTCTTCTCTGGGCTGGTAAATTGGGACAGCATTTGTGGGGCAGTGCCATGTCATGCCTGCCCTCCCCGTGCTCAGCCCCCAGGTCCAGGTGTGCAGATCAGCCTCCCAGTGCTGCTGTGGTGTCCGTGCAGTCCTTGCTGGAGGTGGTGTGGGATTCCCCCTCCACCAGCTCCCTGGGGTCCCCTAACATGCAGGTCAAGCCATGCAAGGTGCTGGCACAGCCGTGGGTTGGCGGGGGCTGCTCTGACCCATGCCAGCGTGTCGTTAGCCTCCTGCCAGGACACTTCCCTGCAGCAGCCCCCCCAAATCTGTCATCAGGCATCCTGCTGGTGGTGGTGGTGGTGTTTCAGCCACTCTTTGAGGGAGCCTGTACCCCAGGAGCACAGCCCCATACCCACCACCTGGGCCGGGGGTTCTGCTTTGCTCACGGTGACTTTTTGGTCTTGTCCTTGTCCCTGCTAAGCCATTCCCAGCCACCTGCCAGTGGCTGGTCCTGCTCCTGGCATCCTGGGGGGTCTCAGGCTGTTCCTCTAGCCTGCAGAGAGCACCCTGATTTCCAGTCCTGGCCTCCCTGTGTTTTTTGGGAGCAGCACTGCTCAGTCTGGTCTTCCCTGGCTCTTCACCGATTTCCTGTGCCAAAGCGTGGAGCTGCCACTGCCAGCCGGTGCTGCTGGTTCCCGCAGGGCTGAGCTGTGTCACCAGCCGGCGCTGTCGGTGCTGTGGGACCAGGTTTGTCAGCCCCGGTGCGGTGGATCTGCTGTCCCTACCACCTGCCTTCTGGGCTGCCATCTCCTTCCTTCGTCACAGGTGTCAGTTGCACTGGCCCTCCATCACCACTGACGTTTGCAGTGAAGGAGGAGGCAGAGGCATCCAAACTCAGCCTCCCACATCATCTGCTGCTCCCTGCCCTGCTGTGCTGTGGAGCAGAGCAATCCTACCTCCTCCTCCTCCTCTTTCAGAGCAATTCCTTGCTGTCCCCTGATGCCGTCCCCATGAGCTCTGGCTATGACTTGCTGCTTGTCCCCAGCAACCTGCTCCCATGTCTGTGCCCTGCAGCTCCTGTACAATGGTCTTGTTGCTCCTTCACAGCCTCAAGATGCTTTGCCCCGTTTGTGCTGGGCCCAGGCAGCTTTGTCTGAGTGCTGGAGAGGGACTCCCAAGGATTTCTGTGTGGGCAATGGGAGGAGAATCCCAGCACAGAGCCACAGGGCACTGCATGGGCTGTGGGGCTGTCAGCAGGGTGGTCTGACTGGGCAGCGGTGTGGGGCTGTGTGCCCCAGTCCTCCCGCAGCACCTCTGCTGAGTCCAGAAATGGAGGAGTACTGGCTCCCCCCATTACGTGCAGCCCAGCCAAGTGACAGAGCTGTGTCCAGTCCCAAGGTCTCTGAGCTCAGTTTCCTCTGTGGGGCAGTGGGTGCAGTTTTTCCCTTCCTCCCGCTGCAGAGCCATCGGGGCCAACCCCCTGTACTGCAGCTGCAACCTGCGCTGGCTCTCCAGCTGGGTCAAGACGGGCTACAAGGAGCCAGGCATCGCCCGCTGTGCTGGGCCCCCCGACATGGAAGGCAAGCTGCTGCTCACCACCCCTGCCAAGAAATTCGAGTGCCAAGGTGAGAGGTGCCTGTGCTGTCCGTCTGTCCATCCATGCCCTCCTCAGGCAGGGCAGCGGGCATCACAGGGAGCTGGGCTGCCTCCTGCCCCGTGCCTGGCAGACCAATGCTCTGTGAGTCTGGGGGACTCCAGCATTTCATCTGTTCAGCTGCTTTGTGGAGGAGGGGGACGGGGATTCTTCTGTCCCTTTACCTAGCTGGTGGCACATCCCTGGTGACTGAGCAAACTCGTGGATGTCCCATTGTCTTGTGCACAGCCCCGTGGCGGGGCAGGCTCCGCTCCAAACCACAGCTGGGGCTCTGCCTCCCTTGTCGGTGCCCACAAATGAGCACCTCCCCATCACTCCCCGCACTGATGCTCATCTCTGTGCCTCCTGTCCCACAGGCCCGCCTGCCCTGAGCGTCCAGGCCAAGTGCAACCCCTGCCTCTCCAGCCCCTGCCAGAACCAGGGCACCTGCCACAACGACCCCCTCGGCTTCTACCGCTGTGCCTGCCCCAGTGGCTACAAGGTACCCTCGTCCCAGGGGTCCCCAGCACAGGGGGCTGTGTCCCTGCAGAGGGGAAGGGGGCAGCGCAGGGGCTCTGCCTTGCCCCTGGGGCTTGCTGTCTGCAGGACCATCTCCTCTCCCTGCATGCCGCAGTGCCCTGCTGAGCAGGATGGGGCAGGGAGAGCTGGGCATGGTGCTCTGGCACCCTCCTTGCTCCCACCTCTTCATCCTTCCCCAGGGCAGGGACTGTGAGGTGGCACTCAGCGGCTGCTCCTCCAACCCCTGTGCCAATGGGGGAACCTGCCAGCCTCAGGACAGGGAAGGAGCCAGGTTCAGGTGAGTGCTGGATGGGAATCCACGAAAGATGGGTGTTTGGGCAGCAGCGTGGAGCCCCGGCATCCCATGGAGATAAAAGTCTGATGCTTCCTTCCCCTCCTGCATGCTCCCTTGGACATACAGCTGGGATACTGCATTCACGTGGCAGCTCCAGCCCATACTGCCTGCTCTCTGCAGCCCTGCTTGCACTTCTGCCAGCACAGCGCCAGCAGGGATGAATGCTGGCTCCGCTCCCCTGTGCCGCCCAGCCCTGCAGGGTGCTGGGATGAGGGCACGGTGGGGAGAGGGGGTTCCCCCCTCCATAGGGAGGCAAAAGGCAGTGGGATTTGGGGCTGGGATCCAGCTGCTGTAGCAGGGCTGACTGTGGGTTGGGGCAGGATGTGGCCCTGAGGTCACTGCCATTCTCTGCAGGTCTGTCGTGCCCCCGCACAACCCTCGCTACCCTGAGCGCTTCAGGCCATTCCGGGAACTGCGGTGCAATTAGTGGCTGAAAATAGATGGCAGGCTGGGGGGTGAGGAGGTGGGCTGTGCAGCTGCCTGGACCCCCACACTGAGTGGCCTCAGCCCGTTGTCGTGGCAACTCAGCATCCTTGCAGCAGGCTGCGTGCTGCTACCTCCCCTGTGCCTGGCGTTCGGCAGGGGGCACTGAACCCTGCTCCGCGGAGCCTCTCATTGTGCAAGCATGCTCAGTGCCAAGGTCCTGTGCTGCTCGTTCTGGGGGAACCACCCCAAAATGCTGTGTTTCCCACCCCCTGACACTGCCCCGTGCCCCACGGCAGGTGTCTTTGCCCGGTGGGCTTTGAGGGCCTGAGCTGCCGCACCACTAGTGACCCCTGCAAGGAGCACAGCTGCAAGAACGGGGGCTCCTGCGTGCCCAGTGCCACCAACTACACCTGCCTGTGCCCTGCCCGCTACACAGGTACCTGGAATGAGGGCTAGCCATCTCCAAACCTCGCAGGCCTGGCGGGGGGATGTGCCCAGTGCTTCTCCCTTTCCAGCAATGACAGCTAATAGCTCTTCTGCCTGCTGTCCCAGTGCCCATCACCATGGCCTCTGGGTCCAGCCACCTTGAGTCTGGGTACACCCAGCTGAGCCTTCATACCCTGGGATGCCCTTGGTTCGGCCAAGAGCTGCCTCTGGTGGAGCAGAGCCCTGTACCCACGGCGGTGCAAGCTGTGGGCTCAGCAGCTCCCTGCCTTCAGCTGAGCCCCCCGTGGGCTCCCCCTGCCCCACAGGGACTGGGGCTTCCCCTTCTGGTCCTGGAGCTGCTAGGTGCCCCCTCCTCTGCCCTGCAGGGGATTTCTGTGAGCAGCCACCGGACTTCTGCTCAGCCGAGCTCAGCCCATGCCAGCATGGCTCCACCTGTGTCTCCACCAGCCAGGGGCCCAGGTGAGCCCCCCTCCCCGAACCGCTTTCTTCTGGCTACCTGGTGGGGGAGACTTGCTTTTGGGGGTCTGCAGTCACAGGCTGGGGAGGGGGCATGGGGAGGGGGGCTGCCAGGAGGAGCAGGCACCCACCAGTACAGGGGGGGAAGGAAGGGGCGGCCGTAAGCCCCCCACCTACCCCAGGTGTGAGTGCATGCCCGGCTACGTGGGGAGCAACTGCAGTGAGGACTTCGATGACTGCCAGGACCACCGGTGCCAAAACAACGCCCGCTGCCTGGACGAGGTGAACGGCTACTCCTGCATCTGCACCGAGGGCTACAGGTACTGCTGGGAAGATGGCAGGGCACTGGGTGTGGTGGGGATGGTTACGTGTCACTGTGGAGGAGGGACCAGTCCTGGCTACCACATCTGCTCATCCGTCTGTCTATCTGTCCGTCCATCCATCCATCCATCCATGCGTCCATGCATCCATCCATCCCCTGCAGTGTGAGAGGAAGGAGTGGGGCTGGGGGTGTGGGTCTCTGGGGATGGAAGTTGGGGGGAGCCAGTGTCCCTGGGGAGGGACCCCAGGACAGGGCTCGGCATCCCTCTGATGCTGCTGGGTGGAGAGCTTCCATGGGGATCCAAAACAGGCGCGGTGTTGTCAAAGCCTCATGGGGCAGTGGGCAGGGGGTAGGGCGCTCTCCCAGCCCCATGCCCAGCAGCACCCTTGGCCCCACAGTGGCCAGCTCTGCGAGATGCCACCCCGCGCCGCCAGCCAGCCCGGCCCCTGTGAGCGAGCAGAGTGCCAGAATGGGGCGCCATGCGTGGAGAGGGGTGCCCGTGCCCTCTGTCAGTGCCTGCCTGGCTTTGGCGGCCCCAAGTGTGAGAAGCTGCTGAGTGTCAACTTCGTGGACCGCGACACATACCTGCAGTTCACCGACCTGCAGGACTGGCCCCGAGCCAATATCACCCTGCAGGTGAGGGCTGGGGGGCGTGGGGGCATCAGGGGGTGGGCATTGGGGGTGCTGCCCCAGGGGTGTGGGCTTCCATTTCTGCCCCTGCCAGGTCTCCACGGCTGAAGGCAATGGCATCCTGCTGTACAATGGCGACAGCGACCACATGGCCGTGGAGCTGTACCAGGGCCACGTCAGGGTCAGCTACGACCCCGGCACCCACCCCAGCTCAGCCATCTACAGGTATCTGCCACCCCTTCCCCACTAACTAGGGACCACCCGCCCATTGCACGGGCTTGAGGGGGTCCCCAGTGACCCAGCCATCCCCACCAGCGCCGAGACCATCAACGACGGGCAGTTCCACACTGTGGAGCTGGTGACATTCGACCAGATGGTGAACCTCTCCATCGACGGTGGCAGCCCCATGACCATGGACAACTCGGGCAAGCACTACACGCTGAACAGTGAGGCGCCCCTCTACGTGGGCGGTAGGACGGGGGCCAGGGGGGTGATAGCGGGCGTGGGGGGCATCCAGGCGCGCTGATGGTCCTGCTCTCCCCAGGAATGCCTGTGGATGTCAACTCAGCTGCCTTCCGCCTCTGGCAGCTCCTCAACGGCACCAGCTTCCACGGGTGCATCCGCAACCTCTACATCAACAACGAGCTGCAGGACTTCACCAAGACACGGATGACGCCGGGGGTGGTGCCAGGCTGCGAGCCCTGCCGCAAGCTCTACTGCCTGCATGGCATCTGCCAGCCCGCCGGCGCCCAGGGCCCCGTCTGCCACTGCGAGCCCGGCTGGGACGGGCCCCACTGCGACCAGCCCCGTGGTGGCCCCTGCCAGGGGCACAAGTGAGTGCCCCCGCCCCACTGGCTGCCCCACAGCAATGGTTCTGCCCCATTGGCTGTCCTGAAGCAACGGCCATGCCCCATTGGGTACCCCACAGTGACCCACCTGCCCTGTTGGGTCTTTGGCCACCCCACTTCATTGGCTGCCCCATCACAACTGCCCCACTCTATTGGCTCACTGGCTGCTCCTTCCTCATTGGCTGCCCCATCACAACTGCCCCATTCCATTGGCTCATTAGCTGTTCCTTCCTCATTGGCTGCCCCATCACAACGGCCCCACTCCATTGGCTCATTGACTGCTCCTTCCTCATTGGCTGCCCCACAGCAACAGCCTCACTCCATTGGCTCATCGGCTGCTCTTTCCTCATTGGCTTCCCCATCACAAATGCCCCACTCCATTGGCTCATTGGCTGCCCCTTCCTCATTGGCTGCCTTGTTATTGGCTGCTCCTCACTGGCCACCCGTCTCATTCTTGCCCTCTCCATTGGCTGTCCCTCCTCGCTGCCTGCCCTGCCCGCCCCTCCCATTGGCTGTCTGCACCCTCCCCTGGGGCTGGGTGGTGGGGGCGGTGCCGTGCCCCGGCGGTGCCGTGCCGCTGGTGCTGTGCCAGAGCCGCGCCGGTGCTGCGGCAGGGCCGTGCCCCCGTGG
>JAVJGI010000065.1:24775445-24814588 GCA_035590275.1 Ibycter americanus | reverse complement strand
CTCTCCTACAGCTGCCAGTGCCACCAGGGCTACCAGGGCGCCCTCTGCAACCAGGCCGCCGAGCCGCCCGACCCCTGCCGCGGCCAGCCCTGTGCCCACGGCCACTGCCGCCTCAGCCCAGGCGGCCAGCCCACCTGCGAGTGCCACGACGGCTACGCCGGAGCCCTCTGTGACCAAGGTAGGGTGCCGCGGAGGTGGGTGCGCTGGAGGGGTGGCCTCCGCTGGACCGGCGGGCTGAGCGTCGCTATCCCGCAGAGCCGGAGTGCCACGGGGAGCCGGTGCGGGACTACCACCAGGTGCAGCGGGGCTACGCCATCTGCCAGACGACGCGGCCGGTGGCCTGGGTGGAGTGTCGGGGGACCTGCGGCGGCCCCGGCGCTGGCTGCTGCACCGGGCTGCGGCTCCGGCGCAGGAAATACGCCTTCGAATGCAGCAATGGCGCGACCTTCGTGGAGGAGGTGGAGAAGCCCAGCAAGTGCGGCTGCAGCCAGTGCCTGTGAGCGGCCACCGGCCCCGGAGAGCTGGGGGGCCGGTGGGGAGCCCCCCCTGGAGCCACGGACCTCGCTTTGCCCCGCGGCCGTGGTGCTGCTGGCTGGGTGCTCCTGAACTGCAGCCCAGGAGCCTGGTGGAGGGTAGAGCTGTTGCATCTAGAGGGTTGGAAAAAAGGAAAAAAAGAAGAAAAAAAAAAAAAAAAAAAGAAAAAACCCCCCACAAACAAAGCAAATGTGTAGATAGAGAATTTTTTAAGAACTGCAGCTACACAGATGTGTGGATATGGGGTGGGTGCTCTGCCCAGCTACCCCTGGCTGCTCCCGGCGGCACTCTGCCTTACCCCCAGCGCAGCCCCCCAGCTGTGCAGGGCAGTGCCTGCATCCCCCCGCCTGACCCCTCCCGGGCAGTCCCATCCCTTGCATCCAGCTTGGTGAGCCGGGGACTTTTCCAACACCTGGGGCTGAAGCAGAGGAGCCTGACGTGGCACAGCCAGGTGGGCCGTGGCGAGCTGTGGCTGGCAGAGGGCTGCACGGTGTAGCTGGCATCCCATGGTCCCGACCAGCCCGGAGCCGGACTCCCTGTCCTCTCCTCCAGCAGCCCTGGCCTCCCTGCTGAGGACCTGCCATCGCCGTGATGGCAGCTGCAGCAAGCAGCTCCCCAGTGCAGGGGCTGGGGTGCTGGAGCCCAGAGCTCCCCAAAAGTTGGCAGCTCCGTGGCTGCAGCCTGACTGGTGGCACCGCTGGGCTGTGCTTGCTGGCTGGGCCCTGGTGTGCACAGGGCATGGCTCCAGCCCGCTGCAGGAGCATCAGGGCCATGCCAGGTGGAGCTGGACCAGGGCAGTCCCAGGCACGCTGAGCGGGTCACGGGCAGCAGTGGAGATGTCCATGGGGGTCCCAGTGCCAGTCCTGCCCCACGCTGCACATTAACTGTGCTGTTAATGTGGAGGGGGCCCCAAATACCCCTGGCCCAGTCAGCTCTGCTCAGAGGTGGGAGCCATGTGGGGCAGCACAGGAGCCCCTTTCCTTCAGGCTCAGCCCCTGGGGTGCCCTGCGGCTGGTGCCCCATGTCCCACTGGCCCGGCCAGCCAGGGCAGGAGGCTGCTGGGACAGCTGGGGTGTGGGTTTGCCATGCCCATCACCGGGGCGTCAGCCTTGTGGGAGCCAGGGCCAGCTGAAGAGGCTGAAGATGCCCACGCCTGCCAGCCTGGAGCTGCACTACTGCCAGGACAGGTCCCACCAGCTCCTGGATTCGGGTGCCAGTGCCCAGGTGGTACCTCTCCAAAGCCCGCAGTGCTGGGGGATGCTCTGGGCTGGTGCGGGAGCAAGGGCAGCGCCACTGCTGGTGCAGCATGGGGAGCCTGTGCCAGGGTACCACACGCACCCAACCTCTGCAGCAGCATCGCTTCTATGCTTGTGGGGGCCAAGGATGGTGGGGGTCCAACCTGGGACACTGCACGCAGCTGGACAGAGTGACACCACGTCACCCAGGTGGACAAACTCATCCCAGCGCTGCGGCCCCAGGTCTCTCCAGTGCACCTCTCCAGCACATCAGCTTCAGGTCTGCACCACTGGCTGCGGTTGGGCTCTGGGCATCTGCATCGGGTGCATCTGGCTCTGTGAGTGCCGTCATCACCCCTGCTTACCACCGGCATCGAGGACTTTCCCAACACCACGGGGGATGTGTTTCTGCCACAAATGCCCTTTCCACGGGAGCTCCCTCTGCCGCATAGAGGAGCTGGGACGTGTCTTGTTTTGCCCGTGGCCCTGCCGGGGCTTGGTTGTGTTGTGTTTCTGTTCTTGCTGTAAGCTAACCGCTAAAGTATCTCTTTATACAGAATACTTACAGATTCTAATATATATTTGTATTTCATTTTGTTATAGTATTTTTATATGTTCGGGGTCAACAAATGATGTTTTCTTTTTGTTTACAGATGCTACTGGGCAGGAAAATGACGGTGGCTTTGTTTGGCCCGTGGGGTTTGTGTGTGTCACTGTTGAAGACGCTGGTTTGTACTAGGCTGGCGAGGGAGGCGCTGAGCATCCTTCCGTTGGCAGAGGCTGTATTGTTTTAGGAGATGTTTGGTATTGTCTATGTTGTCTTCCATGTGAACATGACATTTATTCATTCAGAGGCTTGGCCTCTTCTTTCCTGGAGAGGAGAAGGGGGCAGCAGGGAGCTGCTGAGCGTACAAGGAGGTGGCGGAGGCTGGGTGATGATTTGCTGCTCTTGGAGCAGCGCTGGCCAGAGCATGGTCCACATGGTGCAGGGACAAGCAGCCCTGGGCTGAGGGCTCGTAGCCAGGGAGAGCCAGGGTTATCTGTTCAGCGCCTTGCAAAGGGAGCCATCACTGCCTGGGTCACGCGTGGCTGACGGGCCAGGTGCCTGCCGCGGGGATGGAGTGGCCACCAGGGAAACTGGGCATCCTTTGGGGAAGGAGAGAGGGGGCCTGGGCAGCAGCCCCCGGGAGCACTGAGGGGTCGCACTGTTCGTGCCACAAACACAAAGCCGCCGCAGAAAGCAGCACCACCAGCTCAGACACCAGCGTGGGAGCACTCACATCCCACCCGGGCCGTTACATTCCCCCCTCGGGGAGGGCGTGTGTGTGCGTGTCCCACCTGGAGGGTGCCACCTGCTGCCCCCCCTTGTGCACTCACCTCTGCCATTCCCCAGTTATCACACCAAACAAACGTTGATATCAAAGAAACGTTTAATAAGCTGCAATAAAATACGGACCTTTAGAAAGCTCATAGGGTGAATATCGACAGTAGAGGAAGAAAACAAGGTGGTGGGAATCCTTGAGGAGTTCAGATCTGAGTCAGGGACCTTTTACCTGGAATAAGAACACAACTTCTTCCATAGGCTAGGATGAAATAAAAGACAGGAGCACAGAGTTCACAAAATGTCAACATTTAGAGAGTCGATACATATTCAAAGTTCAAATGACCCAGCTCTTATAGCTATACATATTGATTTAAAGCAACTTAATATAATTTTATTTTCTTTTTTTTTTTATATATACATTTTCAAAGGTTTGTCAGGTGAGGTATGTAAACATTATCTAATGGAAACCCCTCTCCACATTTCCAACTGAGAATTCACAGCAGACAGTTCATTTTCCCAACTCGCGACGCAGTACTTCCCGCTCCCCAGAGCAACCGGGAATGCCATGCCAAGTCACGGCTCCCCCAGGTGCAGTCACCGGCTCCCATTTCCCACCGCTGGTCTGTACAGTTCACATTGCTTAGGCTCAAACATACAGTACCGGACAGGAGGGCTTTTCAGCTCAGTGTCTAAAAGTCATATAGAAACAAACAGAGAAACAAAACTCTCCCAGGGAAGCAAACACAGATGAAGGAAAAACATTTGCCATCAGGGTGGAGATAATATTTAAATGTTGAGCATCTTAAGAAAAACATTACTGGGTTATTGTTGCCTTTTTTCCTTTTCTTTCTTTTTTCTCTTTTTTTTTTTTTTTTTTTTACACACCTGTTCCAAGGATGAAGGAAGTGTGGGGCTGGTGAGGAGTCCTGCAGGGCTGGGACCCAGCAGCACTCCCCGCTCCACCCTTCAAAGTCAGGGACCCATCACCACAAAAGCAGCAATGATCCTGCTGACGCTGCCCCATATAGACAGCTGGGCTGGGGGGTACACAGCCAGCAAACACTTCCAGGCAAAAAAGGGGTTAAAAAAAAAAAAAAAAAGAAAAATTCAAACCCACTTAGGAAAAAATAACCATGACCTCAGACCCCTCCCCCAGAAGGAGAATTAAAATTTCAGAATGGCAAGAAAATAAGCAAATGACCTTCTGGAGCCAGCACTGGGATTGAAACAGCAGTGGTGCACTCCCTTGGGCCACCCATACCTGGAGGAAGCACAGGAGCCCTGAAGGCAGCTGCTCACCGCAGTCATCTGCAAGTGGGAGTTTACTATCAGTAGCTACCCACCCTACCCTGGCCGTTTTGGGGGGAGTTCCTTGGGGGTGATGGCAGCCCTCACCTCCTGCATTCCTGGGGATGCCTCGTTGGGCATCCCCAGCCCAAGAGACACCCCCCACCACCATGCCGTACTGGACCGAGCCCCCACCAGGAGCAGGGTCATTCCCACCCGGCCCTGAGCCCCAGAGCCCCTGCCATTGAAGCAGACATTATTACTACAAATCTTATTGCTTGCAGTGCCCCCCGCCCCGGGGAATGGCCATCCTGGCCGGCCACGGGAGCTCGCTGCCTCCCCAGGGACCGTGGCCATCGACCAGGTCTGACATCATCAAAATGAGATGAAGAGAAAGAGTTGATGCTTCAACTTTGATGTGACATATAAAAACCAAACCAAAGACCACCACCCACCCCACCCCACCCCACCCCATCCAGTCCCATCCCATCCCGTCCCCCCACGCAATAGCCAGCCCTTTGGTTGCGGCACACTGGGCAATACAGCCCCACCAACCGACACACCAGTCAGAACAAGAACCTGTGGAAAGCCCATGAAATAAATATTAAAAAACACTATTTACAATATTAGATCTGTGAGCATGAAGTGAGAGAAAAATGCTTTTTCCTGCCCCAAAAACGCTTAAAAAGTAGGTTAGCATCCTGCCGCCTAGCACAACACTATCTTACATGGCACCTACACATAATATATATTCACATTTCATTTTAAAATTAGGTACTCTTACAAACAGACTTAGAAAACATTGGCTAGCAACACAGCCCGAGGGACCGCCCGGCCTCCAGACCCATGCCCGCAAGCGCCGGCCGGCTGCATCCCAGCTCCTCCGGCTGCCCCCAGGCTGCCAACGTGCCCTGAACCGAAACCGCCAGCTGCCCCCGCCGCCCTTTGGGGAGAGGGTGGAAGTGCTCGTGAAGGAGAGGGCTTGTCCGCCGGGAGAGGAGGAGGAAGGATGGGGGCCGTGATTTCTGCTAAGCCTAGGGGTGAGCTTAATACAAACAAGAACTCCTGAGAACATCTTAGAACAGATGGATTCATTTCACAACCACCAAGCTAAAGGATGGGCCGAACGGATGCTACGACACATGGGGGGGAGGACGCGCATGATGCAGGGACATCGTAGCCTCGTGGTTTGCTCAAAAACCCTACTGCTACAAGAAAAGCTGCAGTGGTGTTCCCTGGCAGGGGGGAGCCTACCCCTGCCTGGCTCCCGGGCCGTTCAGGCGTACAGCCCGAGGATGCGGACTGGAGGACACCTTGGCTGGGGCTCAGCCCCCTTCCCCCAGCATGGCCACCAGCGGTGGGAGGGCGATAGCCCAAGCTGGACGGCAGCCCGCACCTCCCTGCTGCCTCAGGCACTGCCCATGCCTATGGGAACTGGCTTTTCCAGTTGCCTTCAACTGGGAATGCAGTTGTAGGCTGAAAGAATACAAGCTGGAGAGAGAAACTGTCCATCAGCAAGTCTTAAAAACAGGGCAGTGGTACATCCGTGTCCTTCTGAGATTGCGTCTCTATTTCCTCGGAGGTTACTAGGGCTTTTGGAAACACCGGCATTTCCAGAGGTGCCATGTGAGCAGCTAGGACACAGGTTGGGCTGCAGCTTTGCTCATCTGTGTGCCAGCAAAGAGCAGCTCGGGCAGCCCGCTCAGCCCAGCGCCGCACGGCTGCCCCCGGCACAGGGGGGACGGGGACGTGGAGAGCAGCGGGGACAAGTCCATGCCACTCTCCTGGCTCACAGAGGATGACCAGCAACACGGCAGAAAGTTTGCTGAAAGCATCAGCGCCAGCTAGGCAGCTCTTTGGAGAAGGCTTGCTGCAAATGCGTCTCACTGACGCGCCGGCAGTTGAACACAGAAACACCACTGCACACAGCAAATACGAGCAAAAAGGACCTCATTAGTGATGAATTTGCGATGAATATAAACACGTGCACACCTTGGACATACTGCACATGCCCCACCAGCAGAGAAACCCATTCCAGGGCTAGCATTGCCAGACAAGAATTTAACGGACAGAAGGAGCCATCCTGGGCTCAAACTGCTCTTGCTGCAGCCCTCAACTCCCGACAGATAAATTTTGTCTCTGAGCTTGGCAAACCCAGCCTCTCCTGGAGGTTAGGTAAGCTGGATTGTTCCTGACCACATGAGATGTGAAGACCCGGAGCCGTCGCTGCCGAGGTGAGAGAGGAAAGGGTAACCATGCAAAGGAGAGAGGGAGGCTGGCAGCAAAGGGACAGTAAGGACATCTGCGGAGGTGCAGAGCTAAGGCGATGCTGCTCCCGGTACATGGACTGGGGAGCTGGGATGGAGACTAGTTTCAAGAACAGGATGAGAAAGTGGCCAGCGTGGAAACCCAAAGTAACAGAAAGAGGAGAGGTCTGTTTTGTGGGACACAGCACTTGTGCTGAAATCCGGAGCTGGAGAAGCAGAGCAGGGAGCTGCGGGGTGGCCCAGAGGAGGAGGAGCGCAATGAAGTTGTGGAGCTGAGGATGGCACTGTGGTAGTGCCAGTGGGCAGCTCTGCACCATAGCAAACAGAAACGCACTCCATGCCCCTGTGAAATAAGGCGATAAATCGTGTTGCTTACTTGCCTCCATTCATTAAGATCATCTGCAGCTCCCTGTGCATCCCTTGCATTGCGTAGAATCTGTGTTTATTGGAAACGGGCTGCTCTAATGCAGGGGCCGTGCCTCAGCAGCACACCTCACTGCTGCCTCACTGCAGAACAAACAGAAACGAGCAGTGCATGTCCCAAGTCATTAACAAAGAGCAACAGGTTATATATATGGAATTACCTCTCTTGTGCACTGTTCTAGCTGAAACATGGCCGTGTGGAGGGAGGAAATTGGGAAGTAAATCAGAAAGAGAATAACGCAACATGAGGACTGATTGGGAAAAAAAGAAAAGGAGAAAAAAAATCAAACATCTGAGCACTGATACAGAAAATGGAGCTACCCAGGCAATGCAACCCTGCCAGGCAGCCACCTCACATGCAGACCCTTTAATCTGCTAGCAAATTAAACGGAAATTTAATTTTCTAGTAAATTACAGCATTTCTCCTTCCTGCCCTAAAATAAAGCACTCACAAAAAACAAGTGCAAAGCACATTAAAAGCAGGTCTTGTAGTCTGCAAGACCTGGCAGCTACTACTGGTGTCAAGTGGAGAATGCACACAGGAGAGGCGCAGGGGCCAAAGATGGCATCTCCAGGAGCAGTCACAGCAAGGAAAAGAACCTGGCAAGGATCTTCCTGGGATTTTCCTCAGAGCAGAAAGTCTTAATGCTTTTCTAGATATGACAACCCCTCCGACCTACCTCACCCCTGGGGCATCTTCCCCTGGGGTAACCCAACGGGTTGTACAAATCTGTAATTCAGAGAACTTTTACTAAAGCACCAATATTCTCAGCTCGAGGTGGGCTGGAGAGGTTGTGCCCCAAGTGCTTGCTGCAATAACTTAGCCATATGTGATGGCTTCACCCTACCCATCCCTCGGCAAACAAGCCTGCTCTCCATAAAAACTGCCTTCAGGACTTAAACCCACCACCCAGTTCAGCAGCTGTGGGGGGGGAAAGTTCCTGCCAGCTCCTCCCAAACAGCATGGTGTAGAGAAGAATCACCCCAGTTTTCCTCAAAATTGTAATTTTTAAATAGGGGGAGCTGTTGGGAGGGAAGGAGGAGGCAGAGAGCAGAGCAGCTCTGAGCAGGGTTTATGCGCCTGGCCAGGGAGAGTCCTGCAGAGGCTGTGGCACCAGGGTCAGTGGAGCAGGGAGCCAGGGTGGGGGGTGTCCCTACTGACAAGACCCCAGACCATCTCACCCCCCGGGACAGCCCAGCTTGCACCTCCTGCAAGCCCGCTCCTCCCTTCCCTGCAGATGCCCAGGGTGCTGCTCTGCCGTCTGCCCACCGGCGCCAGGTGCCCACGGGGGGGATGCAGCGCATGCCTGGCCTGGGCTGGTCCCAGGCAGCTGGCTGAGGCTACTGTATTCAAAAATGGTTTTCTTTGAAAAAAACTCAGAATTATTTGCTTTCTCTTAATTTGCTTTCTGAAGACAAGAATAACAAACCCTCTTTCCAGCCCCACCTGGATAAAAACCACACCCTCCACCTTTCCTCATTAGAGGGTGCAGAAATGCTGGTTTACACCTACAAGGCACAGCCCAGCTCCTATTAAAAGTCAGTAGGCTCTTTGCACCCAGGCAAACCACAGCAATACAACAGAAAGCTACAGATCGAGACGGGAAGTTCAAAGGGGTGGGAGGAATACGGTTTTCCTATTAGCATCTCTGATTTCTCCATGCAACAGGTCCTGACCATCCCTCTCCGGAGCGGACACCTGGCAGGGACACTGCCAGGAAGCTCGGCATGCTGATCCCACCACCACCTAAGCCAAGTAGCACACACCAAACTGGGACAGATGCCCAGAAGCTGCTCTGCTCCCACACCAGTGTGACACCTTCCATCTCCCAGCCTCACCACACTCGAGCCAGTGCTTGGGTGCTGGTGAAGCCCCAGCGTGCAAGGAGGCAGCCGGGAGGCTGGAGCAGCGGCAGCCCATCTAGAAAGCCTCTCTCCACTTGCTTTCTCGAGGTTTTTATCCTAATGAGGTCTCCACTCCCAAAAGCACAGAATATGGAGAGCAGGACAGCCTGCATTTACCAGAAGCTAAAAAATGAAAGAGAACAAGAGAGAGAGCAAGCCCCGAGGAGCGCTCGGCGCATGGTGCCCTGCATGCCTCTGCATGCGCAGCCTGGCACAGGCGCTTTGGGAGTGATGGTGAAGGATGGGGAAAGGGGGGGTTTGCTGCAGGGGAGCAGCACGAGGAGCAGAGGTAAGAGGGGTGCTCACATGCACACCTGGCCCAGGGGAAGGAGGGGAAATCCTGGGGCCCCGTGCCTGCGGAGAGGTTACAGGACCGTAAGTATGGATGCAGAAGCAAGAGGAAAGACAACCTGTAAGAAAGGTACAGATCAGTCATTTAACTGCCATCAGTGCCCTCCTGCCTCACACCTCTCCTGAAACACTTTTAAATCTTTTCTGATGGAATGTTTGACATATTTAATGCATGCAGTAAAAATTAAAGTAATAGATAACTTCATATTAATCTGTACAGGGACTGACAGGCTAGATTTAATCACTTCCTAGCTGTTCAGAGAGTTAACTTATTCTAGCATGATTCAAAGGGAAGGTAAAAAGATTTTTTTTTTTTTTTTTTAAATCAGCCATTTCATAGTAAGAGAAAAATGTGCCGCAGCCTTGTGTGCGTCAGCGCTGGGGGAAGGGAATACCTGCAAGAGAGCCAGAGGTGCTCTGCAAAGGGCGTGCAAATCTCAAACGCCTTGTTTCATCCTCTAAACGGGTACAATGAAAGATTTAAAGACAATTACCTGCTTTCCACTTCCAGTCCACGGGCTTTGGGATCTGGGGTTCAATGCCAACTGTGAAAAGCAATTCCTGTTGCAGCTGAGCCCTCTCTAGCCTCTGCCCCCAGGGCAGGCGGCTCTTGAATGCCTGGTCTGCTCCAGCGCCTTGCTCTCAGCAGGGACAAGGAGCTGAGCAAGGACCAGCAAGCGGCTGCTAAAGGTCGGGTGACCCCGGAGCCCACACAGTGCCCTCCCAGGCATTGCTGCTTTCTGCATGGGAGGAGGCTTGCACCGGGATTCATGCAAACAGACTTTGTGCAGCAATGTGAAAGTGAAGCCATGGAGACGCAATGGCTGAGCAGAGTCCCTTCCCCGAGCGCAGACCGCAGCAGCCACTTCTGATCTTCTGTGCCCAGCAGAACCAGCACAGCCACATGCTCCGTGCACTTCTAACAGGTTTTTCTCAGAGGTGCTAGGCACCGTGACCCTGTTCTACCACCGCAGGCCCTAGCTGCCTTTTAAACGCGCTGCAGAGGCTTGCAGAGGAGCCCTGCAAAGGTGTCGTGTGGGACAGAGCAGAGGCTTGGCCGCTTTCAGACTTCACAGCACCAGGCACAAGCAAGGACAAACCAACCGCACCTTGCCAGTAAAAGGATGAAATGCAAATTAAGGTAAAAAATAAACCTAAGTCAGTCCCTTATCCCAACCCTATTCCAACTGCAAATCCTGGCGTAGGAGGGCACTTAGGCAAGACGTGCACAACAACACAGGCCAGGGCTCCCCTTCTGCAGAGCACCAACATCAGGAGCTCGAGCCCATAAAAAGGAAGAGATTCAACCTTCAGCGAAGCGCTGTGGAAACTGCTTTGCCATCAAGAGACCACAGAAATCACCACGAGGGCAGCAAAATGGGAAGAGGTCTGTCCAAAAGCAGGACGCGGCAGGACTGATTCATCCCTGAAGCCAGCAAGAAGTAAAGACGGATACAGCCCAGCGCGCCCGCCTGGCAGCAGTGGACGTGGCAGCCTGGTACCCAGAGCCCCCGCAGCATCTCCTCTGCCGCCTCCGCCTGAGTGGGACCTCCCCACCCATGGGCTGTGCGATGGAGGAGCAAGGCAGCCATCAGCAGTACACACACCAGTAGCTAATTAATACTTTTATGCAGGTAACATTATGGGACACCAGCAGCTGCTACTAACGAATCAACAAAGGACAGATTCACCTTTCTCTCCCTCAGTGATGGGAAATGGTTTTGGTTTTGTTTCAAATGCCACTAAGAAGACAGACAGAAGGAGGACTCTGAAGGAAAGGGAAATGTTTGCGTGCACCCAAAGGCTGCCGAAAGCTACTTCATGTGCACAAAGGTGGTTTTCTTTCTGCTACAGTACAAGTGCTTGTGCCTCAAGTATAAAACGCAAGCCTCCAAATCACACAGACGAGCTTCTTATTTTTATTTTTAAAGTGATAAATAAGGCACTGTACTTTTAACTAAAACTGCCTAGTTCCAAGTTTAAAAAAACCCAAGGAACGTTCAAACTGCAGAAACTTCCTTCTGAACAGCAGAGCCAGACAGGCCGACCTCTTCTCTGTCCGAGACACATCTGCCGATGCCTAAAATCACGGGCGTTATCCTTTAACTGCGGATTTTTAAAGGCTTGCTACAGCTTATAAAAGCAGCTTTAGTTAATGCATGGTAAAGGGTTACTACTATACATCAGTTTTGTACATGGCTACCGGTTCTTCGCTATTTCGGGTCCAGTCGCGAGCGTTTGCTGTGCGAACAGTCCACTTTTGCCCTCAGCTTCCTCTTGCCCTGTGACCCGCTGCTCTCCTGCATCTTCTTCATGGACCTTGTCAGGGTCTTCCCACTGCTGGGCTTCTTGTTGGCCATCTTCTGCGACCGTGTAGAGGACTCCCCCAGGGGCTTCTGCTTCGGGGACTTGGCCAGCTCCTCCTGGCCGGGGGGCGGCACGGCCCGTCTGCTCGTGTTCTCCTTTCCCTTCCGCATGGGGAGCCGCACCTTCTCCAGCTGCCTTTTCGGGGCTCTCTTGTCTTTCAAAGACATTTTTCTAGCCAGCTTATTGCTCCTCTCCATGGCAGCCTGCTTTCGGGTGGCGGGCGCCTTTGTGCTGACCTCCGAATGCTTTATTTTACTGGCCTTCTTGGCAGGCAGCTTGTCCTTGGTGGAGGAGCCAGACCGCTCCTGGGTGCTCCCGCTCTCCTTCAGCATCCTCTTCTTCCTGCTGAGCTGGAGGTCGGCTTTGGGCAAGGGGTCCTCCTGGGACCTGCTCTTCCCCTTCCGCCCCTTCCCGCTCCCATCCACTGATGGGGATTTAGCAGGAAAGGCATCTGCTTTGATCTGCAAGGCCAATTTTGGAGACATCAGTGGGTTGATGCACACGCTCTTCCGGCTCTGCTTGCTCTCCAGGGACGGGTGGTCCCCTGGGCCATCACTCTTCTTCTCCGCCTTCACCACACGGTGCTGGGCTCGGAGCTTGCCCCGCAGGTTGGAGTACTTGCGCAGGATCCTGGTGCTGGCCTGCGTGGGCAGGCTGGGGGCGGGCTGGATGGTTCTGTCTTTGCTCAGGTCCTCAGTGCTGGCATCAGTGGGAGACGTCTGGCTGGGAGTGCTGGCTTCTTCAGCCTCTGCTTTATCAGCGTTCTCTCGAATTTTGGCCCAAAGCTTTTGGTTCTTCAGGTTATTCCGAGCTGGGGTAGTGGCAGCAAACTTCTTGAGATGTTTTTTCAAACGTTCGGCTTGCAGTGAGCTGGGGTAGAGACTGGAGGAGGAGTATTTCTGCATGGGAACTTTGATGGGGGGGATCTCCCCTGGGAGACGGGTGTTGAGTTTCTTCACAATCACTAGAGACCTGGTTTCAGTTGTCTCCAGAAACCACTGGCAGATGTCGGACAGCTTAAAGGCCTTCATAAACAGCATCTGGACGGGAGAAAGCTTCTGCACTTCCAGCGAGCCTCTACTTTTCCGTGTCCTTTTCTTGCTTTTCCAGATCTCTTTCAGTTTGTCAGCTTTGTTCTTTACCTTGGGGGGTGGCTGCACCTCCTTCTCCAGCTGAATCCAGCCCTTCTGAACTTTCATGTACTGGGTGTTGAACTCAGCAATGAGCTCCTGGTTCTCCTCTTCAGCACACCACTCCATGAACTTTGGTTTGCTGTCAGCCATGTCTATGTCCTCCAACACTGGGGAGTCATCATTCCCTGAAATGCGCTCGTCCCTTGGTTTGGGGATCGCTTGCATAGACTCCTTCCCTGGTGTGCCCTTTTTTGCAGTGTCTAGGGGTGCAGGTGCATGTCTTAAGTTATAAAACTGCAGGGCGACCTTTTTATGCTTCACGGCCTTTGCTGGAAGATGCTTGCTTCCACCTCTGCTGCTGGGACATGGAGGTGAATTGGCCACCGGCTTATAATTCTCCAGCTTGCCCACATCCATGGCACTGTCGGGGCTCTCCTCATCCTTTGCACTGGCATCGCCTGGTTTTACATCCACTTGCTCGGTATCATTTGCAGGCACACCGCTCTCCGGAGGGAGGAGAATGCTTCTCTTCTCAGAATCAGCCTGAATGCCGATTTCCTGCATCTCACCCGGTTGACTTTGGCTGCCATTAGCAGGGAGGTCATCTTTAGATGAATCTTCTCCCTCTGCCACCGTCTCTTTAGCTAAGATGCTTTTATAGCTTTGTCTGGTAGTGACACCATTCTCCTCGCCTGGCCGCTGCTCAGCGATGCTCTCTGGAGCCTGGCTGGTGCCCGGCCCCTCGCTGGTTTTGAGCAGCACATTGGGGAAGCAGTCGTTTGGAAAGTGCATGGATGCTGCCCCATCCAGGTGCACTTCTCTCTTGAACCGCTTAGCGCCAGGGCTCTTGGAGATTTTGATCTGAAGGCAAGGAAGCTGCACAGAGCTGGAAGAACCAGCATCCTCAGCACTGCCCTCAGTGGGTGACTGGGATTGCTGACTTCGGAGGCACCGGTCCGATGCCACAAGCACTCTCCTGCCTTTCTTTCGCTTCTTGTCTAGACTGTCTTTGGAAGAGACAGAGTCTTTTCCTGCAGTGTCTGAGCCATCGGGTTCAGGTGGCATCTCCCCTTCGATGGGCTCTTTTTCACCTGCTGGGCTGTTATTCTGCACCGCCTCCTCTTCTGAGATTTCAGGGAGGGCTGTGCTGGCCGGCACAGCCTCCTCTTGCTCAAAGGCACCATCACCCACCATGCTCAGTAATTTGGCTTCTGGTTTAGCATCGATGCTTCTGTTCATATCCACACACTGCAAGCTGGCAGGGGGCTCTGGGGGCCTCTCCCCATTCATGGTGGCAAGGGGCTCATCAGGACCCTGCTGTCCTGGAGAGCATGGGCAGGGCTCTGCCAGACACAGCCCGCAGGGCTCCGCGTCCTCCGCGCCTGGAAGCTGGGCTGGATCTGTGGCACCGTCATGGGCCAGGGGTGCTGTGTCTGCAGTAGCAGAGGGCTGCAAGGGGGACTTTGGCTCCGGGCTGGCGGGGAGGTCTGGATCAGTTTGTACATCGGAGCCTGGACAACATTCCTCCCCGCTGGGTGCTTCTGAGACGGGAAGGGCAGCAAAATCGGCAGCCTGCGCGCCGCCACTGCTGTCCCTGGAGGAGCCCAGGCTGCTGCCAGCTTCCCAGGGAATGGTGCCTCCCACTCTCATCCCCCCTCCTTCAGCAGCAGGGGAGCTGGGGGGCAGCGAGCTGGCTGAGCTGTCCTCTTTCTGGGGGCTGGGTGGAGCAGAGAGGGAGAAGAAGGGCATGGCCATGGTGGCTTCCCTCGACCGCAGAGCCCGGGTATCCCAGGGCTGCACGGAGCCTGGCTCAGCTCTCTCTTTTGTTTCTTGGCTGGTTGGTACCCCTTTAGCCAGGAGCCGCAGGGAAACCCTCTTCTCGCCTTCCCGCCCTGCCCCAGCAGACCCCCCCACCGAGAGCACCAGGGGTGGCTTAGCGCTTACAAGGGTCTCTGTTCGCAGTGCCGGGCTGCTCCCCTTCTCCTCCACCCGGGAGCTCTTAACCAGCGTGCGCACAGTCGGGAGCTCGCAGCACTCCCCGTTGAAGTAATACCCCCGCGTGCTCTTCCTCGCTGTCTTGCGGGACGACACCAACCGCTGGCTCTCGAAATGGCACTCGGTGATGGGCTGGCTGATGTAGACCACATCACACTGGTTGTCATAGTCATTGATCCTCAGCCCTGATGCCTTCTTGCTCTTCCGAGTGGATCTGAGGGAGGCTGCCTTGGCGCGGGGGTGCCCGCCGGGGGGCCGGTGGGCGGCTGGCGCGGCGGTGGTGGGCAGCCAGCCCTCTTTGGACTTGTCAAGCGGGCCCTTGTCAGCCAGGTGCAGGTGGCAGCCTGCCTTGCCCTTGGCCGTGGCGTGCAGGTGGTTTTCTTGCTTTGGTCTGGCATCTTGTTCTTTTGCGTCTAAGTCCTGGTGCAAAGATGCTTTCGAGCTGCATTGCAAAGTGTTCTCTTTGTCGGCTCTGCGAGGGGGGGTCACCGCAAAGCTGGGATCCCAGGACTCTTCTGGCAGAGCTCTGAAAGAGCTCTTTTGGGACCCCAGACAGCTGTCTAAGCTGTCCTCGCTGCCATTCACATTTGCCACTTTGACCGAGATATAACCTTCCATAAGAGTCTTACCTGCTAGCTGCTCTTTATTGTCCTCACACTTTCTGACACCAGCTTCTTGCTCGTGGCCAGCAGCTTGCTGCCCTTCCAGGCTCTTTGCAGCATGATGGAAATTCAAAGAGGAAGAGTTCAACGCGCTGAGGTATCCTTGGGTGGAGCTATCCTTTGGACTAGCAGAACGAAGCCTGGTGATGGGGAGCTCGGAGAAGTCCCTTCTCAAAGCAGGACTGGAGCTCTCTGCTCTGTCCAGAGACTTCAGCTCCACCGGCTGCTTCGGGGCTTGTCCTGTAACATGCAGGGGGACATCAGACCCCGACTGTCCTGGGTCTGAGGAAGAAGGGGCCTTTGATTCAGTACAAGTAGCACCCTTATCCTGATTTTCAGTGCTTCGCTGGCTACAACCAGAGCCACAAGTAGAGGCTTCCATGGTCTCGGATTCAGACAACTGCTGGCCTTCAGAGTCTGGTTGTACTTCAGTGTATATGTCGTTCAGCACACGAATGAATTGCTTCTGGTGATGTGTACACAGTCTGACCATAAACTTTTCCAGTGGAGACTTCGGCTGATTGTTAGAGTCTATTGCTATTGTGTCTGCTGCATCCTCACTAGAGAGACAAAGAGAGAAGCAATCAGTAACATGTCCCAGGGAATAAAAGTTTATGCTGCAAAACTGGAATAACCCTTCTCCTCCCACTCAGGCATATCACTTGCCTGACCTCCAGGTAAGATCAAGCATCCTGTTGTCACGGGGCTGGCAGGTATCCCTTCGGTCCTCAGCATGCACACTTAGGTATGCATCCTGCTGGCAGGACATGGACTGCACTGTTGTTTGTCTCCCACTGCCAGAGCACCCACAATTACACTTCTGCCTAGGACATCCTGGTGTGTAGGCACCACGTGACGTGTTCAAAGCAATCCTAAATTTTCCAGTGAGAATCAGATTTAGAATCTGCACGGTGCCCAGTGTAGAAGACCCAGCACTTCTGGGACCCACCAGGACAACTGCACACCCCTGCATGCTCAACCTGAACAGCCAAGCAGGATGGGAGCAGAGCAGCATCCCAGCTGAGCAGCTAGATGCCAGGAATCTTGAACGACTGTAAGTCTTCAAATTCTGCTTACACCCCAGTGGCAGAAGATGAATCTACAGCAAACTGAGCAGATCTGCGCTTCCCCTGTAATCAGTGCAGAAATTTTGGTGAGCTCCCAGACTGCAGGACGTGCAGGTAGCAACACACCCTCGTGTGGCATGGTGCCTTGTCATTTGCACTGACCTTTGATTTACTGCCATTTAATAAAGTGGCACTGCAGCTGATGGGCTGACTGTCAACGTGCAGTGGTTGCTCAGCAAGGTGTGCTACAGCACAGGATCACTGCCACTAGCTAGCTCTCAAACCAAGGTGATTATCATTTACCTGCTTGGCAGAGGCAACTAATTAGGACTTATCGGTGGAGAGGTTATGGGATAATTACCCAGGGTTTGCATGAACTCATCAGGAGTGCCATGCCAGGTACTGTTATCAAAACTGTATCTGTCCCCAGTGGCGGTGCAGGTGATTCCCACCCAGTCCTTGCCACACTGAGGGGGCTGCGCGCCTTGGCACCCATGCTGCCCAGCACAGGATCTTTGCCAGCAATGCCAGGTTGCTTTGCAGTAACTGTTGCACTTTGCACCTCCTGGCCTTGTACCAGAGGAGTGGGAGTTGTTTCCCCCCACTACAGCCTTGCTTTCCATCCCAGCATCAGATGCCGACCTCACTTGCTTGGCTGGGTTGAGGGGGGACAACACTTATGGCAGCATTCAGGGCCAGGGTGGGGAAAAGCAGCTTTATCTGGAGCGGGTTTTCCCCTCCCCATGCTGCCAGGCACAGGGCTTGACAGGTGGACAAGAAGGAAGAATCCTGACTCGGAGGAGCTGTTGGCAGAGAGAAGGAAGAAGGAAAGCTAGGGAGCGGAGCCAGCCGTGCGCGGTGGCAGCCGGCGTGCTGGAGCCGGCCCCGGGCAGCCCTGACCTGCTGCTTGCTTACTGCTTGCTGGCTGCTCTCTTTGAACTGACAAGTGCCGCTGAGGCACCTCCAGCAACCTGCTTCCCCCGGCTCGTGGGGTCTGCTCCCAAATTCAGCAAAGGGCTGGGAAAGGTGCCCAGGGGCTGCTTAGGGCTCTGGGCTGGCCAGGTGGCACCCGGTCTCCTCTTCGTCCAGAAATGCTAGGCTGCAGCCAAACCTGCCCTGAGCGTCTGCTAGCCAGCCCTCTGCTTTCCAGTTTGCCCAAATTTTTAAGCATAACAAGGCTTCACCTCCCAATCACAGTCACTCAGTTTCCTTAAAGGCTTCTTGGGCAGGGTTTTCCCAAAACTGCCTGGAAAGGCTGAGCGAGCTTGGCTCACTGAACATGCTCCGGCACCTCCGGAACATACTCCCAGGGTTAGCGATAAACAACGTACCTCGATACTGCTTTACTACACCCAGGCGAGAAAAACACCCTCCAGCAACCGTCTCAACTGGTTCTACCTGGCGCTGTGATGACTTTCAATTTGCAATGCCTGGGATTAGTTTAAATAAAAATGTTCAGGTACAACCTGGCCCCTCTCCAGAGCCTTGCATGGGAAGGGTTATGCCAGCCAGGATCTCTTACACAGCCCAGCTCCTCCCCTTGCCCTGCTGAATAACAAAGGGGATAAAAAACCTTTCACCCCCCTGCAAGAGGAGGGCTTGGAGCAGGGTGGCTTTGCAAGAGGCAGAGCTCAGCACAGCTTTTTCTCCACCTTTGCAAAGAGGGCGGTTGCTTTCCTCTTACCTGCTTGCAAGCCCAGCTCCTAAGAGCAGCAGCCATCTTCCCCCAGCCAGTCTGAATTTATACCAGCAGCAGCAGAGGTGTGGCCCTGCCCTGGCCCACCCCACCGGCCCACCCCACCGCCCGCTCGGGCAGCCCTGGGAAGGGGTGATGGTGGCGGAGCAGCCAGCTCCCTCCTTGCCAGGGCGCCCTCGGGTGCTGCATGCAAATGGCTGCAAAGGAAGAGCCCATGGCACAGGCGAAGAGGTTGCCCAGGCGGGTGGTGAGGAAGGAGAGGCGAGCTAGAGGCGAGCTACAGGCTGGGCGATGCCTGCTGAGGGAGGAGATTGCAGCGCTGTGTATGGAGTCCCTCGTTTGGGAGAAGGGACCAAAGCGGCCGGTCACGGTCCTTTCTCGCCTTGCAGTCAGCGATGCCAAACGCAGCTGGCCGCAGGTCACGCCTGCTCTGCACGGGTGTGCAGGGCTGGAAGGGACCCACATTCTGCTCATATGGTGGATGGAACCTGGCTCGCTGGTCCTAAAGGCTCCAGGTGGCATTTCTGCCTTGCCCTCACCTACTTTCTTCCTCTGAGGTGACTGAGTCCGTGGTGCTCATTTTCACCTTATTTGCCCCACTGTACTCCAAGAAGTCATTCTGAGATACACACAGCTTGTCAAGCTGTAGATTTAAAAAACAGATAAATATTTTTCCTGCTTGATAAAGGAAATAAATCCATTCAGCCCCGATGCCTTTTGCCCTTAGAAGACCCACCTCATACTCAGTGACACAGTTCACCTGCTTCTGTGGGCGTGTTGTGCTCAGGGTCCTCTGCTTTCACATCACTTTGGCTCAAAGATGGGCTGCAACTTCTCACCTTGAACTCACCTGCTCCTTCCCCAGCCCGTCCCTGTTTGGGTGCTGCAGGCAGCATCGCCTTTTTCTGGGTTTCAAAGGATAACCTTGAGGCAGAGCTCTCCCTGCCACCTGCTGCGAGGCTCCGAGCACGGCTGAATCCCACCTCGGTCCTTCCTCTCTCTGTCCCCCCAGGATGCTGAGCCACAGCTTGTGCCTCTCCATCCCCAGATCTCCCAGACACAGCTCTGTGCTCCCTGGGACCTGCTAATCTGTGTGCCCTGGTGCCTGCCCAGCATTTCCCACCATTCCTGTCTGTTCTGGCTATTACTACTAAATAAAACATGCCCATGGCCATTCTCTTGCCTGGCGGCCGATGGATGCAGGATTGCCCACATCCTCCCTGCTTAAGGCAGTTTCAGAGAAGAGCTTGTTTCATGCTCAGGTGTAATAGAAGAGCTTATTTCAAGTGCCCCACGGCTTCAGGCAGGGCTGCTTACGGACTGTGTAAACTGTTGCAGAGAAACTATTTGTTTATGTGGCTTATAGGAGAGGAGAGGAGAGGTGAGCTGATGGCAGAGCTGAAGTGCCTTTCTGAGGCAAGGTGCTGGGTACTAACAGGTTCCTTAGCCCTGCTGGCAAAGGCACAGTGGGACCTGAAGATCGACTGGCGAACGCAGAGGATGGGAATTGGGAACGTGGTTCTAAACAGGAGGAAAAATTGTTCTCGGGAGGCAGCCAGCCCTGTCTCTGAAGAGCCTGCCTTTCGGGAGGCACAGGTCAGCCCCGCAGAAGCTGCTGGGCTCAGCAGACAGGTGAGGGAGCCCCGAGCTGCCCATACCATCTGCAGCCTTCTCCTGTGTGCCTGTGCTCACCCCCTCCCACGGGGCTGGGCCTGAGGCTCTCTTAGCTTTGGGTGTGCATGAAGAATGTGTCATCTCTCTCAAGCCACAAGCCTAAAGGAGATCCACGGCCAGTGAGAGGCGACTTACCGGGGACCCTCTATGCCTATAGCCAAGCTGCAGGTGCAGTCACAAACCTGTATGGGGTACCCAGAAGGATTCAGGGTGATGGGAGAGACAACCCACCTGCCAGTGAGCTTTCCTGCAGAGCCTGGGAGATGGCAGGTCTGCCCTTTCTGGCTGCCAGCCTTGAAAGCTGCCTACGCAGTGCTGCGGCTGCCGGGGGTTCCCCTGCTCCTGCACCCCAACGCCCTGCTCCCAGCCCCGCTGCGCGCCTCGCCCCGTGCCGGCAGGAGACACCCCAGCCTCACAAGCAAATCTTACCACCTGAGCCCCTCGCTACCTCCTGGCCCTTCTAGCTTTCCCAGGGCAGCCCTGTTCTCTCCTCCTTCCCCGCCTGCCACAGAAGGTGTCAGAGGCATCAAGGGGCAGGAGCTGTCAGAGGCACAAACGGAGCTGTTGCTACGCAACCCTGGCGGTGCAGCAATTAATGCTGGGGAAAACGTGCTGTGCTCTAAAGCTATTTGCATAGCTGCGTGCTGCAATACATTTGTTTGCATTGTGCCTCTACTGTTTAGTGGAGTTTGAAGTCAACCCTCCCCCAGCTCTTGCTGTGGGGGACCTGGGGCTTCCAACAAAGGCCACGCGGCTGGGGATGGTGGGGCTGGGGGAATGCAGGGGTTTGTCTGCCCATAACACCTATAGGCTGCACAGGTATAGGATTTACAGTATGGGGAGGAAAGACCAGGTTATCTGGATTTCACCCTAAGCAGCCCAGGGAGCTTTCGCCCACCTTACAGAGCCAGCTCCAGCAGTGCCCCCGACCCACTGGTGGGGTTGCCACATCTCCTCCCCTTTTCCAGTTGCACCAGGGTGACACTGTGCTTGTTCTGCTTGTGAATGTCAGAAACAGAGCTTTAGGGGCAGCCCAGCCTGCCTCTGGCTGGAGACTGCATTCTGGGTGGGGAGCAAGGGGGAGAGGAAAGAGAGGGAGAAAGAAACCAGCTGGTTCAAACCAACCTACCTGGGTAGCCAGTCTCCGAAAACCTGCTGATTGCCAACTGCAACTTTCTGGTTTGCCCACCCCAGGTTTCTCACTATTGAACATGAAGCCAGTGCCCTTTTTGGGTTTCTTTTTTTAGCCCTTGAACATTGGTTTGATTGATTATAAGTTTACAGGTATGTTTTGTACCTCAGAGGCACAAGAAGCAGCAGCAGAACAAAAGTTCAAGGCTAAGTGTTTCTGTTCCTTTCAGACCACTCTAAGCATCAGGATTATAGTTCTGTAAAAGAAACAAAACATAGCTATAAACTTATAAAATCCAATTTAGTATTTTTACAGGGATGACCTCTCCCCTCCCTCTCCTGTTGCCACACAGCTGACTCCATGGCAGTCAGTGGAGCGCTGCCTCACACCACCCAAAACCAGAGGTACCACTGGAGCACCCCACCAAGCTGAAGGGTGCCTTGGAAACCTGGTTAAACGCAGATTTGACAAACGTGGATGACAAAGAAGAAAGCCTGACCTGCAAGTGATGCTCTCCATCAGCTGAACTCAAAGCACTGACCATGCCCACTTTGACCTCAAGGTCCAAGGCAGTATGTCTCGCTGCCCTCGGCTGGCACCTCCAGCCCTGCTGGTTTCAGCCACTTAATTTATTTTTCAGGGCGAGTGGAAATGTCATTTTGAGAGACTGCAAAGGAGGAGCAGCCTCTTAAGAGGAGCTTGCTCACCACTAGCAGTCCGGTGAGCCGACCCCAGCCCCAGGCACATTGTGAATCATGCGTGCCAAATGTGTGCTGGAAAGCGGCTGTGGCTGTAGGTTGCCAAAGGTGGGCTCGCTTTCCCCAGTGCCAGGGGGGCTGCATGCAGAGCCACACGAGGGTCTCACCCAGCAGAAGGGGGAAATAAGTCCCTTCTGCCAGCCCCGGTTTGGCTTGCTGGAGTGGCCGTGCAAAAGCAAACACGGTGGGGAAAGGCACTGGACCGAGGCAGGAGGCAGCACCATGTCTTTCAGCAGCAGCCCACACCAGTGTCACTGCAGTGGACACGGAGCCACAGCTACTGCCAGCTCTCTGCCAGAAATTACTATCCAGGGCAGCAAAAGGCAACCCACGCTGTATCTTCCCTGCTTCATTTGACAGGCGGTATCATGCTCAAACCCATCTTCATTCATAGTTGCAGCAAAGATCTTGTGCTTTGAGAGGTGGAGGTGGGGGGACACTATTCATTCTGCTGGCACTGCTCTGGGATGCAGCGATCCCTTGCAGGGGATGGGCAAAACAGCCGTGGGCACGAATAGTGTAAGCCACTGCAGCAAGATTTTCTGGAGCTCATCTCTCAAAGCCCCAGTTAAAGGCTGACACGGGATGTACTAGTTTAAATGCCTGTATTTCAATCCTCAGAAATATGCCTGGCACCTAACACTCCCCACACAGATGAATGAGTCCCTTCACACCTCTGTGGGTGCTACAGTAATTTTCTCTCGCTGCACTGAAAAAAAAAATGGAAGAGCAGCACAGAAAGAGCTGAGGCTCCACACAACAGCTAGGAAGGAGAAAAAGCATTTTTCTTCTCTAAATTAAAAGCTGAAGGTGTGCAAAGCACAGCCAAAATAACTATGGAAGTATTGCTGCGGGGTTCTCAAGGCCCCTGAATTTACGCTGTCCTTGGTGATGCACGTGGGGATGGACTGAGCTTGCATTTCCACTGAAAAGCAGGAAGAAACAAGTTATAGATGGTTTTGTTTGTTTGGGGCTGCATGTATTCATGGAGGTATCCAGGTTGTACAATAAGCCAACTGACTGGATAAACAACAGACATCCATCACAGATCCAGACTTTTAACCCTTCAGAGTAGTGTCTTTTATTTGTTTATTTTTAAAGAAGTTAAACATTAAAAATCACTTCTCCCCACCTACAGCCAAATAAAAATCAAACAAACCAAAGCTGGTTTTACATTAAAAAAACCCAAGCAATAGCAACCTCAAGTAAGTTTATCTTTTTCATATTTCTGTCATCACTTCCTCCACTCCCACCTTCCCCAAATAACTAACCCAACCATATTCTACAGTAGTTTATCATCACTTGTGGTACTTCTAATACAATATTTAATGACTAATTAATTAAAAATCTTACCACTGAGCTATTGCTTTAAAACCAAGGGAAATATATCATGTTGGAAACATTATTCTACATACTAGCTTTCAAAGCCTTTCCAGAATTGTCCTTGCTAATTTTTCTAATTATCAAGGACATCTGGGATCTCCCCTTTAAGGAAAAAAAAAAAAATTACCATGGGTCTTTCTCTCTGAGGCAGTACTCAGCAGCTTCCCTGAGCTAGGTCCTCCAAAAGAATAGATAGCACCAGAAGACCGGAATAGAAGAACAGATAGCACCAGCAGACAGATAACAAAAGCGTGCAGGGCAAAAAAAAAAATAAGTTCTCACTATGATTTTCACAGGTTCACAGGTTTGCACATGTTTTTAAAATGCAGCACCCACTTAAGGCAAGGGAGAAAGAACCACAGGGACCAGTCCTACGGAGTAGGGAGGGATGCCCTGAATATCTTTAAGTCCCAAACACACGCTGGCTCTGGCCCTGAGGTGAGGCAGGAGCGTGGCCTCCCGCTGCTCCCGAGCCCGTTGCTGTCAGCTCCCTGTCTGTCCTGCAGTAAACTAGGGAGAAAGCTCTCCCTACCCAGCCCTCGGGCACGCACAAGCAGGCCAGCTGGAGCCCCTGCAACCACAGAGGTTCAACAACTGGCAAACCCCGCACCGAAGGTGCACTCGTCTGCTTGCAAGCAGGGTGAGCTGCACTGCGATAAATCCCACCGTCCCCTCCCACGCTGCACCTACACTGCAGGGTGGAAGAAAACCCGAACGCATCGGATGCCCTCCCCGCAGACTTTGTTGGTCCCGGCTCGAATAGGCACATTGCCTACTTCTAGAAGTCTTCAAGGATTTAAAAGCCTGTATATATCCAGGATATGCATTTTTTCCAACATGGATATGAAAACCCAAATGGAGCGCTTGCTAGAGCACACTCAGCACAACCCTGGCACCACAGCTTGGGAGGGGCCAGTGGAAGGCATTTGGAGAGCAGAGGGTATCGTGGGTTTAATTAACAGATGTTGGGGGATATGACCCCATTTCAGATAACCTGGAGATTCAGGTAATTGGGCCTCAGATAATCAAGGCCACGCTGTTCACAGAAACAGTATCACAGCTCCTAACGGCAGTGTTCCCCATGTGCCGATGTTCTACCTCCTTGCACAAAAATGGCCAGTGAAATATGAATTAGCAGTTTGATATGTGTCCGTATTCTCTGTCAGCTACCAGGCTAAGCAGCAAACTCTGTTTCTGATGCGCCACTTCGGCTGGCTGCTTGGGAAATAGGTTAAGGCAGAGAAGTGGATTGCAGCCCCAGATGCCTGGGGACGAGGCTGTCTCAGAGCTGATGGGCTAGGTAAGCTCTATTTTGAAAGTGGGTTAATTTAACTGCCAGTCAACTACCATTAAATGATGTAGGTTAATTTTATAGTCAGATAACTATTAAGAAACCAAAACATAAGGCAGGAAATGTCTCTATGCATGCCAGTGGGGAGAGGTTTCCTCTGCGCTAATGCACACCCCTCCCCTTCAGCTCAAACCTTTCATCCTTCCATTTCTGCACAACCCTCACATCGCCTCCTTTTTTTTTAACCATTGCATTACACACTATTGTCCTTCCTCCCCCTCTTAAGAGAGTCTATTCACCTCAAAAATTCACCTTGGTATCCTGGCCCACAATTATTTTTCTCCTTTGTTTATATTGTCACACATCTCCATGCTAAAGGAAGACTAACGAATACAAACCTCACCTGACCACAGCTAACGTCCACTGAAAAAGGTCCCATCTCCCCCACGCATCAATTTTTGTCCAGCTACGTGGCAAAGTGAGGCAGGGAACTACACCTTGCTTAGCATGTAACGTGCCATCACCACTAATACATCCAATTTTCTTCAGGGTTATTTACCATATTTAAAGCCTCCTTGATTTTGGCACTTTACCCTTTATACTTGGATACCGCAGTTAAAATGTACTTTATCTTCGTACAGTTTTCCTTCCCACAGCACGGCGATAGGTATTGTTTGTTTCTTTATACTGGGGACAAAACCCATCAGTTGCTGGTTTGCCATAAAGGGAAAAATAAAAGGAAAAAATTTATCAACAACAGCTTACGCCTGCAAAGGAACAGATCCTTTGGAGAAAGCAGAAGTGACTCATCACTCCTCACACGCAGCAAGGAAGGAGCAAGCACCACAGCCGGGCAGATCCCCCCCGAGATGCCTTCACAGATTGCCTCCCCCTGACTTCTGCACCTCCATGGTCCCACTGTTCCCACCAGCAGGAAAACGAGTCCCTAACCTTTGCAGAGGAAAGTAAAGCGATGATGACCCATTAGCACATGCTGCCCATCAAGCACTCGTGGATCTCCTCTACCGCAGACATTTTTTATCGTATTAACAGTAAGTGCACTATGCAAACCCTGAAAGCTTAGAGAAATGAACTCATGCTTAACCACGTGGTGGTAACGAGACCACAGCACTAACGGGATGCTGGCATTTTTACTGTGCTTTATATGACCAGAGAAATACAGAATGTGACCATCCCCAGAAATCGCAGCAAAACCACCTCTGAAAAACCCTCCTTGCAGCGACTCACACCTTTAGGTGGCAACGCCAGAGCCCAAACCACGTACACTGTGGGGATTTTTTACCCACAAAAGGCTGAGTGCCAGATTCCCTGTTGCCCTGCTGAGGCCTCGCTACTCTTACTAATCTTGCAAGAAAAGTCCCTTTTTCCACTTGGGAGCTATAAAAGAACAGACAAAACAGCCAAAACCCAAACCTCATCAATCTGCTCTTTGCCAGCAGTAAGCCACTACCTTTGTCACTTTGTGCTAGGTTACATTATTGATTTTAAGCTTTGTTACTAATTATTATTCCTAATTTAATCATAAGATCATTAAAAGAGCCACAAGGCCTATTTCTTTTAAATCCAGAGTTACGCTGTTTTTGCTTTTATTCATTAGCAATCCAGTCTATGCTCAAACAAAAGTAAAGGCACCAACATAAAGACAGGTATAGACAAGAAGGCTAGGATTAAAGAGCAGTTGAGCAGTCACCATTACTGTACACACCTGTGTCTAGCTATTCGAGAAAAGCCAACACGGGTCCTGAAACAGGAGCAAAAATCTACTTCTTTTTATGCATCAGCAGAAAAGCTCACTGAATGATAGCTAGGCAGAGCTCCAGTGAGCAGTGAGGTTAGGTAGCTGTCACCATGGTCCAAAGAGAACTTTGTTATTAGAGAACACACTTCAGGTACCAAGTAAGCTGGTTCAGCTTTCCCATCTCGAGCTGATGTTTGATGGCTAGAAATCAGGAGAAATCTTGTATTTCCATACAGAGTACGCTTGTTATGATAGCTGCTTATTCAAAACCAGAATTCTACAGTGTCTTTTTTGACAGCCTGCTTTCAAAGTCAAATAGTTTGTTTTAAACTGCTGCTAACACCTCACACGCAGCTACTTGCTTTCAAGGCCTGAAAGGAATCTGAGGAAGATGCCACGTGTGACCACAGCAATCTGAAAACGTGAAAAAACTATACCACCACTTTCACCTGAAAGAGGAACATGGCAGAAACCAGTGGATTCTCCAAGCAAGAACCTCAGGCTTAGATTAGAGCAAAGGTCCCAGCACAGGTATCAGCTGTGTGTATGAAAACGCCTTCACACATGTGGGGAAGCTCTTTGGCTTCTCCTAAGTGTCAGTTCTTCCCCTGCAGAGCCAGAGTAACTCAACAATTAGTGTCAGAGCCTTCCTCTAAAGCTCAGCGAAAAGAAAAGCAGTCAAAGGCTCGGCTTTAAGAAAGGAAACCATAAAAGCCCCTTTCAAAGTTAGGAATGTAATTCCAAAATGAGTTAAACAAGCCCTACGCTTTACTAGCTGGGCAGGAGGGATGTGGGACACGTGATGATGGGATCTTGGTGCATGTCAGCAAAGAGAGAAAACAAAAAAAACCTTAGCACGTGTAACAAGTGTAACAACACTGCCTATTTAGCACGATAATTTCTACAGACAGTTTGCTGATAACCCTGTACAGACAAACCACTCCTCCTGCCGACCCAAGGCTGTCCGACCTGCGCCCGGCGGCCGGAGCCCTGCAGAGGTAGTCACGCAAGCTGTGCTGAGCTGGCCCAGGTAACCGCAGCGGGCGACAAGGCAGGAGCCACTGCAGGGGCTGGGAGCAGCGTGCTGCTGGGTCCGCCGCTGGCTCTTGCACAGGCTGCGGCTGAAGCCTCTGCCCTGTCCTTCGCTGCGTTACTGCGAGCACTCAGTAGGTTGCAGCCTGAGACTCTGGTTGGTTCTCTGGGGAGATGCAGCTGTATTTTCATATAGGCAACCTTTGCGTTTTCAGGCAGCAGTGCTTATATTTCTACGCTCTGAAATACACCTGAAGCGCTTCTAACTTTAGCTGAGCTTTTAAACAGTTTCTGGAGATCGGAGCTGTAGCCATCTCATACAAAAATCTGCCTTTTAGTCAAGTGCGTATGGAACAGACCTCCTGCAGGGCTGCACAACACCTGCAGAGGAGGAGGAGGCAAGAGAAGATTTTAGAAGTTTTCTTTCAAATGTGACCTGTAAATTTTGATACATTAAGAGTGACCTATAAAAATAAGACGCAATTGTTTTGTGCTCCCTCTTCATGATGCTAAACCAGAGTTTTTAAAGGTTGTGTCATCTGGGGTCTTCAGGGAGGTGGGCAAGAAAGAACTTACTAATTCACAATTCAGAAGTGTGAAGTTGTTCAGATTTCTTCTGAATTTCCTAATAGACAACTGAGAACATCTTGGATTTTAAGTCACAGAGTTGTTTGCATCAAATGTACCAGATCAGGGGAAACAGTACTCCCACAAATGGAGTTTGTTATCTGGGATCCTTCCAGCATTGTGACATCTATTAAAGGGTCTAGAGAATAACTGCATTAAAAAGATCAACTTTCATTTCTTTGCCGTCTTCATTGTACCAAACTCCATATTCCTGGATTTGCCCCCAACACTTCAAGCACTGTTTTTGAAATTGCTTTTGGTCTGTACCCTCTGTTCCTCGGTACAGGAATCACATTCCTAAACAGGTCCAAGAACCTGCTACTCCTTTCCAGCTAAAACCACAGTTCAGCAAGTACCCACAGCTGGGCATCTGCCAGAGCCAAGAAATCAGTGCTTTGCTGATTCTTTTCCCGATTCTTCCCAAATCAGGACTAAAATCCTCTCCCCAGACCCACTTTTGTCATGCCTCTAGGAAATTAGAGAGCTCAGCACACTCAGGCTGGAAAACCACTGGTGAACCGCCTTACTGAGGACACCTGAGCAAGCTTTGTGTTGCTGCTATTTGCCTCTGAGCAGCCACAACGTGATGGCTCAGTTTTGGTTGCACAAGAAGATGAAATTGTGATGCTCAGCAATTTCCTGAATTAAATCGGCTTCACTCACAAAACTTAAGTTGATTTCTAACACAGGAACATTTCACATACCTCAATGCTGAGGTCAGGGAGTTGCCTACTTTCAGGTCTAGTGTTAATCCCAACACTTGCTGGTAGCGAGTGACCTGAAGTTTTCTGTTCTTCCCTTCGCAGAAGCACGCATTTTCAGCAAGGGGCAATCAGCAGGAGGCTTGCATTTCACATCTGCTAGAGCATCTGGATTGCAGAAAGTGACCGAGGCGTATATGGGGGTACAGTCCACTGCTACTCCATGAAAGATGTGTTACTTCAGAAGGCAACCAGATATGCTCCTGCAGGTTCTGAAGAGGCAGCTGCCTCTTCCAATAACAAATGGAGCAGCTCAAAACCCATCCCAAGCCAAAACAAGCTGAGGTAAATCAGCAGAAGACTTTTTAAGCTGCCTAACAGGGCTAATTATGTTTATTTTCTACTTCTGTGACACCACCATGGATGTTTCTTTCTGGGTCTGGGTGCAACATCTTGCGAACTCTCGTCATGATAGGTATTTGTATTACAGAAAACAGCTTTAAAAGAAGAATTTGAGCATGTGTTCCTTTAAGGCTGAAAAACTTCAGCTTAACAGTGCGAGACCATCAGCAAGTCCTCCAGGAAAACCAGGAAAATTTTGTATTTCTGATAATCACAGGACTAAAAGTGTTGATTAAAAATGTTCTGGGAAATGCTTGCAGAGCGTAATACATCCGAAAGAATGGCAGATGGAAATATGGTTCATCACTTTTAAAGGCTATTTTCATAGATTTGACAGATGTATTCAGACATACAGAAAAAAATATGATAAATGCTAGTTTACAGCACAAGGCTTTTAAGCTATTTACACATAAAGACTCACTATTCCTGAATAAGTGTAAGATGCAGTCTCTAGTCAAACCAAGTTTTTAATTTGCAAGAGATTTGCCCAGTAAAGCTAAACCAATGACCCAGCTACCCTTCCATTTTACTTTTTGCTTATAATACCGGTGTTAGTATACAAGGAATACAATAGTTAGTTTATAATCTAACAGTTATTTAAGGATCTTAAAAAAAAAGGGCGGGGGGGGGGCACTGAAAAATCATGTTAGCAAACGCAAGCCCTAATTTGCCTACTTTTCAATAACACAAGCTGAGAAAGTTTCTCAGGAGAAAAGAAACCTGGGCTAGACAGTGTGAAGCATTGTAAGTTTTCCTAAAGCTAGGAAATCCCTACACATCATCCTCAAAATCATCCTAGGACTGAACAGAAAGGTTAGCAGAAATGCCTAAACTCACGTGGGTTCCATTATACAGCACTTACTGTAACCTACTTTTTAGCATTCAGCATTTCAAGTATCAATAATGCATAACATCAAAAGTAGTTCAACCCAAAGTACGGCCAAGAGCAAGTAAACAGGGGTCTCAGACAAGGGCCAGTTGCAGCACGGCCTGTCTGCTGAATTTGCCTTGCATCCCTGTGCAGGAGGACAGCAGGAGAGAGTTGCTGGAGCTTTCCCTATGTTAATCGGGAGCTGGGGACCTGCCCCCTCCGCGGAGGGAGAGCTGGTGGCTGCAGAGAGAATAAAAGCAACACCAGTCCCTACTGGTGCAAGCAAGCAGCTAAGCAGCCTCCCTCAGCCTGGTCCGATCTCCTCCGGTACACGACCCAGCTGCTCAGAACAGCGCGCTGCCCCGCTGCCTAAGCCAAGGACGCCAGCCAAACCGACCTGCGCCAGGCAACAGCCAGGGCTCCCAGCCAGGCTTCTGTTACCACCATTCCTACCTCGACTCACTACTAAGTGCTCAATGAACAAGCCTACATCACTCTTTCGCCCGCTTTCCTGAGAGACTGTTCGTTCTTCACCAGATAAATTATTTACCATCAAAGAAATTAAGGTGGCCAGTAGGGAAGAGCAAATTAGAGCGTGGGAGTTCATGAGACCGGGCTGCTACGAGACAGCGTTTCAGCTTTCACATGTATTCCCTACCCAGCTGCTTTAGCAGCTTTAATTGCCAATTCTGTTTAGGACAAGAACCAAACGGAGTATGGAGACTCCGAAGCTCAATCCTTTGGCCGGAGTTTGCTTTACCTTCTATTTTCACTTCCTCCCCTGCTTCTCTCAATTTGTGATAGTTTGCATTTCATATTAGTGCAGACATTTAGAAAGCACACTAGAAACAACAGAATTGGAACCCCTTAAAGTTTTTCACAACAAAATTTATTAGAAGAATAGTGGTTTTGAAAAGTCTAGCATCCAGTGAAAACTACCATACACAACGTTACAGCTGGGAATGTGTTTCCAAAATGACATGGTCAAATAATACAATGGAGCCATTAAATCTTACACATGCACAACAAGAGAATTAGCGCTTTGACATACAATGCAAAAAATAAATGGACCACATGAAATAAAAATTTAAAAGTACTTATCACATACATTAAGACACAGCTTATTTAGTCCAGTCAAAAAATCAGAACTGCATTAAAAAAAATTAATGTAGTGCAATCAAACCAAAAACCTTAATTTGTGATCATAAGTGCTCTACTACATAAAACATTGATCATAGCAAGGAACAAAAAATTCAAATCACACAGTACAAAAAAAATCTGTAAATAAATATAAACTACAGTACAAGAGAAATATTAAATTATACAATTCCGTCAAACTGTAAACAGTATATTGAAATGAGGTCCATAAGAGTAAAGGGGGGGGGGTTCCTGTTTTTTTTTTTCCCATGACACTTGAACTTCTAGAGGTCAGAGAGAAATGCCATTTTCCATACTCTTCAAAGACTATGGGTTACATAAATAGAAAGAGAAGACTTTTTAGATGTAAAGTGTCAAATAATAAAGCAGAGGTGTTGCTGACTTGCGACTGCCAACAGATCACTGCAAAAGCAGAGCAGCAGATTTTACTTTAAAGTTTCGCCTCCTCACGAGCGCAGCACAGAGGCCCGTCACTACAGATGTTAAGTGCCAACACGTTCTGAATTAGTGCTCGGCGTTTCAGAGGAGACACCTGCTGAGGGTCTGGTCCTACCAATTGGGTGGAAGCCATGACGCACACCGTTACCAACTTGGACCTCTGCTGATTATCTGACAGATTTACACGCTTGTCATACGAACACCAACTTTGGCAGAACAATTACTAATAAACTCAAAGCACTCCCGGCCCATTGGTTTCCATCACAGTGGCCAGTGCACAGAATTCTCTAAGGACATTGCATAACTAGAGTGTAGAGGTCAGACAGCCAAGGACCCGTGCTTGAGGTTAGAAGTAGTTATGGTGAGAGAGAAGCAAGAGCCACGTTAAGATGCTGCCTCTGCCGTTCGCAGAAGCAGTTGGGAATGTATTTCACTTTTAGCTGCGCTGGCTAGTAGTGGCATTTAAAATATATAAGTTTAAGATAACATATATACTATATATGTATATAATATAATACATATTATATAATATACATAGGAATTTCTTACAATACATACCAGGAACCCCCACGCGATCTGCTCAGTAGTAATAACTGAATATACAGAATGCCACTATAAGTGTCTGAGGCACTGTGTGCTGGAGAGTAAATATGCAGCTTTAAAATCCGTTTGGCTGAGTTATACCTGGATACCTGAACTGAGTTTTAAGTTGACATTCATCAAGGATGTGCTATCAGCACGTCAAAAGAAAAGCAAAACAAAATACAAGTCACTGCTAGGTTTAAGAAGAGAGTACAAGTACCTGAATTGAGTGAGGATAGTGTGTAAACTGTCCCTGAGGGTTTTTTAAACAGTGTGTGTACAAGTTGGATTCCTAAGAACATTAGTTTAAACTTACATTGCGGACTGATAAAATACCAATGTCTGACAATTTAACAAGTGGAGGTTAGAAAGAGTTATGAGCAAACACTCAAAACATATTTTATACATTTTAAAGCAGCAGTAAGCTGCTGTAAGCATACATCCCATCAGTACAAGCAACACATGGGACTCAGATAAAGGTTTCTATTTGCAAAAAGCCCATCATATATCGATAAGTAAAGAATATTCACCTGCTAAATTAGAATGCACCTAGTTACAGACTAGCAATTCAAGATTAATTTTTTTAATCAAATACTTTGCTATACTTTGCTATTACATACTAAAATTCCTTAAGCTCACTAATGCTGGTATTCTAATCTATTTTCTTTAAATGCTCCCCCTTCATTTAAGAAATATACCATTCCACAACTTAAACATTAAGATCCATTTTCAGTCCTCAGATGTAAAAAGCATGTCAATGAGTTTATATTAAAAATTTACATGGTAAAAAGGCTTGAATTTCAGCCAGAGATTCTAAATACTACTCATTCCCTGAAGGCTTAAGGGAGAAAGAATCCCTACCCATTTTTCTCATAATATAGTTTTCAAACTGAACATTAAACAATGGTCCAAAATGATTTTTCAGTTTGGGAAACTTCCCTTTCCCTACCCATCATCCCAGATTCCAAATATCAAGCCCTGAAATGGCCTATTGAAATGAATAGTTAAAAATATCAGGCATGTATATATACATCCCCTGCCTGAACTTGAGAATATTTTGTTGTACTAGTCTTTAAAAGACAGATTAGTCTCCCAAGAGAACTTCTGGTCTGACCTGAAAAGCCGTTAATGATCCTAGATTGTACGTTTAAAATATCTCATAACCTGAAGACCAGATTTAATTAAGACTCTGGCATTGTAACAGAAAAAGTGCTGCAGTTATTTATCCCTTTTCTGGTACTTTAGAATAGGTCAGACAAGTGCTTTTTATAGTGAGAGTAAAGTTTACATGCTTTCACGCAGGCATAAAAAATATTATCTGCAAAAATAATTTAGAAATGTAGCACCAAGTAGTTGGTAAACTGTACTAGTAGCTGTAGTAATGTCTTCATTATTTTCAAGCAGGAAAAAGCATTGTTAGACTGTACTACATGTTGACTATATAAATTGTTTTCTGATATTAACTTTTCCTGTTCCAGTCAGAATGAAGTCTGTGTCCTAATCCCTGCTCCGTAAGGTAGTTATCATCGTGAGTCCTTCTAAATTATACTTACCAATTCAGTAGAGACAAGCACAGGGGCAAGGGAGGGGATGTTTGTTTTTGAGAAGGTGAATGAAATGCCCCGGACAGGTGGAAAAAAATCCCTCCTCCTAATACATTGCCCAGGAAAATTGATTTTGCAACCGGCTAAGAAAATTTTGTGAGGATTAAATAAAGCTCTCTTAATATGAAGGTTTTTATGACAATACCTGAATACAGGCATAAATTGATAGGACATGAAGTCCAAAACTGCTGCTGTAATACTAGTATAGAGACTTGGCCCCAACCAAAGCAAGAACAGGAGAGAGGGAGAGAGATGGACACTGGAATGCTGTAACTAACAGTTTTTTCTGGTACATGTGGAGTGGATCTACAGATCACTTTGAGTCCACAACATCTCTCTGCTTAGTGATCATCACAGTACATCATGTTTATCCACTAGATAATTTGAAATGAATAACTGCGGTGGCTATTTGCTACATCCATCAGAACTGCATATAACTAGCAGCGCACATTTTCAGGTTTCTGATGGTTTTAATTACTGAGTTTCCAACATAATTTGAGATCAAGTGGAAACCTTTATAGTACCAAAACTAGCCTCAAAACAGTATTTATTTTCTTTTAGGTACAGCTTTTTAAACCTATATTAGTCAACATTATCTACTGGTGCCAAGAAAAAGCAACATTGACTTAGACTGCAATTACATTTAGTTTCTGAAACATTTGTGGGGAAAACCTAGAAGTTTCTGATCCTCATGAATATGAGGGAAACCACCTCCCTTCTACCTCTAACATTTGGCAGAGAATTTAAGCTATTTAAAATATTGTGACAAAGCTTTCAGTACAGGTTAATAATTCTGCCTTTGTAACAGTTTGGACTGCAACAAGTCTATGCATTCTTACATTGAAGAGTTAAAATTTTGCCTTCACTGAAGAAAGAGCTCTTTACATTACAGATGTAGCCACACTGTTTTTGAGAAAAAAGGGAACAGCACAGTGTTCCCTGCACTCCTCGGACACTGTGTTCTTCTCCTAAGACTCAAGGACATCTTAAGAGCATTACTTCAAAGTAAACTGGAAAGAAACATACGGTAATTCCAGTTTTGCCTGTATAATAATTGTTGCAGATGATACAAAAAGCAATTCAATCACAATTCAAAAGTTGTTCCAATCTACACAAAGCTTACTCAGCCCTAAAGCCCCTGAATCACTTCGCCAGCTCCTATGAATTTCCAGGGGAAGGCAATGTACTCTCAGGTTTCCATGAAAGAAATATTTAGACTCAAATGTCGGCCTGCCACAAGACAAAGCACAGACTATTCCTCGTCTTCTCTTAACTGGTCTATGAACACATGGGCAGTTGCCTCCCATGTTTAGGAATATCCTTGAGCGCTGGAAAGCTCTACAAAAAAGGTGGTATAGGAGTTGCGTGAGAACACCGAAGCTGCCCTTATTAGGGGCGGTATCCTACCTGTACACCTGTATTGTTAAAAATTATTTGTTCTCCAATTGCCACGAAAACTCAGAGTTTGACTTCAGGTCTAGCAATAGGGTTGGTAATGCAAGCATCAAATTATGAGTTCTGCAGCAAGGAGAAATTAAGGGCATACCTGTATTGCTTATGCAACTTCTCCTGCGCAACAGGGAAAAAAATGAGAAATTCTAAAGGAAACTGTCTTGAACCTTTAAAAAAAAATATCAGGGAATGACTGGAAAATACAAGTATATTTTGACAGAAATCAAAATGAGTCCAGAAACGCGTCCCTACAATATATAACCGGAAACGTTCAACTCTATAGCTGTACTCAAGCATTACGGCCACGATAATGCCTACAACACTGTGGAATGAGGATCCAGCTGGCTGAAAGTGAGGTAATAGTTTGTAATAGGTCAGAGTTCTAAAAAAGCACTTTTACATCTTACAAGTCCAAATAAAAAAAAAAAGGACACATTTCATACATGTTGGGCTTTCTCACCAGAACTGTACGATAATTAACTCCACACCAGGACCCCTACCACACTAAGCCTTACTCATCTTCAATTATATGCTGCAGCAAAGATTTACCAAGCGACACCTAAACTTCAGTACAATATGAAACTTGATTTTTAAAACTTTATACACACAAAATATAAAATTACTTTTCTAGGATGGGGTAGGGGAGAGGGATTCTCCTTCATGATACTTGGACTGAAAAACTAGTTTTCAGAGACTGCCACAAATATTATTCACAGTTTCTTGCTGTCAGGCTTTTTCAGCTACATCAACGTAGTACACAACAATACTGTTAAGTCCAATAACTACATCGGATGGACATTCTCGGGAATAAGAGAAAACTAGTGACGAAAAATACCCGAAAGGCCTCCTCCTAATGACATCTCGATTTTTACAGGGTTGCAATTTGTCACAGGGTTGCAGTTTGTCTATGTTACACGTTAATGCGATCTCAAAGAGCAGCAGGAGAAAGATTTTAAACCTTCTCTCCTGTCCAAGTGATCCAAGTAACATAAGCATCCACTTACCAGAAATAACATGAGAAACAAGGTTTTTGTTACAAAGACAGCAGTGAACCACACTTTCCCACACCAAAATATGGTCAACCAGGGATTTTGGCCATGCAAACTGCTGGTCAGCAGAAAATTAAGCATGCTAATGGACAAACATTAATTCCAATCATATATTTAAAATGATCCCAAATACTACTAGTTAGCTACACTGAAAGCGCCTGTAAAAATATGTAGTGAAAAATGAAACAAAACATTAGTGATCACTGCAGCACTTAGAGTGATACTAGTCTTACGTGATGAATCACCTCAGAGAAAATACATTAGATGGGAGTTTGAAACAAAAAGGTAACATTAAAAGGTGCACCTGAATATTACAGACTAAATTTACAAAACCTACAATAAGGTAAAATATATATCTTTTGAATATTCAGCAGCTTTTTTTTAAATTTGTTTTTATTTTTTGAGAGGCTCATGAAATTTTAAAAAGGGACCACTAACTAATCTCAACCATGCTTCACAAAACAATAATGGCTATTTCATATTGCAGTTACCAACGTAATGCAATTAGTGCTTAAAAAATAATCTACAATTTTTTCTTTTTTTTCCTTTTTAAACAGAGACCTTTGGAGGAAATATGGTTGTTCAAAAGCTTCTCGAAAAAGAAAGATTACCTGAATATTAAGTTATCACAGATCAAGTGTTGTGTTTAAAAGCTTTGCAGACATGAGTATTACAATCTTCAGGTCTCAGGACATTTAAACTGAGGAAGTTACACGTTTGGTTTGTTGTTGGTTTTTTTTTTTTTAAATCCACTTTCTAACCAAAGCAAATAAAGAGTACTCAACTTCTCACTATCTATTTACAATTCTTAGCCTACAGTCTGAAATGACAAGACAAATTCTTTTTTAAAACTGCAGCATTAAAGGGTAGGCACACCATTCTTCTGCTGCACGATTGTCACCCACTTAAACATACACATACAAAATATTTAGGTTAGTAAAATGAGCACTTCACATACACTACAGGGACAAGTTTTAGAAAACTCAACTCGTTGCTTAAATAAAGACAACTGCAAAAGGTTAAACCTCTCTGAACAGTAAAACTGTGTTACTTTTTTTTTTTTTTTAATCTTGCAGCAAACTTTCTACCGTAACCTCCAACAGCAGATGAAACCACACGTTTAACTGCACCTTTATTGCAATCACCAGCTAAACTGGAACGTATTGCAGAGTTTATGTACTGCTACTGAGCTTAAACTGCTTTAAATGCCAAGATGACAACTACAGAGCTATGAGGAACCAGGATTTTGAGTACTAAAACATATTAAGTAAACAAAATCAAAGTGTACTTGGGGCCAAACGCCCAGTCTGTTTTAAGAATGAGCAGTGCATATTTAAAACGACAGCAATGGTGTGCCTAACCTTTGAAAATATGAAGTTGCTGGGGAGGGGGAGAGGCTAATAGAATCAACTGTTCCAGAAGTCATTCAGCATCCCTAGGGCTATCTAGGCCACCCTCCCATGAACTTTGAGAAACCACTTTCAATCACTGACATCACTTAATGCTCTCACACAAAAACTGCAATGTTTCTTTTGGTTGTGCAAATGGGGGGAAAAAAAAAAGGTAATTCTATCTACCTTTTGCACAGATTAAGACCAAATTGTTTCTACCTGAAGAACCAGCAATTCTGATTTGGTCATATTGTGGTAAGTCCAGTAAGCTCCACCCAGTTACCGACCACTCCTGCAGAAAGTATCAAAGATAAAGGTTCTGTACAAAACTTATCCTGGAACTCCATATAATCATAACAATATCATCATATTGAAAAAACTGGATTTGTGGTTTACGGAGTGCTTTTACGGTGTTTAAATGCTTATTCTAGCATGTGCTAAACCACTATCAAAATAGATTAAATAAAAACAACAACAAAAAAGCAGGACTTAGATTAATTCCTGCTACTGGCAACTGTAATATTTAAAAAGGAAACACCCATTCATTGAGTGTTCGACCCTGACAGTATTACAGACAGATATGATGCAGAACCTGAATTAGATCAGGCTACCAGTGTTTTACTTCTTCCCTGAACATTAACAAGCTCCTTCACTAATGTGGATATTTGGGCAGACTACTGAGGTTGTAATGTTTGAGATCACCGTTTTGTGGGCTTTTTTTTTTTCTTTTTTTTTTTTCTTTTTTGCAATATCACAGTAGTTTGTTACACAAATCCCCCTTCCCCAGATTAGAGTCATTTAAACTAGTTGTTGGAACCACATAGTTTAGTAAACTCAGAATCAAGTCTGTAAAAAGCATAAAGGTCACAAAGAACCATAGTTCTGTTATAATGAGGCATACCCTAATACATCATTTAGTGTACCCTGACTGCTCCTGACTGTGAGAAGCTTGTCTTCCGTGAGATAAGGCTACATCCTCAAGCAGGTGAGTCTAAATATCACCCTTCAAAAACATCAAACAAAATTACAGTGAAGGTAGTGTTACAAATAATTAACTGACATATTCTGAAGGTAGTGTATGTACGTTTTCCCTCCCCTCCCCTCCCCTCTGGGTGAGCACTAAGCAGACAGTGAATGGTAAGTATGTTTAATTTGGAAAGAAAATAGTGGAGAGCCTAATCAGACCCAATTGATTATCCATCTAATAAACAAATCTCTGAGTTCAAGAGAGGTACCATTCCTAAATAACTTGATTTAGCTTAAATCTTTCAATCAACTGGATCAAAGAAAAGGAGGAGGAAAAAGATTTCCAAAACATTTTGAAGAATGACAGTCTGATTCTCATTCAAAAAAATGCCTGGTTTTAGGAGAGTATCAGTTTAACAAAGTGGACTTATTTCTATAAAGGCAGACACCAAAAATCCAACACCAGAAGTTCAGGCAGGCTCTACAGGCAAGATGTCCACTTCCACAGATCTGCATTCTTTGTGAGGTAACTCAACTCTCTATTACAGAGAAACATGCAAAAGGCAAGAGAAAAAAAAAAAAAAAAAAAGAAAAAAAGGAATAAGAATTATCTGAGTGCTCATATAA
>JAVJGI010000065.1:24753196-24775435 GCA_035590275.1 Ibycter americanus | reverse complement strand
GAAAAAAAGGGGGGGTGGGGACCAACCGAAAAAAAGGAAGAAAAGGGGGTAGTGGGCAGGTGAAGGAGGGAAACTGCACCATACCAGGCTAGAAAAATTTACAAATGTGACATTCAGAGCACACCTTTCACCTGTGTCCACACAAGTCTATGCTAAACTGCAAAGGAAAGCGCATTGCAGTAAATAGGAGAATCAGGTGCGCTCAGTGGTGGTTGAACTATGCAGTAGTGCTCACCCAGTTTGCAAAGTAATTGGCACTCTACAACATCCCTACTCATCTTTCAATTCATTCGCACTTTGTGCTGCTTCTCCCTGGGGATCTAATTCAATCTTTACTGAAACATCCTGTCCCTCCGACCTCATTAATTTCATTTTTTTCTTTGGAGGGTTTTTCAAAGTGCCCAGCCTCTCTTTAACTTTGTACTCCAGTGTACTGTGGGGGATCCCATAAATACTCTGAGCTTTGGAAACACTCATTTTCCCGCTCATAACCACAGAGATTGCTTCCTCCAGTATCTCGCTGTTGTACTGTCTGTATCTCCCTCTTTTCTTCCTAGGTTGCTTGGAGCCAGGATCTCCCTCTTGATCTGAGGTGGGATATGGCTGTCCAGAGGTAGACTGCTCAGCATCTGAGCCCCAGGAATCTGGTCCAGCATCCAGCAAACTTCTCCTGTTTTGTTTTGGAAGGATAGCCCTTAACTTTTTGCTAAGCGCGCTCTCCGTTTGTGAACCCATTACCAAAGAGCTATAGCTGTACTGGTCGCCAGTGCGGGACTCCCATGAAAGGTCCATGCCTCGAACTTGTGGTATCTTTAAATCCACAGGAGATGAATGGCTCACGTCCTTTTTCCCATCCTGTTTAGTTTGAAGTGCCATTTTTTGAAAGGCAGAGTTTTCTGTAAGAAAAGGAAGGTCACTGATGTTGCTGAGTGCACCATTTCCCCTGAATTTCATGCGGCTGAAATTGAATTCGTAGTGTGGTTTTGCCCAAGAAGCCTCCCTGGATAATATTAAGTGCTGTCCATGATTCTGTAGTCCAGATGGCCCATGGCTGGCAGCCGTAGAAAACTGGTTTCTGCTCAGCAGTTCTTCACTAATCTGGAGTGATCGAGCCAGTGGTACTTTAAGAGATGTGGAGTGGCCATAACCTTCCCTGGTTCCATCCTGCAAGCTTCTTGGAGGTACCCCATCACCACTCTGTAGTCCCTCCGGATGGTGCTGGCTGGGTCTCCCAGGTCGCCTAATTGGATGGAAGGAAACTGATGTGAGCAGGACTTGCACAGGTAGGGAGGGATGGGTGAGGGGGCCACTCCTTTATTAGAAGGCCTTGCTTGGGTAACATCACTTTTTGTGTTATTTATTTTTCTCTAAATTTTTTTTTATTTTATTTTATTATTTTAATTTATTTTTTTTTTTAAGTCTCAGCATCAGTCAGTTTTAAAACTTGTTCACAAAAAAAGAGAAGCTTTTTGGGCAAAGAAAAATGAAACCTGTTGGCTGGTCTCTGGTTGGGTTCACAAATTCTCGGAGTAGAAAAGACTTCGCGCAAGCGTCTGAAAATAGCACCTTAATTACAAAGTAGTAATCGATCGCCATAGATCTACACACAACTGTGTTACTGGTGTGACGTTACCACTAAACAAGTACAGTAATAAAAGAGTAAGCCAAAGTGCAACATATTCAACATGCAAATATGACGGCCACCTGCAGTATCTACACATAGGTGGAAACCTTGGATAGTGTTCGCTTACATCATATTGTAGAATTGCTGCTCAGGATAAAAAAAAAAAAATGCTTAGCAGGCCTCGAAAGTAGTTGCTTGACTTTCATTAAGCACCAAATATGAAAGCTGGGATACTGCAGATCACAAAGAAAAACACCGCATTACACTAGACTTACCAAATTGCTCTCTTAATAACTAATTGCAAACATACATGTCCCTGATTCTTATTTAATATATAGCATGGCTAGGAAAAAAAAAAAAAAAAAAAAGATGTAAGTTCCAACTGTCATCCAGATCAAGGGTTAAAAAAGAAGTATGTATTTTTACCATTTTCCTTTTGTCACAAGTGTTCTTTCTATGACACAAAGTACTACTACTGCAGATAAACACGTGTATTTTAATGTTTTGCTTGCTTAGCCCCCTGTAGTCACTAAGTCACACTAGTTTCAAAATCACCCCAAAACTTTTCCACGTTCAACATACAGATTGACAAAGAGACTAGTAAGCGATTCTGTTTTAATGCTCTGGGACACTATATTGGTGTAAAGCCCTCTAACTAAGTCAGCATTATTTAAGGATAGGATATGTACTACTGAAAAGCTACATTATTCTTTTTAACGTGACGTTGGGATTAAAAAAAAAAAAAAAAAGTCTTTAGAGAAAAGACATTCACTGAAAGGATCTGGCACATAACATACACAGTGCTTGATACATATGCTGCTAGCTTCCCTCCAGGATGCAACAGGTCACAGTTGAAGTGGGTAACAAGAGTCAACAAGGATTCAGAACAAAATCCAGAGAAATTAATGAAATTTTGCTATTCCAGAGAACTCTCTCAAGCAATGTGCATTCTCTGCCCCTCCTACAGCATGTATCAGCATCAGAATGTGCACCAGTGATTCTATGCCTAAATAAAGGTCATACTGGCAGCTAACTAGGACAGAGGGTCACACCTGATTTCATTGAAGCTAGACAGACTGCAGTCACCCTCACGTACCACACACCTGTACAAGTAACCACAGGTGCCAGCATGCCACATCCTCTCTGGATCCACAGAATTGATCAGGACAGTGCCAGATGCTGGCCCTGTCATCCCTGTGCGTTGGACTTCGGCCTTCACTTAATACACAAACAAGGTAACAAACAATACAGAGCCCTGGTGGCTTCTGCTGCCTTGCTAGGAATATAAAGTTGGAAATAACCTGTTCAGAATTGAAAGCGAAGAGCTGGTGGGGAAGGTTTATGCTAAAGAATTGTGAAGAAGTATGAAGGCTAACTTTTAAACAAGGATTGAAGTGTCTTATTAATAGAAATATTAAATGGAAAAAGTAATCTTGACAAGAGAGATCTGAGACAGTAGTATTTTTCCAAAGAGAAATGCAGAAGTTAAATCAGCTGTTAGCAGTACATGGGATTGGTGGTGGTGGTGGGTTGTTAGTTTAAAATTTCAAGTTTTTCAAAGGCTATGGTAAAGCTCAATCCAGCAATTAAATAGCAGTTTAAACCATATATTGTTTCTGTACTTCACTAAAAAAATGACTTCTTCACAGTAGCTTCAAGGTAAAATTTTCCCATCAACACCCAAAATCCCTCTTACTCCCGGTCAGCCTCTCCAGCACAATTAATTCAATCCTAACTTTGAGTAAAGGGTTTCTAAATGTATGCAAATGGTGACCATTAGAAATATGAAACCTAAAAGAAGTTTTGTGATATAACATTCTTTCACACCTTGAACTAGTTAAGGCAAGAGTAGTACACCACATATTTTATTTTAAAATAAACAAAATAAAAACAAACAAAAAAACCTTGTTCAGTGCTACAGTACAATCGCAAATCCAAAAAGCCATATTTGAAGTTTTCTGAACTACCAGACTTCCTCCCCTGGCTGCTTTTCCTTTTTTTAAGTTGTAATTTATGGTACGAAATATTAACAAAGAGCATGCAGTGATTCAAATCTAATTCAGCTTGGCTCATCACCCAAATAATTGCTACCTCTGAAATAAACTTCCCTGTTAGCTAACTTTCTCCTAAGTGAAACGAAGTCTAAATTATATTGCAAATCCTCTAAGACTCTTCATACATTTAACTGAACTTGCATCTCCACGGGCATCACTTATCACTAAACCCAAGAAGCAGGTGATGGAAGGATCTTTGGCTGAGTGCTAAATTGGCCAAAATAACAGATACTAGAGCTCTTAACTGCAAGTTAAACCTGTCTCAGTTTGCAACAACTCTTATTTGGCGGTGAGGTGAAGGTATTTCCCAAACGTACAAGTTGAAAAAACACATTACTCCAAAGGGTTAACACCAAAAGCAAGTAAAAATTAACAAGAGATAAGCACACATGTTTAGTAAAAGACAGTTTTAAAAGGTCATAGTAAGTTGCTTTCTCTTACCCATTTCCTGGAGTACTGGAGCACCCTGGAGAATGACTCAGAGAGGTGCTGCCGGCACAAGGACTCTTCTTAGTGGATAAATCAAGCACACCGTCTGTAGAGACAAAAGGATGACTTCAGTGTTTGAAGAAGCAGGATCAGCCATGTTGTCCCTTGACAAAACAAGTCCTTTGGGCTAAAGTCATATTTAGTACACAGCATTTTCTATTTTATTTTATTTTTAAACAAACCAAGGCTTGGATTTGTTTGCAATTTGGCTTACAAGTGACTTCAACATAGTCCTCAGAAGTCACAAGAAAAATTGGCAAAATTAAAAGTGCACCTGCTACAACAGCCAGAGAATAAAAGATGACCTACAAATGACAATTCAGGATACAGGACAGCTTATCACATAACTAACCCTCAGTGGTCCCAAAATGAGACAATCTTCATTTTGGGACCTGAGATATCCCCCCTCTTAAAGGAGGGCTTTAAGCCAGTATTTGAATTATTTTTTTTTAATCCAAATCTCTGTAGGAAAATTCATGGAGGTTTTCCTATTGGAAACTCACTTTCAAATGAACACACACACATAAATGTGAGACTCCTCCTCACCTGGCAGCTAGCTTAATCTTTTTTCCATGTCGCCAATGGGTTCCTACCGGCAAAGCTGCTGCCTTTCCCCTCTCTGTTGTGCCATTTTACTCCCTCTCTTCTTCCATTCACCAAATTGTTTTTCCTGTTAGACTGCTTCTTCCATTCTTATTACAGGCACTTCCTCACGCTCACCCATGCTTCTCTACAAGCCCTTACGTAAACTCTGCATTTCTAGGCAACAGAAAAGGGAGCACTTTTTGCTAGAAAAGCCTTGCTCCCACTGCACTGAAACAACCTGAAATTCTGGTCATTTTAATAAGGGCAACATTGTCATAGAAGCAGCGTGACTATCTGAAATTCCTGGAAGCTTTGAAACAAGGAATTTCTGAGGCAAAGATAAATGAAACCTGTTGGCAAGGTAAACTAGACACATTTCAGAGCTCCTCGCTCATTCCATCTAATCAAGTAAATACCACCCAACACAAGAACAATGTAAGATGGCTTCATATTGCTTAGAGTTCTCATTTGACATATGGAGAAAAAACATGATAAACAGTGAACTAGAATTAACTTACAGAAAGCTGTTCCACCCACTGCATTTGGGAACACACCATAACCCAAACTTAAGCAGAGAATTCTATCTTCCTTTGAACAACACTTATGTAGCCACAAGATACATAGAGGCTATACTGAACAGCACAGGCTGCTGCCAGAGGCACTTGCATCCACACTTCCTCCGTCAGAAGGGTCATTATGACCTAGAATTCTCCAAGGGCCAGTAGGGCCAGCTTCATATCCCATGGAAAAGTTTACAACTAGCTGGGTTCCTCTTAACCCACTAGAACAGAAATACAACAATAAGCACCACTAGTAGTCTTTCATGACAGCCTCTTAAATCTCTCACTAACAAGTTTGACAAAATCTCTTCCCAATTACTTTAAATGTAAATTGGGAAAAAAAAATTACATCAGTAGATTACTGTATAAGTTAATATGCACACGTTCTAATTCCACAAGTGTTATGAACATTATAAATGATCTTACAGCTTTTTCGTCACATGGTAGCTAAAAAAAAGTTCATGTACATGCTTTCTTCTTCATCATACAATCCTCTAATTAAAAAAAAAAAAAAAAAAAAAGCAGCAGAACTGATTCTTTCCCTCTCTCTTTCAGCAAAAAGCTTCACAATGAGAACAGTTTAACATTTATGACCGTATATGCAAAGGACACTCATGAAATACATTTATAAAATTAGCTAGAAACAAATGCCTGTCAGCTAAATGTACAGGTCCTCACTTCAACAAAGACACACCATATAACCTTTCACTGCAGTTTTGTAACTGATGTGGGATGACAACTTTCAGTAAGTGCTCGAAGTGCAGTAAGTGTCCAGACGCCCAAGCTGCATATTGTTGGACACATAAAATTAAGCTTTTTACAAAAGGCTTCATAAACCCAAGTTCAAAGAATAAAGGGATACCTACAGATGTGTACTAGCTAGCAAAAGGCTTGGTTTTTTAAAGGCACCTTTTCCACTTGAGGATGGACAACCTCTTTGTATTTGATAGAATGATTTCAGACGCACATTTCTGAAGAAGGGTAAAGGGGTTAATTTTAATCCTATTGGTAGGATACACTTATAACCTCTATTCAACAGTTTCAAAAAAAACCCCAATCACATACTATAGACACTCACAGAATTTGCTTGTTAAAAAACCATTTGTGATGGAAAACAGGGTTTTCATATTAAAACAGGCTCTGCAACACTGCTACAAGTTATTCAATCTGTGCTGTGCAGAACAAGTCTATTTTTAAGGTAGAAAAGAGACATTCCTTCCAAATGCATAAACCTGGAAGTTTTCTAAGGTTCGTGGGTATCATTTTCCAGCCTTCACACAAAGCAATTTCGTACAGACTTTTTAAAAGATACTGTTTTCACACTATGACCAGAAACAAAATAAATCAATCCTTCAGTCAGACTGTGTACTCATCTTCAGAAAGGAGACAACATTACGGTTTTCATGACCATGTGAACTTGTCTTATCAGCAAGCATACAGTCTATTTTGGCAAACTGTTTCTTGCAGCTCCCAGCAGGGACAGCACAGTTGTCTCCAGAGTTTGGAGCGTGTCCATCCCCTTTGCCCTTCTTCAGAAGAATCACTCATGTCTACGGGCCTACATTCTTTCAAGAAGTCTATTCTCTCCCAGCCACACCTAGCTAGTCATTATTTTATTGTAAAAAACATCTACCGCTTTTCCACTTTACATTTTATGTAAAAGTGCGACTTTCTAATTATCCGGATTTGCAACACGAATGCCATTAATGGATTGCCGTAGGATGCAAGACACTAATAAGAGTCCTACCTTGTTCACTAGGTTCTGACTGAGACTTTCTGACAGTAAGGTCCAGAGGTGAGTCTTGGTCAGCCATGAGAAGTTTGCTGAGCACAGGGTTCTGAGCAGTTGCAGCCGTGGGAGAGGAGGCGACCAGAGATGCTTTCAGCAGGCTTTGGTTCTTTGTGCTATTGGGCTGGCTGGAGTCCTGAGTAGAGCTATTTTTTGAGGTATATTCAGCAGCAAACTGTCGGATCATTCGCTGCATGATCTCACGGGCCACTAGGGGAATATTGGGGTCAGAGACCCTAGGACTGTCTGTAAATATTAGAGATTTTTTTTAAGGAACAGCTTTTCATATTAAGTCATTGTTTATTTAAAAAAAATAATGGGGGGAGGGGGGGGGGGAAGAGCCAAAGATAAAATAGTTTCTGCAGAAAAACGTACTTTAGTCTTAGAATACCTGAACAAGAACCATTACTAATTCTGGTATAACCTTCCAGAAAATAACAGTTTCCTAAGAGAAATATGCAATTTCATCTTTTGTTTTCAAATATAGATATATTTGACAAGACCTTTAAGAGGCGTGGAAATGGAAAGAAGAGCTAGACCCATGAAGAAAAGTACCAAGTAATGAAGCTCATTCCAAAAAAACTGAACAGGTTATTCAGCGAAAGAAATTAGTAACTTACCTGCAGCTACAGAAGGGGAGAAAGGAGAATAAAGTTGTAGCAGTCCCCTACAAGTTTACTGAGAAATAAAGCCCTCTAGTTCTGATTCTTCAAAATAATTCACATGAAGATCAAACGTTCAAGTGTCTTCCATAACGTTCTATCTATTCTTTTTGACATTTCTATGATTATAATCAATGCAGCATCAGGGATTACCCAAAGAATTTTCACATATACAAAAACCCAAGATGTGTCACATGAAAAGTAATTCTATTTCCAGAAAAGCTGCTACATCTACTAGTAAGAAATGTGAAATGGAACAGGTAGACATTCCAATTTATTTATATGAAATAGCGTATAAATACAAAGGTATTTGGGGATGTGGGTAACCCAAAAACATATTGGCAAAAATCACTATTTTAGACCAGTAGTAATTCATGATGTGAAAGCAAATCCATAACTCCTAAATCACAGAGGCCAAGTCCTGCCACTTCACCTCAAAAACTGATTGTGTTCTCTGGCCAGATCAGTTTGGTTTTTTGTTGTGTTTGTTTTAAAAATCAAACAAAAAAACAAACAAAAAAACCCAAAAAACTCACCAACTCACCCAAACAAAACAACACAACCACACAACTCCAGAAATGGCTCAAAAGGCTTAATTTTCTATTTCTGAAGAAACATTCAGAGAAAATTGCGCAGTAGAAGACCCAACAAATCTTTAAAAGCAGCTCTCAAAACGGAACAATAGAAAAATGTTTACTTCCTCTTTAAAGAAATTGCCCAGGTTGAAAGGTAATCTATTGAGATTGAACTATTAGAAGCATTAGCAAAATCATCTGTGGGACATTTCAGTGTTAAATTTGCCTTTTCCCCCATTTTTCACAAAAGTGCATCAATCCAACAAACCAGCTTTAGTTATCTGTAAAGGATGACTGACATGAAGGTTTGAGCATGGAGTTGCCCACAAATCAGAGACCAGCAGTAAGCAGCTACTATGTCTCTTGATGAAAAACCATTTTGAGCTTTAAATGCTTACCAAGCCCAAATTCTTTCCTGCTAAGCACAGCTTTCTAAATCTAAGACCTTAGACAGTCACCGTGCATATTCTTACAGGGGTATAATAGCTGTAAACTTCTATTTATGTGAATAAGTAATAATTTTCTTGTAAAATATACAGGATGTTTTATTGTTGCTAAGGTCAAGACACTAGAGTTTTAAGAAGCTGCCAAGAGTTAAATTTGGGTACACTATCACTTTCTTCCCAAATGGTCCACAAAGACACAAGCCTGGAGAAGTGTGGGGGCTTTCTTCCACTGTAGTGACATTTCCTCCATTTTCTAACCTCTCTACTATAACTTGCTGAAGGACCTATGAAAGGCTCTAGGAAAGCTCAGAAGGGCACAAACTGATGGCGTGATCACAGTGATACCAACTATTCGACATGTGCTTGTAGCACATACAAGGGGGGCTGGCAAGAATGCAGAGCTCTACGGCACCTGTGTTTTCTGAAGAAAAATCATGACTTTACTGTGCACCCATGTTCCTACGTACAATTTGGTAATGCTTACGGCTGAAAGTATTTCCAAATTCAGGGAGAAAATACTACATATGTCTATGGCCATGCATCTTTGTAATCTACAACTTCAAAGAATCATCACAGAGTAACTACTGAGAGCTTTCTAGTGCTGCTCAAGACAAACTCACTAACTTGGGACACAAAACTCAATTTCCAAGCAGAAGGGTAGTTAGTTACCTAGCACATTAAAGGCTTCTTGTTTAATATAAAGCCTGAATGCTAAAGCATAAAGCTGCTCAAAAGCAAGCTGAAAATATTTGCTGGTGCCTCTGCAGCATCCCTTGAAGTCAACCAGATGTTTATTTTGACTCTACATGTCTAGATTTTTTGGAAACAAAATAAAATTAAAATTAACTAAAACATAGAAGTTATCAGGGAAGAAAAATACAGCAAATATTTATCGGCTACAAACAGTCTAAAGCAGTACCTCAAGAGCTTTAAAACCTTAATAGCTTTTGTGTATTTTATCTACACTGAAATCTTAGAAGAGCAGTATCAAACAAAAAATAGTATGATTTCATTAAACTGTAAAAGAAGGTCCTATCCTGCCACAAGGTAAAGGTAACAGGCAACTAGGTACTACCACTCTGCTTTCACTGGAAATAAGAATATTTGAAAGAAGCATTACTGAGTCAGAGTGACATCGGCATAAAGCAGAGAGAAAGTACGTAAGATTAATGGACAGTAATCTTGTTCAGAAAGTTTGCTGATCTTGCTAATTACCTACATACGTTAAGTACATGAGTGCACGTCCTCGATGTGCAACAGGCATCTGCTCACAGAACATCTGCATTTTGTGTGATCTGCCTGGGCTACAAAATACCAGTCTCAAATGTTACTAGTAGTAAGGATGGAAAGGAAAAAAAAAAAAACAACCCAAACACAACTAATGGCTGGCATGAAGCCAAGAGAGCCCAGCATCTCTGAGCAACATAGGAGTATCAGAGTTCTGCCATTCTTTGTGTCCTCTTTGGTATGACAGTGCCTGGAGATCTTATGGCAATGGCACGAGTTAGAATAACCTTTCAAGCAATCTAAATACAGCCAAGCTTGGCAGTGATGCATTAAGGATTCGGAACTGACTTCCTGCCAGGCTTCTTCCCCCCCCTTATTACTCCTGTACCAAGCACAGCCTTGCCAGAGGAAGGAAAGCAAGAGTATATTAAAAAAATTTTCAAAGATTCTTAGACATCTGAAGCGGTTTCATTATCCTCGTTCTGTGTTTCTGACCACGGACAACGTGTTAAACCCCTCACTGCCATACTGCAGTATCTGGCAATAGTTTTCCAACAATTAGGAAAGTATGCATTTCTAATAAGACACACATGCAGGTCATACATAAAAATTTAAACTCAATGTTAAAGCGATTGAAGTCTTTAATAAACAAATTGAAAGTGATGGAAGTGCAATTTTTTTCTCTCACCAGAAAAGTAATATGGAAAAAAGTATATTTTCTCTAGATTTTTGTTTTCTTAAATCCCTTCTGGATTTAGAGATAGGATAAATTTAAAAGCAAAAGGAAACCTTAACCTTCAAAGAGAAAAAAAAACAAACCCCAAACACTGAAGGGGAGGACTTGGAATAAAAGCATAATCTCACCTATCAGTAGTAATGCAATAACTATCCTTCCCACCATCCCACATACTTCTATACTTCATGCAATACATCATAACATATAGTTTGTATTTATTCATTCGAGTCATAAAAGACAGGTTAACATACTGTTATCTACTTAAAACACCTTTAAATATTCTGGTCACTAGGAGGAAGAGCTGAGGACTGGCTACAGCAATTACCAGTTCATTAAACTGAAGCCTTGCATTGTCCCCCAGCAGACATGTCAGAATTACTGATTTGGCAGATTTTCTCACACATGGGTTAGACTGATAAGTACAGTCTACTTCCATTCAGGATGCGTTTTGAAGTAACCTCTGGATTCCCATTTTTCAGACTGGTAGAAAACAGTGAAATGAGTTTTGTGCCTTCCTAAGAGCACAGTTTAACTGACATAACTCTCCAGAAGAGATTTAGACGATTTTCTAGCATTGAGCTACTGTTATTCTTCTCAGCATATTCTACAGCACTGATTTTTCCAATTCCTTTGCTGATCACATTTTGAATTATCCATATACCCACCCACCCCCTTAGCACTATTCCAACAATATTTTATACCGTGGATTGCTGGAGGTGAAGTAGGTAATCACTACAGACCCTAGTGAGAAGACTGCTGACCTTTAAGAAAAACTGCACTAGTACGCATCACACTAAAAATAAAAAATCACCCATGTACTACCACCACTGTCACTTGCCCCTTCTTCCAAACAGCCCACTCACCTAAACATTGGCTTCAGGGGAACAGTTTTGCTGGGTAAGAACTGAGTCATTCCTCCAAAAGTGCAAAACACCAGTGTTCCCATGGTGAGATTTGTTTTAGGGTTAAACATGTTACACATTCTTCCTCTGACACAAGCCCACACTGTTGTATTGCTACATCATTTGAGAGTCAATTTTTACTCTTGATAAATATATATATAAAATTAGACAACTGAGAAATACTGCACATACAATGACAACTTGAACGTCAGATCTTTGATACCTGCGATTGCATGCAAAAAGACCAGTGAGAGATACCATTTCCCCGCCCCCATTAAAACCAACCTTTTCTGTAAAAGACTGCATTGAGGAACTCTTCCGCTTGCCTTTCAAAACGAATGATTTTTGCTTGCTCTTGTCTAAGCAGAGCTTCTTGTCCAGCTTCCGAGGCTGGCTCATCCAGACTGACTAAGTGTTCCTGCAAAGATATTTAATATTTGTAAGATCTTCCTGACTCCAAAATTAATAAAGTTCCTTAGGCATTAAATATTTCACTAAATTCAAAACTTTGTTAGGCACTCAGCACAGAGTTGAATCTATTAAAATGACAACCTTATTTTTGACTGCTCCAGAACATTGTACTTTGTCCTGCTTTCTTGTTGTAAATGCAGCAGAAGCCTGTAAGATTTGATAACATTACGGGAAATAAAAGGCCACTATAAGGAAGAAGATACAGATATTTTACAACATTTGGCTGCAAATTTCACATCTTGCACTTGTTCTTTGGCTATTATTTGGTTCCAAGAAATGACTGTTGAAGGCAAAAGTCAGGAAGTTCTCCTTACTCTACACCACATTCATGCAAACTGAGCAACAAATGACCAAGCATTAGCAACAAACAGGTCCTTTTGTGAAAAGGCTCAGTAGTAGCTACTTTCAAGTGAAATAATCTTGTTAGCTGCTTACATCTGTAATGAATTAAAATTCATTCTATCTCTTACAACTGGAAGCAACTGAGTTATCACAAAAATATTTCAAAACACGTGTCTTAGGATAGTTAAATTGTGTGAGATGCCAGGAGAAATTACTCATTTTAAATACAACTCAAGAAACTAGAAGACAATGGTTACAAAAATATGAAAGCTAAACACTTGGTTTCTCTCCTCAGACACACAACCCTTTTCTCATTCCTTTCGGTTTCATGCCTTGCTCCTGCTTTAAAGAACAATCTCTTCCCTGGCCCTCTCTCTCCACTTCCATTTTAAGCTATATTAAAGTTACTTGTATTTACCTACTGCAGGAATGCATACACAACCACTCTTTGGGATTAGGGAGTGTTTTGTTTTGTTAACCTTTACATGGTATCAGTTACCACAATATCTACGCTACATCTGTTTTTTGGGCCTCTACTGTACAAGTTGATTTCAGGTTCATATCCTTATGGGATTAGAAGGGAAGGAAAGAACTGGCAATTCATTTATAATTCACAATAAATGAAAACAAGAAGTCATTCTAAAGTTTGTGCTGTCTCAACTTCATGAGATTTAATGAAGCAAGGTTACATAACCACCCCATAGTAAATTAACGAACACAGCAGTCACGTGAACTATGTGCAAAGGGTAATAATACGAAATGCTGTGGACTCTGGCCTGAACCACACAGGCTCTCACCTCAGGTTTGTAATTCAACAGCTTCCAAAAGTTCTCTATCAAAAAGTAAAGGGAGGTACTGTACCAGACAGGGTACAGAGACAAGGCAGTATTTTATGCTGAATAAAAAGATGAGGAGCATGCGATGACAGGAGAGTAAAACAACATGTTTGCTGTGAAGGTAAGCACCTGCGGAAGACCTCACAAAGTGACTGATGCTTTCTTCCCTACCAGAGAGATTACAGGCTTGCTCTCAAACCTGCTGGCTCTCACAGAAAAGATTAGCTTTTTCTAGATAGTCTTAAAGAATACAAATTTGAACTGATGGGTTAACTATAATAAAAGCATTCACCTCTGTGCCAGGTACTCCTGTATCAGTAACCAGTAGTAGTGCTCCCACAGTTCACTGGCATTTTATGAACCCACTGAAAATGCAGTTGTACTTTTCTGATACTTAAAATATGTAAAGTATCTGTACTGGATTTCACAATAAAAATACTTGTGGAGAATAAGCTCAATATTATTGTAAGAGTTACTCTTCAGGTGAGACTTCCTAGAGCATACTTGCATCCTCTTTTTGAAACAGTGTTTCTGCATTCGACCAAGTTTAATGCAGCATCTGTCCTAGTTACTGACAGTCACTCTGAGTCAAGCTCCATTATCTTTTAGGCATTATCAGGCTAATTGTAAACTCAGGTTATCAGTTTGCGTAAAAAGCAGACATTTCTGCAAATTTAACTAATAACAGAAGTAATCTAGGCATACAGAAGTGTTGGAACAATCACTGGAATATTTAAGCATTTACAGACAAACTGCTTTAAGTTTTACTTTAAAAGGAATCTCTGCAAACTGATGCTCAGAGATTTGGCTAGATAAGATCCGCTACAGTTAACTAGCATCCTCTAGCTAGAGTCCCACAAGCCATTGCAAAAAACTTCCTTTTAATTCAAAGGACAAACAGCGAATTCAGTATTGAATGAAACATTACCCCTTCAACCTGATCTGATACTCTGCCCTTTGACAGACTATAGCTCTGGAAGAAGGCTAAAACAAAAATAACCCTTGGCCAACACAAGGCATTTCAAATCTTCCTAGTATTTTTTATAACTAAGACAATACATAATAAGTACCAGCCTAGCAGCTTGGTGGAAACAGAGTTCATAGGCAGCATGTCTCACTGTAAATAAGTGTACTTTACACTACTCATATAAAGGTAATGTATAGAGTACAACTTAATCTACCTAGTTTAACTAAAACTGTGCATTTTCTACATAGAATTTTGTTTCCTGGCTGATCCCTTTTTCTTCTTTCATTCTCTAAGTGGCTTACACTGGTGGTGAATGGCTGAATAAAGGATCATTTGATCCTTTCAGAACTCGGGAGAAGGTGGTAACAGCAACGCAACAGCAGCACTTAGTTCTTACCTCCCAAACTAAAGAGCATGCATCTCTTTACATGTATGGTTTTTATCAATATCCATACTAAGACATCAAAATGTAAATACATATAGTTATATAAGAGATTCAGATTTAACCTTGTGCACAGAAAAGAAAAATCTTCAGCTACTTTCTGGCACCTGCAGTACAGCACTGACTACATGAGACAAAATATACTGGAAAGATTTCTGTTTATTGCATTTTTGTACTATTTTCTTATCAGTTATGTCACAGTTATTCCAGCAATCTTTGCAGCTGGTTCACCCCTAGAAGTAAACCCAAGTTTCTGCACTTAATATTTGATCGTGATTGCTATTCAAAGTCGACTTCCAGAAGTGGAGGGGTTTTTTTGTTTGTTTTGGGGGGTGGTGGTGTGTAGTTGGTTTGGTTTTTCGGTGTTTTGTTGTTGTTGCGGTGAGGGGTTGGGTTTTTTGTTTGTTTTTTTTTTGTTACATTGTCCACCATTTTTTCCCAATAACAATTATTTGGATCCACTATCTTCAGGCTTACCCTCTCACTCTACAGTCCCAAATCACATCAAAGTTTTCAGTACCAACATGCGGGTAGCAGGAAGAAGAAAAATCTGTTAACATTCAGATAGTATTGTCACTGGTTACACATACCCTGGGAAAAAAACAACCAGTTGATTTTACATAGTATTTATAACACAGGATTCATTCTATTCTCTTTGTGCTTCTCTTCAGGTGGGAACCATGCCCCAGAGCATCCCTGCAATCCCACCAGTGAACATGCAGTACTACTGTATTGAACAATATAGCTTCAGGAAAAGACACCTGGAATGGTTTGCATGTGCTCCAAAAGGGCTAAAGCTCTTTTTGTATGTTAAGAAATACAGCACAACTACATAATTAAGTCAAAGAGCCTTAGAAGTACAGGCCTCAGGTTTTCAAAATGCAAGGTCAGTGTGTGACCTTGAGAGACCACCTAATCCTGGACAGCCTGGCCTTGTCAGCACTAGTGTTGGACCCTCCTTGTAGGAAATGCTGATACAGCAATTCTAAATACTAAACTGCTGTTGTGAAGAGAAAGGTATGATGCAGGCTGGTTTTCTATAGATATGGCAACAGCAGCTTCACGTTTAAGCCGCAGGCTGCACACAGACGGAGCGGGAAGTGTCCACAAGCCAGAATAGTATGAGATAATTACTATTCATCTTCATGGAGAAAATGAAGGGAGGCTTCCCACGGACCACCCGTGGCTGACTGGCCAACCCATGGACCCTAGGGATATAATGCAGCCTCCCACCCCACTGCAAGATCAGGCACAGAGAGTAAGAAATGAATGTTTCAGCATCCCTAGGTTGTCTTCTCCAACACTTCATTTTTCTTAAGACTGTACAGTCTTTTTAACTCTTAGCCAGTACAAGGGAGAATGTCTACTATTTTCTGTAGTCAAGCCTTAAGGGCAGCAGAGACTGTCTTTTCTCCTACCTTCAAGACCAAGTCATTCTTGTTGCTTTTATTTCAATGCTATTCAGTTTGTTTATAATGCTACACCCTGATGAAGCTTCACCTGCATTTAGGCTTTCCTCTCCAGATATTAAGACAAATACCTCTCTTGATATAGCCCCAAAAATAGTTTACTACTTTTACAATGCTATCACTTTTCAGACACTTGTAACTCAACAAAACAAGTCTGTCTGTCCTATTTCACAAATTTACAGAGAGATCATTTTCATTTCTAAGCATGTCCTTCAAAGCATCTACAACTGTTCCCAGCTTGGCATCAACTGAAAATTCAGATGGTTTAATTAGTTTTAAGAAATCTCTCACTTACTGAACATGCATACTTTTGTAGTAAGAAACAGTATTATTTCCTTATTAAGATGACTGATGTCAGATTTATCAAATTCAAAAGAAATTTAATGTGACTGATCCATAGCTACTGAATATTATTTATTACCAATAGTAGTGTGAGAGAAAAAAATAATCAGTGGAAATACAATATGCTTGCATTGATATTCATGCACAAGCAAAACTGTAACCCTGCATTACTACTAAACACTGCTGGAGATTTTCTACAACAGCCTCTTCAGGTTTTAGCCTCCATATCAAATTATTTTAAAACCACCTAATACAAAATTGACAGTGTAAATGCTTGAGTTTTTAAAAGTGATGAAATCCATTAAAAATGTTTTAGAGCATCTTCCAGCACACTTAGGATCTCTGTACACAGTTTAAACACATTCTAAAGCCAGCAAAAATCGTAAGAGTTCTGCAACTTCAACTCATTTTCATGTACTTCTTTTGCCACCTTCAATTATCCTATGAGTTAACACTTCAAATGATAATGGTAGCTTCTCTTCAGAATTATGCAGACACTTACCGCAGTTTATGTCTTACTGTTTATGTTCCTCCATAGTGAAAGGACACCAGATTCAGAGGCTGTTATTATGACTAATCATAATCAAGTAATGGAATGATACTACCTTTCAGATGTTTGTGTAAAGCAATTACTTACAAGCTTTTAAAAACATCCAAATCATATCAGAGTAACTTTGAATTTTAAAATTACTCCTTCACGTGCTGTACCCTACCACACTTCTTCACAACTGAAAGAATCGCAGGAGGTCCTTACTACACCGAAGCCCAGGTATTTTATGGTACTTTGAAGACCAGACTCAACCTTCTGCCATCAACAGCATGAGACTCCAAAATATGCTCCTAGAAGTCACTTTCGCTCACTATTTTTGTAGCTTAAATGTATCTATAAAATAGTTAATATGGTTAGAAGCATTATCCTTCTTGTTCTGCTCTCATCAACTAATGAGATTAGTTGTGACATCCTCCTCTTTTTTTTTTTTTTAACACATATGAATTGCTTCATGTAGCTTTACATTAGTGTTTTCTTTTCCAAATGCATATACTCAGCTGAATCCTTTTTAAGGATTCTTTTTCCAATTTCCCCCTCTTATTACTGGTGCCTTCTTCTGGCTTTATCTATCTGCATCTTTTCTGAAAAAATAAATCTTAAACTAGGCTTGAGCTCCAGCTATGAGCAAATTACAGTAGAGACTCCCTCATTTGATACAAACATTTTACATGAAGCCACAGATTTCTTCTGTAATGATAGCTCTGTCAGTTTATTTAACAAGTCACGCTGAAAAATTAAGAACCATAATTAAAAAGAGGTAAGTACACTTAAAGTTCAATTAATCTGAATTGATGGGTCTTCTCTGTACCACAACCTTTTAGAAGGAAAAGCTTCAGAAAAAAAAAAACAAACCAAAAACCCCAACCACCTTGCAAACTATACTACCTTAAACCTTCCCTCTGAAGGATAAAGCCCACAAGCAATTGACAAATACCACATGTGCAGATCATCCAAATAAGAATTCACTGGGTTTGGTCCCACAGAACCCAATCTACCTCCTCTCACTACAAGTAGGCTGCTAGAGCTGCTGTGTCTTTTTGTCTTTCATGCCCATCAATGCACCCATGCAATTCTGCACACAGGCACCCACATTAATAACCTGACAGCAGCTCCCTAGATAACTAGTTGTTCCCTGATCGTACCATACTGAAGCAATTGTGTATTCTGCATTATATGATGGAAGAAAAAAAATTCTATTTCTAAAAGTTTTACATTATTGCACATAACCCTTTGGATTTGGACAAAAATATTCTGGGAAGATTTCAGCTCCCTACTTTGTATTTTATTATCCCTTTCAAATGAAGACTCTTAAGTCCATTTCTCTATCAAAAACGGTCTTGTATTGTGACTGCCAAAAATTCCATGCATTTGCTCAGTATTTGCAAGTAGAACTACGGCTACAAATAAATTAATCTTTTCAGAATACTTCAGCAGATGGTTCTCCATCCTTTGAAGAATTCATGTAACTGAATCTGATTGCTTGTAAAAGCAAGAACCAACATCACTGAAATGGGTAGGAGAGCAAGTGTAATTTTTTGCCCCTTAAAGAGCTCTGCCAATAAACTAATCTTGGCCTCCAATTCTCAGCGGGCAGTCCAGAACTCAATTCTCCTTAAGCACAACTACTGGTCACCTAAGTTACAGGTAATTCTTAAGGGCAAATGAAATTCAGGAAAAAACCCTGAAGATTTGTACTGGTTTTGAACTTCTCAGACCAGGTACCTATGTGTCACTGAAAGGTGAAAATCAAGTACACCGATAATTATTCCACTAATCCAGAAGGAGGTATTGGTAGAGATGTACTCATTGGAAAAAAAGGCCAGCCACAGCCCCACAATGTTGTAATATGTGGTTTGTGGCTACCTTGCTCCCAGCTACAACATCAATGACACACTTTTTCATTCTGTAACCCAGCAGTACACAAGCACAAACCCAAATCATTCTACCCTGCCCAGTTCTTTTCCTAAAAAGGTAAGAGGATGCACATGAACAACAAAAAAAAGCAGAATAAAGGATGTGGCAGAGAACACACAACCGCTACCAACTCATGTACAGAAACAGACAGGTTTTAGCAGTTACAGTAGACTGAGTCTGCAACTCCCTAAAAAGAAGATATCTCTAAAATAAAGGTATCAGTACAGATGTTAAATGGAAGAGATTTCAAATAAACTATTACCATTTCTAATTTAGTTCTGTCCATCAGCTGAAGACTGCCCATCATTTGGCTAAATACCAAATGAAGTTACAAGCTTTTTTGTAACAATTAAGTCTCTGCTGTTTTAATTCAAATTACAATGTTGTTAAATCCATACTATTTGAAGGCTCCCATAAACGAGTCATATTTAACTCTGTATTGCAAACTAACGACATCAGCAACAGCCAGCAGTGCAGCAATTTAGTGTACCCACAGAGGAAAGGAAGCACTCCCACTCTGCCATCTCTCTCAGCTGACATACAAGAACTAACTAGGTCTAAAAGGACCCATATTCTTCCCTTAAAACCAAATCAAAATAATTAAACCAAAAAAGCTCCAAAAAGCCCCAATCAAACAGAACTGATATAGAGGCTGAGGGGCAGGAAGGAGAAAAAAATCCACCACACACACCCCACACCCCCTGAAAAAAACCACACAAAAAACAAAAAAAAACCCACCAAAACCAACCTAAAACAAATCCTGTATACTCCAAGGAAGCCCTGTGTCAAGTACAAGGAGAATCACCAGGATTAAAAGAGAAGCCACAAGTCTGATTTGAATGGACTTGTTCACCACCCTTCCCCATTACCCCAGCCAGTGATCCCTGGTCATACAGCAAAGAAGCATGTGTACAAAGCTCTCTTTGCTGTCCCTGTTTATCAATCAGCTGTAAAAAAAACCGGTTTAAACAGGTATTTTTGGCTACTGAAATGTAAAGTGACACAAATTACTTCGGTTTTATTTATAAAAATTATTTCACTCCAGCCCACAGTGGCTGACTGACACTACCACAGCCTTTCTTAACTCACATTTCTCTCCAGCCTGCTCAGGACTCATAATCCCCTTCACCTAGGTGCCTTTGCCTAGTGACGCTTCACAGCCCTATGCGTGCTGTGTCAATCTGTACATGATTCTTAAGTCTCCTTAGACCCCTGATGCCAAAACACCATGGAGCACATCAGATGTGACCACATCTGCATCTTTTCTTTTGCCCGTTTAAAAGCTACCACACAGTACAATGGAAAACCATGTGAGGACCTTAACGTAAATGATAACTACCACTAGCATAAGGAATACATTGCCAGTTTTTCAGCAGTACTCACAATCATGGACTACACTTCACTATGTGAAACTAGAAAGAAAAGCTTATTAAAGTACATGAAAATATAAATAGTGATATCTCAGCTTCTGTCTAATGGCTGTATAGAAGCCTGAAAAAGACAAGACAACCATGCCTAATCAGCATACTATACAGTAGACATTTGTGTTCTTACCTTCCGTCTTCACCTAACAATCACCAATTTTCAGGAGCTTTATTTTAGTTACAGTGGACCTATGAGGACAACCGAGATGTAAACAGTATTTTTGAAGATCTACCCATACACTGTTAGATTCCCCTATACCACAACCAGTCTCTGACCCTACCACAAGATTAATTTCTGAATCAATTCAATGACTTAACTAGAACTGTGCTAAACACTGAATTTTGTCTTTTTATGAGATGACATAAGTCAAACAAGACAGAACTCCTTACAGCACAAGCATACACACAGCTTACCTGCTGCCACTGTCAGTGAAAGAAAGTATTATGCCTTACATCTGGTGTAAATGCAAGCACTCCTAACCCTCCTCCCATGCCTTAACAAAAACTGTAATACAAAAAGAAGCATAAACTGGCAACACGACAAGTATCAGTAAGGTACTTCTTTTATGAACAAGCCACGCAGCCAAACATGTTAGCTGCTGCAGAGGAAAGAGTGCTTTTGTTTCATCCCTAAGTTGATAGAGATCCACTCTGTGTGTTACTTTACATTGTGCAGGAAGAAGCAGTCGTTAAAAGTTCTGGCGAATGAAGTTTAGCCAAGACAGATGAGCCTTCCTTCTTATGCTATAGAACAATCATTATTTCAACACATGGCCTGAGCAACAATCATGAATAGCACGATAGCCTTTGTTTCATATACAACTATTATCTCGTTAAGAAAACAAACTGCAAGTTTATTATGTTGGCAAAGCTGACTTGTCCACGTATAGGCTCTGACTTGGTTATAAACAAGCATAGTACAAAACCTACCATATGTATTAGACCTTTAATAAAAGGATATGGCCCACAGGGAAAGAGATTCCAAGATACAGAACAAGACTCTAGGTTGTTAAAATGGACCACATTTCCATACTGAAGATAAGCCCACCATCTGGCTGTAGCAAACATGCACAAGGCACAGTTTGGCCCCCTCGGGAAAGGTATCATGATCCCAATAAGATCTCTTACAAAGAACTCAAAAAACCCAAAACAAACAAAAACCACTAAACAGAACAAGTCACTACACAGAGGGGGGGAAAAAAATATCTGCATCACACACTACAAAGAAAAAGTTGCAGAGAAGAGGCAAGACTGTTCATTACCTTGCACTATTTTAATTCAGAACGCCTTTTTTCTGAAGGAGGGGAAAGGGGTAGGAGGTACAGGTTTCCTATGTTCAGTTAACTAGAAACAGCAAACTCCCTCCCTTTGTCCCTCCCCTACAACTACTAGCTTCACACATCTGCATTGTTACCTTCACTTTTTCTCTTCTCAGGCAGCAGAAAAGACAATTTTCATCAAAAGACCAATCAGAAACACCTTCAGGCTCACAGTCTGTAAATCAGAGGAATAGCAAATTACTTCATATTCATAAACCGCGACACAACTGGAGCCAAAAGAGAAATGCCGAATTAAATACCTGTTTCACAACATTCTTGCCTGCATTCTGAGGATGCAGACTTGATTTCGGCCATTTTTCTAAATCCCCAGATTACCAAACTGTATACATTTTATCTATGCACAACAAATCTGTTTTTCTGAGCACTGCCAAATACACTCCCAGCTACATAAAGATGAACGCACACTCATTAGTAATTTTAGCCAATATGAAACTAACTGTGAGCACTGCCTGGGGGAGGGGGGGGGGGGGGGACGGCAGAAAGCACCACGGTA
>JAVJGI010000065.1:24722232-24753186 GCA_035590275.1 Ibycter americanus | reverse complement strand
CCCCCCCCCCCCCCCCCCCCCCCCCCCCCCCCCCCCCCCCCCCCCCCCCCCCAAGGCCGAAATCACCACGGTAACACACATTTTCTAGAGGCAGAGCTGGGGCTGCTTCTGTCATTAGAAATGCAGAACGAGATACAAACATAGAGATTGAATACCTTTAAACAAACTGAGATCTTTTAATAATCCAGGTCCAAACAGGCCTTCTAGAATACTTTCAAACCCTAAAAGCAAATAAAAGAATTGTTAGCTTTCTAGATTAAGTACGTCACTACAAGAATATTCACAATAGCAGTTCTATATTTATCTGTTCCAAGAACAGAGCTCAACGTGTTTTCTCTAAGTATTACAAGATACATGGGTCAATTGTGATGACCAAACTACTGACAAATCATAGCACAATCTAGAGTCCATCGACTCCTGTACTTTTATAAATAGCTGGGTTAAAAACAAAGAACATCACCACATTGAAATAAACCATTTTGAAAAGAAAATAGGAAGCTGTAGGTTCTACAACATGACCAGGTAGTTTCTATACGAAAAAAATTCTCTTGCCTAAGCCTCCAAACTAAAATAAGGTACATTTTCCCAATTCTAAAAAACATACATTCTTCCATCTGAGTGGCATTCTGTTACTTTTCTGAATTTCAGCAAATGTTAGAATCTGTGTTTCCTGAAGAGTTACAGGATTGAGGAGAGAAAATTCAGAAGGAAAGGGATTCAGCAGTGCCATGACACTAAGGAACCAAATTCCAATCGCAGATCCACATCTAAGATACACAGTGCGATTTACTTCAATGCCATGATTTATGCCTCACTTAAAAGAAATCTAACCAATTTTAGTTTATTCCAAAAGAGGAAAAACCTTTACCAAAATTACTGCCATTATTTGGAAATGTTAAATCAATATTACACTAAACCCCTGCTGGCAGTAAAATCTACAGAGCTATTAACTACCCAATACTGTGAGTGGACAGGTTAGCAGAGTGAATGTGAAAAGTACAAAGACTACTTTAAGGGAGACAGACAAATTCCACCTGCTTATAAAAATGTATTCCAAATATAACCATAAAACTCAAGGCTACAACTTACTGTATGGTCCCCCCCCCATTAACACTTTTGCTTTGTAGGTTTAATAACGGTTTGCATACATCTAGGAGCGGCTTCTCCTACTTGCCTAAATCTTTTGAGAGGCAGAAGAAGAAATGAAAAAAAAAATTAAGACACAAAAATACGGTTTTAAATTTAGAGAAACTTGCATGGGTGAATCAGGGACAGATAAACTACCTGAATTAGCCATTTTAAGAAAACAGTTGAAATCTAAATGATCACATACCATGAAGGAGATCAGTTATTACGTCGCAAAAGAGCAGTCGTTCTAAAGTAACTCTGACTTTATACAGATCTAATATCAAAGTTATCTTTTGGAACGCATTCCTCAAAAGGAAAGGACAACTAGCGTTACACCCCCTTCCCGGGTGTCAGCAAGAGTGCCAGAGCACTAGCATCTTCAGATACCAGATTCAGGACCCTAGAGAATTTGCAGCCTGTAACACGACTTAGATGGCCAAAGTATTGCTGGGGTACACCACCACCCTTGATCTAATATCTATCAGAGGCTGACACTAAAAATCTAATCTCAGAAAGGACTGAGCAAAGAATAAAACAAAACCAGCCAAACAAAAGAAAACAAACAAAAACGTGAGTGACGGTGAAATAACAGTCAAGAGTAAAGAGAAATAGGGAGAGATCAGAAAACAAGGTGGAAGAGGAGAAACTAGAAAAAACATCTCATTGAACAGCACCTTGTCAGGCAGAGAAGTAGCACTGCCTCCAAAAAAAGCCAATTCAGGCTTCAGGAAGTGGCAGGAACAGTGGGAAAGGGCCGACCAACCTGACCTAGAAGAAAAATAGGAGAATCAGGGTATTGACCCATAGGTTTATAATGCTGACTCTTTCATGGGTAGTGATCCCTCAGAATTTGTATCTGAAATGGAACCTTAAGAAAAACAACTAACCAACCTCATCCTTTACCTTTTTGTTTAAAAAATTATATATATAAATAAAAATCAAAAGAGCTCAGAAATTTTACTCAAACTCACGACTCTTAAAATAGTAACTGCCAATGACTCATGCCCCACAGTTTGCCATGCATGCAATTGCACACTGAGGTCCCTGCCAAGTTTTACAGCCTGGATATTGTACAATCATAGTTTGCTAGCCCACTGTTCTCAGTGATGCTAATGCCACTCGGTTTTTATTAATATTAAATATTGGATTTAGCAGTTGCATAGCAACAGCAGAACATCTTATGTGCAATGCTTGACATTAAAAAAGGCAAATAAGGGAAGTATGAATGTATTCAAAAATTATACTAAAGACTGGCAAAACTGCCATGAAGCTGAGCCCTATTCCCCCCCAAATGCAAAGTGCAATGCAGTAAAGACAGTATAAGCCCTGCAATGTAGTATTCAGTCATTCAGTACTCCAAAAGAGCAACTGTGTACAGTTAATCATGCATAATACATTGAAAACAAAATCTTGAAAAAGGAGCTGCCTACTTTTTATAGTATTTTTTCTCTCCATTGTCACTGCTCTTAGAAGCTTGAAAAGAACATTTCTTTTCCCACCGACTGTCCTTTTCCATTTGGCAGATGATATTTTCCTGCATTTCAAATGGAACAGAAATTAACATGGCTGCCTCTCTTGAATTCCAGTTTCTATATTTTCATCATCTATGTTTCAGTGTCTGACAGTTCACAGCAGCTGAAGAGCAGGGCCAGTGGAAAAGTTGCAGGAATAACAGAATTAGAAGAGAGAAAAAGGGAAGAAGATCCCAGTATTTTAGAGCTTTCTCTTAGCTACATTCCTCACAATTAAAGCAACCATACATTTAACCCTTATAATGTTACTGGTGACCTATACAAGGAAAAAGGTCTTTTGGGTGTTAGTGTAAGAATTTAGAAAAAAAGATCTTGGTGTTTTTTTTTTTTTAAAAAAAAAACATCTACAAAGCATAAAACATCTCTATCTCAGAAAGCTCACCAGCAAGTGAAGAATTAGAAAAAAGAAAAAAAAAAAAAAGAAAAAAAATGTCCATAAATAACAAAGAAAACCCTTAGTACTGAAGCAAGGGTGGAATAACTTTTTAAATGTAGAGGTTGTTACACATTTACTACTATTTTATAATTGTTCGTTCTAAAAGTAAAGCAATATTTAAGAAACATTATTCTTTAAAATGTCCTCTGACAAAACTTTTATGCTAGAAGTAACAAACACAGAAATTAAACAAAACAAAAAAAAAAAAAAAAAGGAAACAAAAAGAGAGCGCTGACTATACAGTTTGCAGCATGGTCAAATTTCAGTAGTTTTGTCTCTGCACCTAAACAGTTTTATTTTCACCTTTTCTGGCATTTTCATCCTTCCTTCTGTAACCAAATATTTTAAGTCATAAATTTAAACTGTAATTATAGTTTGCTGGTTAACAATTTACCTTCAAGCTTTGCAACAACAACAACAAAAAATCCAGTTAGATCCTCATATCTTTTGCCTTAAAACTGAGAGCACTTGTAATGATGAAGTAGCTACCAGGCTCCTTGAGATAACACTATTAGAGAAGTTGATAGTCCAAGAAAGGACTTTACTAGCTGATCTCTAGCAATGTGGATAAGCCAAAGACACATTCACCCCTTTAAAAAACAGGAATGCAAGATCCTCAGAAGGAGATAGGGATGCATTTCTGGACTGCCATTTACACAGAGCCTAGCATTTCAAACAATGCTTTTTTCCCTGCAACAGCACAGCTCAAACATACCCTTTAATACTCACTACATAATTCAGCCCTACACACGTATCTGGTCAAAGCAGTAAAGCTTGTACCACTAACTAGAATTCAAATAATTTTGAGACTAGTAAAGAAAAGAAAGGCTACAATCCGCCTCTACTATTACATAAATTATTAAAGAACTCCAAATAAACAAGAACATAGCAAGGGCCCTGGAGGGAGAAAATAAAAACCAACATACATAGTTATCAACTCTTCAGCCCTAATCTCTGAATATCAATTTGTAAGCTAGATCTCAATAGACTAAGTAAGTACGAGGCAAGGCAGTAGTTAAGTATAATAGATATTGTAGACCAACTGCAACAGAAAATAAGGCAACTGATTCATCAGCATTTATTTATAATAAACAATCACCCTAATACATAGCACTTTGCACTTTAAAAGGACAACTTCAAAAAGCTGGAAATAGAATCAAATCAATTAAGACAATAGTTGTCTACATCTTTTGTTTAATTTCTTAAGTATTTAGGAACTTTTTACTAGAAACCCTCAAAACAGTATCATGGGAAAAAAATCAGACCTGTTAATTAAAAAGAAAACAAAAAGCGACACACAAAACCCCAAAAAATCCAAAGCCACAGTGCAATTAAGAGCAAAAGCACAAAGAGGAGACAGAAGGTTGGAAAAGGGACAGGGTGATTCAAAGTAAAGAACATAAATCAAAATTCAGAAATGTTACAAAGGTCAGAGCAAAGAGATAAACATGGCTTTGAAGTAAGCAAAGATAAAATCAAAAAGAAGGTACATATGCGTATTATCTAAAAAAATTTTTTGTAAGAATATGGTAGTATATTAACATTCAACTGAATGGCATATGATCATTTAACAAAACCTATCAAGGTGCTGTTATTTAACACTGTTAAGTTAACAGTCTTAAATTGCAATGGAGGTGATTTTTAATTTTTATTTTTTTTTTTTTTTCTGGGAGTTAGTCAAAGAATGTTTGCAGCAGTGTTTAATTCCAGAAAGTCTTGGAATATTGAGGAACTTCCCACAGGCTGGGTGAAAAAAAAAAAATATATATATCATCCCTTTGAAATATCAAAACATTAAACAGGTAAGTACTGGGGTCTCAACTTGGTAAAGGTTTCCAAAATCAAGGAACAGCTCAGAGGACTACTGAGGAATTAACAGCAAAAACAGTGTCATCAACATGAGCTTACAAAAATTATTTGATTTTACCCTTATGAAACAAAATTTCATTAACAACAGTAACAGGTTTGATAGAATATTTTTAGATTTACGTAACATTTTTGGGCTGACACAACACATTTTGACAAAAACCAGCCAGGAAAAAAAAAAAATTAAAAACCCAGCCAAAACAAAACAAAACAAAAAATCAGCCAAATACATACCAAACAGATTAAAAATCTATTAAGTGACAACTCTTGAAATGTTGGTGACAATGGGAAACCACTGCTAGTGAGGTCCATCAGGTATTGGTTCTTGGCCCTATGTCATTTAACATTTTAGTTGGTGACTTGGAAGAAAGCAGTCACTAAATTTGCAAGATACACAAAGACAGAAAGAACAGCAAATAACAAAAGGCCCGGGTCACAGAGGCTGCTTACCAAAGCAAATGCAATTAAACACTGCTTCTAAAGGGAGGTGGAGGGGAATGGAGAAAGCCACAAAACACACATCCAGGAACAGGAAAAATAGCTTCTCAAAGACATACCCAGATCCAGCAGCTGAAATCAGAAGCTGATCAAACTCAGCCAGACATAAGACACTCTTAATTTTACAAGTGTCCAACTAGAGACACAAGATACGCACTCCAGGACCAGACTGACTCTTTCCCTACCCTAGGATTCTGGAGGTGTTATTTAGGGAAGTGTGGGCTGGCCGCTAAGATCTATTCCCCTTGTACTCTCCCCCAGCACTTGCATTCATCATGTTAGGAGCCTCATTAACTAGTAGGAAGTAAGAGCCACCACCATCACATCAGGTTCTTATTGGATTTCTCATGCCTAGATTTTCTGGTCAAGATTGGATATATTTATCCACAGCTATGGGATTTGAAGCAGGAATTAATTCAGAAAAATCCTACAGTCTATGCGTAACACGGGAATTCTGTCTCTTTCAGGACAAAAATCTATTAAACTTGAATGTTTCAGTCACAGGCATCTTAATAGAAAAGCAAGACCAAGCAACAAGGGAGGAGAAAAAAAGTCACAGGACAGTTATTAATATACACCAAGTCTCAGGACATGCATGTAATTATAAGTTGTGAATATTCTTTTATTCATGCAACAAAATAAAAGAAACTCCCATCCACCTATGATGAGAGATCTCATTATCTGAACGGAACCCAGTTAAGTACCCAACTATCAGTTAAGACAACTTTGTCTTAGCTTCCTGGGCAGCAAAGAAAAAGCTGTGCGTCTTCAGCAGTTTGTCAAAGTTCATGCTTCCACATTCTTGTTAACGGAACTGTACTGCTCAGGGACTTACTGCAGACATCCCTGCTCCAGAGATAACAGATGCTTTAGTAAATCCAAGGTCTTTCCAGGGACCTTAAATATCAATAACCTGGTTCTGTAAGAGTAATACAGACACATATATACAAAAGAAAAGAACTAAAGATGTTAAGATAGGTACTGTTTAAAATACAGGTATAACCAAGTCCTATATAGCAACACGTAGCTCTTCTATAGCTTTTTTCACCAGAACATCTTGTGTTCCCAAGACAAAATACATGGTATCATCTGCTGAGGTCCCTAAACAGGCCCTCAGAGCTCAAGAGAAAAAGAATCCTTTGGCCTTAGACTAATGTTTTATTCACTGTAGAACAGCATCTCCAGTAAAGAAGTTTCATTTGAAGCAATCAAGAAACCAACAAGGTACATGTTTTGTCAAATGGTCATTTCACTGTTACAGTAACTCACCACAGCAATAAACTGAGAAATCAAAAAAGGAACAAAAAAAAATTATGGACAGTACTTGTCTGCTGCCATAGTAGAAGTGCCTCTGAGCATCCGTCCTGCAAGACTTCATTAAAATTCCACTAATGGTCTGTAATTTTAATAAGAAGCAGCTGCAGCAGGCCATCCTCACTCTTTTCTCCAAGCATCCCTCTCAACCAAGCAATTCCTTTTCCTCTGAGAATCAAGCCTAGGCACATTTTCTCTGATGCAATATCAAACTTGCAGCAAGGCATTTAAAAGTTAATGAGCTAAGTATGACAGAAAAGCAGCTACATATCTGAACTACAGTACTGCAATGCACTTGCCTTCACAACCTTCACAAACGGGGTAGATCTCTCCCCTCTGCAGGGGAGAATGGAGAAGCAAAGAAAGCAAGTTATCAGGCTGTTTTGCAGTGATAGAAATGGAAACAGGTCTCCCCATCCTACGGTTGCACTCTAACTGGCAGATTATCTCACCGATTACAACTGAAAAGTCACCCCCCAAAAAACCCAGACGTGACAAGTTATAAAGCTTGTTCTGAGAGCACAGAGTATAGCAAGGCAAAAGGCATAATATGGACAATCTCCTGTTCCACTCCCACAAGGAGTATTTTTGTGTGTGTGATCTGTTATCAAGAAGAGAATTGCATGAAGGCATGCAACCATCTTATCTCTAATCATAAGCGTCAGCAGCAGAATTCAAAAAAAGCCAAGGACCCTCTGCAACGGCTGTCTCAACATCACCTCAAGATACAGCAATTGCACTGGCAGACTGAGCTGTAATCTTCATGTGGATTTGCGGGGGTGGGAAGATCTTCCGATTTGTAGATATGGCATCACTAATCTGGCTAATTGTTCAAGTCAGGGGTTGCGGGCTTTTGTTTCACATTTTAACTCAAGATCAGGAGGTTTATTGTACAACTATCTGGTTTTCTTTGCAACCAGTCACCACCAATACGCAAGACCTGACTGGAATCTTCTCATGTAAATACTTTAGAAAATACACCAGAAAATACAGATATCACAAAATGGCAAAGAATGACAGCAGAAGAATCTCAGTAACTACCAACTTTTTATGTATTCTTAAAAAGTTAGTTTTTACTTGATGGTAGAATAAGATATAAATTATTAAAAAAAAAAAAAATAAAGCCCCAAACAAACTTTAACACTAAAAACTGAAGTGGGAGTTGTTTTTCAGTATCTCAATTCAAAGATGGTTCTTATTTGTTCAATTCCAGATCCAGAGTTCCAGCAGGCAACCAGGTACAACTTTCACTGAGAAGAAACTATACCAACTAGCTAGAAAGTTTATGAACAGACTAAGAGAGTCAAATAGCCCAAGAATGAGAGTGCCCAATAGCACAAAACATCACAGATCAGAAGATTTTATATAGAGACCCAAATGTTTCTCAAACTCACAGCTATTTTTTCCATATCCAACAGTGTTGCATTGTTTATTGCTGCAAAATAAAAACCTTGAAACTTTTTTCCTGTTGGAGACCACCTGTTAATGCTTCACTCCCAAGCAAAGTTAAGATGACGTTCATTAACTACCAGTGTTTAACCCCATACCCCATGCTCCCCTGGCAGAAGTGTAAGAATAGCCTTGCAGCAGACAGAATTTATCTGCCTGGAAATGCCTCCCACAGAAGAGAAGATTTCCAGCAACATCAATTCACTGCTCCACTTTATTTCCTGGCCATAGTAATGCTCATACCACAGATCGGCCAGTATCAGGTGTGCTGTCAGAAACAGCATGCCACAAGTATGTACAGCAGAGGCCCAAGTCAGTTTAAAGTATGGAGGAACCCTCCCCCTCCCTCAAAAGTTGTGTATGTGGAAGCACAGGACACCAGTGACTTCCACCCCAGCCTCAAGAGATATGTATTGGCATGGTGCAGAAGCGTGAGTTAAACTGTCTGAGATATTAACTATATTTCATACTCCATAGCAGTCCTATTTGAAGAGGGTTGCCTTCCCCTAGCAACTCAGTCCCGCCCCACATCATTCTGTTTGCAACACACAGCCACCTACTGAAACAATTCAGCTAAAAAACAGCCCAGAAAGGGTAAGCACAAGCTGCTGAATCCATTTAAACAAGGACTACTAGCAGAAAAAGGCTCTACCAAGCCACAGCTTTGATCTAGCAAGCCCTTGGTGTGTGACTCAGTTTTCACCTCCTTTATCGCAGGAGGTCAGTTATATCATCATTCATTACTGAATTAACTCGATACATTATTCTCTTCTTTTTGGATCTCAAGTTATATCTACTAGATTTTCAAATCTATACAGGAGTCTGCAAAGGGAAATGAAAATGTGATTCTACTTGGGATACTAAATATAGTTGTATCACCCATCACTGAAAATCTGATGATCTTCCACAAATAGCCTAGACACATGAAAGTTTATTGAATGTTTCTTAGTTGAGAGGTGAATATACACTAAGCTTACCTGTAAGGTAAAAACTGCCAAGGGCTTTCTTATTCTGTTATTTGTGATTGTAAAATCTGTCTGATGTTAAATCACCATCATAAGCCATTACATAATTGCCCCAATGAAGAGTATGCCTTCTGACTCCAGCTAGCTAACAGCATCTTGAAAAATCTTATATGCCAGTATATCTAAGTTCTGATAAGGAACCTAACAGAAGAAAAGAAGAACCTAGATCACGGGAACGAAGCTGAATGACGGCTACAGTGAATATGAAGCACACCTGATGTTTTGAGAAGGCTTCCTAGAAACTCTGGAAAAGTATCCTTAGCCTTTTCAGATGGACTGTTCAGTTTTGTCTCAACAGAAAGGATCATCTAGGTGAAATCAGTGGGTGATGCAGGCAGCTACACAAAAATGAAAGGGTAACTGTAAGCAGGGCAGGGGGCAGAAGTTACCCACTTTAAACAAAAAAAACCAAAACAAACAGATCAGCGCACAGAGAGAAGTATCTTAACACTGAAAGACATGAGCCCAGAATTCGTACTAACTACAGAGCAAATTATAGTGACCAATTGTCATAACTGAAGTTGCATTTGAAAGTACACTTCAAGTGGGGCATTTGTGAGTCTACAACACAAGGTGCAAATGCAAAGGGAGCACAACTAAGCCTAACAGCTCCCTCCAGTTTTATGGTCATTTGCACGACAACAGTTATCAAGAGCACAATGGTACAAAGTAAGCACATGACAACTCTTCCATACAGCATGCAAGATACAAGTGTATTACTATTGTTACTCTTGTGTCAATAGAACTAAATACTAGCAGAAATATTCTTGCCTGTCCTTCGTTCACACCTCGGGTTATGCCTATGCACTAAAGAATCTGCAGGCCCTGATATTCCTCTGAAAACAGAGAAGCATAAGCACAGCTGCTGACAACTTTGTAACAAAAGATTATAGCAGCAAAACAATTTGGTGCCGAAATAAGTTGTGGGAACTGAAATTGCCAGATGTGATGGAGCATTAGTCAGTGTAGACTGATAGCAGTGAACCTTCTTTAAAAAAACAACACACAGATGCAAGAAACTGCAGTAAACAGCTGTAAGATAGCCTGGCCTTTGGGGTTTAGTGGAAATTTTCGCGAAGAGCAAGTGACCAATAAATCTCTCTCTCACTTCTGATGTCACGTAATGTTTACCATCATTTCATGTAGCAACTCTTTCAATTTTACTAACGTTTTAGCTTCAGATACACATCATCAATTCTGTAAGCTATGCCTGCAGATGTGCTTCTCAGGAGAAGCACCTGGTTTCTGTAGGGTATTTTGCGTCCAACTACAACTGGGATTACACTGAGCTTTTCTTTTTCCTCCTTGACAGCAACATGGGACAGAAGAAAGGCTACTTAATATCAGGCATTTCTATTCACACTTTTCACTGGCAATACAAACAGCTGTACAGGTGCATACAGAAGACAAGCAGGGGTGTGTGTGTGTGTGTGTGAAATCTGTTTTGCTTGCCTTGTTTCTAGACAGGAACAATTTCCCGGCCTAGCTCAGTTATGTCAGCAGGAACAAGTGGCAGGACCAGGGACAGCTTCAACAGCAATACTGCTGAAATCAAGACCTGTTTGATTTCCTCATTCGCTTTCTCAGATTGCCTTTCCCTTATTCAGATTTGAGACAGACATCTGAAGTAGGTACTGGATCACTGCTGAAGACTGTAGTCAGAAAAAAATCCCTTGGGATTGGAGTGATACAAAAGTAACATGATAGAGAACACAATCTTTTATGATGGCCATTCAGGATTTCAAAGTTACGCCCGAGTATCTTTTCTGGGAAGCTACAGTGAATTTAGTGTCTACAGGTATATTTAACAGTTTATACTGCCCTTAACTGAGTTATATACACAGTAATTTCAGCTCCTATCATCATCTAAGCCTTCCCCAAGCCAAGCAGTTCTGTGCAGCTTTTGACACCGCCCAGTCTTTCCATCTCATTTACTCCAGACCTTCTAGAATTCCCAAAGTACAGCATGTTATTGGCCTTTCATAATTAAGGAAGTAAAATATTTAATCCACTGCACTATGGTTGAGGCCACCCACTTCCCTCACAATTTTTGTTTTCAGTCTAGTTGATGTTCTTTGCTTGAAAGCAGCCTGTGTGATCTGAACTTGAGAGAAGACAGCAGTCCCACACTTTCTGCATACTAAGTTTTTCAATGTCACTGAATTACAGCAGAAGCTTAGAATATGTTCACAGTTAATCAAATAATGAGTTACTAGTCAAGAACATCAAACTGCTACAAAGACAAACATCTGGAGATCAGCCTTCTAGAACAGCCAGCCTTGCTCCAATTTTACAGTTGGTATCTCAATAACCAGGTCTTAGCAGACCTGTTACTGCCTCAGGTCTGTTCAAAGAATGGAGTCCCTGTTTAGGATACCCAGTGGATCTAAAAACAATTCTTTGGTGCTAAGTGAAGAAACACTGGGAGAACACTCAGCCTTCTAAGAAGCTGCCTACCACAGGCCTTTTCTTCAAAATCCGAGTTAAATTTTCCAGGTAATCTATACAGAAACTTCTCAAGCTCAGAATTCCACATTACATTGTATTTCTAATTTCCTTGGAGACCAAAATATCTGTAACAATCTCTATATGAAGAAACAAGAGAAACACTTCACAGTTTTGAGTGCCACTTTGCTAGAAAAGCTTTAGTTTTTCAGATGAGGGTCACTGTCTACTTACATCCAAAGCAGTTCTTTTTGTAACTTCTGAATGCTACTCTCAGAGCAACATCTCAGAAACGGATTTCCTAATCCAGGGCTAGGAACTGCCAGCAGTACAGCCATATAAATAGTGAAAGAATTTGATACTAACTGCGCTTCTGCAAGCTACACGGTAACCATCTAATCCTAAGGGATTAAAAGTCCAGCTAGCACTAACAGATACTCAAAGTTACAAGACAGGTTGATGTCTACGACACTTTGTAAATATCTTCCCTTAAGGTCATTTTTTCCCTACAGATTTCTTCATAGGTAGAGTTTCTCAAAAAGAAAAAGTACCATGCACATGTAATGAACAAAGTATGGCATAGAGTTAACAAATTGCCAACGTCAGTGTGTGCAAGAAGCATTAATAACAATTTAATGCAACTGCCTTGGTACCCACTACTGTCAATTTATACTTTAAATCCTATTAAGGTTATTTCAGATATAGCCAAATTTTTTTAGAAGTGTTCTTTGACACTAGAAACATTTCCAGGCTCAAGGAATATTAGACTTCTAGAACACACTGTGCCTCAGCAGATTTAATAAAATAAACAATAGTACTCAGTAAGTCTCAAATTCCCTTGAAAAGCTTGTAAGCAACCATAACAAACTTGCCTTTCTATAAAATCACAGGAATAACACCAGAAGGGGTGAGTGAAAAAATCTGCCACTAAAATAAAATGCAGTGGGATACTAGAACAAGTGTTGCAAAACACTGCACTTTCCTAGCACTAGTTCTGAAAACATCTGTCAGAGTAGCTAAGGTAAAGAAGTGAAATCTTACCTAAATTTATTACCCATATACAGATCTGGACAGTACAAATGAATTTCCAAGCAGAGAAACCATAACCAATTACTTTAAACTGTTAGCCAAGAAGATCGGCAACAGTTCTAACTAAAGAAATTCAAACCAAAGAGAAGGCTCCTTTCATTTACAGGTGGAAAAACCGAAGTGCACTGCAAAACTAAGGGTTTAGAGGAACCTGCAAAATTATCAGCTACACAATGAACATTGCATTCAGCATCAAATTCACTTCACTACTGTAAACAAGTAATCAAATTACCATTTCAGTAATTAATTAAATTAGATATAGTAGTAGTTGAATACATGAGACACTCCAAGAGGTGTCAGAGTCAAAAAAACACATTTAAAAATAGCCATTAGTTTAATGCTGACTTCTTTATCTTTGAACTGCTCATTACTGCCAGACAATTGCTTAACATAACAGAAAACATGAAATATCTCATTTTGCAATAACTACACAATCACAAAACACATTTTAAAGGAAGCTGCATTATCAGATCTACAAAAATAGTTCAGCATAGGGTTTACTCTTCCAGACAACTGGTTCCTTACAAGTACCAGAATAGCGTGACCTGTGATGCAAGGATTCAAGAAACTTCAGTGTGCAATTTTATTTTCTTGTTAATACTTATTTGATGCAAGTATTTCTATAGAAATTTGACTATTTCAAGTATTTAAACATCTCTCCTAGGGCCTGTATTCATGCATTCAGAAGTCTGAAGTGGTCTTTCACAAATATCTTGAACACAGTCTAAAGGTTTTATATGTTCTTGGATTAACCTACTGTTAATCTTATTAGACAAAGAGCCAAGATTTTCAAGAATGAGTGCTAAAGCTATAACAGTAAATAAGCCTGGCTCATTTAAAAAGCAACCCTGAAATTCTTCCTACTTCTGCACCCATTTTAAAGTCACCAATAAGCACTAGTCAGACTGCAGAAAAACTGTTTCTACCAGCAGGCTTCTGAATATGCATAATGCCAATAAAACTAATTACATTTCAAAAAATAATAATCTATGTGCAATTAAGATACTGGCAACATTTTAATGCAAAAAATTGTTTAAATATACTAACATCCTAGTCTTGGGATATCCAGTCAAGCTACGCAAAGAGATGTGTTTGTCCCTTGCATACTCCCAAATGTGGAAGTAGGATCAGAAACTGGATCTGGAAGAAAGGGTAAACAGCATGTTAGTTAAATTCACAGAGGATACTATGTTTGGAGATGTTGCAAACATTAGTGAAGACAAATACACAAATGACCTAGGGAGAAAATAAAATTAGTTTGGAAACCAAAATGTCTCATGAAAAATAATTTCAAACACTCAATGCAGAGGAAACCCGAGGACAGGGGAAGAAAAAGTAAAGTGAAAGAAACCTAGAAACAGCAACAGTGGACAGTCAGCTGAATATTTGCATTGAAAACAGTTCCGAGTTGCAGAGGCATCAAACAAAGCAGGGAAATTAAAGTTCTTTCTACAGTCTTTGCGCCAGTAACAATAGCCATGTCCTTGCACAACTGCCAGTGACTGAAAAATTCTCCTTCACTCCCAGCAAGCAGAAAGTTCTTCTCAATGGCAAATCAAGTTCTGCAGGAGGTAGGGTTTAGTTTTTTTTAAGCAAAGTTAACATACGGTTAGCATAAGCCTACACAGCAGGTTCTTCCAGTACTTCTGCTGCTCGTGGCTTTGTGCAGAACAGGAGGAAGCTAACAAAATGAACCCATTTCCACAGGTGCGACTCAACCTGGTATTGTTCAGATTTATTCATGTGGTCCTTGAGGAAAGAAACCAAAACAGCTAGTTCCAACTGAAAAACACAAAACAAAACAAACGAAGAAAACCAAAAAAACCCCAAACAAAAAACCCTTCACCCTTTAATTTTTCCTTGAAGTTACCTTCCTGAGAATGACATCCACTCATCCACCATGGTAGATGTCTGCACTACCCAGCTTTAAGGGCAAAGGCAACAGGAGGAAACAACTGACTCTACCTTTGGAAAGGGAGAATCCCCACCCACAGCAGCCAGATAAATATAAATGCAGAAGTTTAAGTAACCAGCATACATCTTCAAGGATTGTCAAGCTTTTGCTCTTCAGAAATATTTCCAGGCACAAACTAAGAACCATTTATCCTGCTTCATTCCCAAATGAACAGATTAGGCTGATTTTGCTGAATTTGTTACTCTCAGTAACAATGCTTACATAAGGCATCCATGTAGATGCTTTATACTCAGGGCAGCCCACAGGTCAAATAGGAAATGAAAAAAACAAAACCCCTTTTAACAGAAGTCACCTTTCTGCCTATCATGTTGCTGAATATTGGGACAAGCTCTGGCATGGAGGCCTATGCTTCGGTTTATGCATATCATCTTCACATGAACGGGAGACTGAAGGCTTTCCCTCCTCTTGACAACTGCTAAGCTACGTGATTTGCGAAATAAGTCATCCTATGAACATCTACAGCTTCTGCTTGTGGTGTGATGGCAAGAACAAAGAAACAGTTCCTACCAGTCTGCCTGATCTTTGACAGACTGGTTGGTCCTGCATATTTCAATAGAGATTTGAACGACAGATACCCAGGCAACCCTCAAGCCAAAGGCACATGAAACACAGCTTTTAAAAGTACTGTAGTACCATTTCAAAGCAGTGCAAACTACAGGGACAGTACAGAACAGAGAACCACATCATCTCATTGAAGAACTCAATGCATTTTACAAAGATGTAAGGCTTTGGACATGACAAAAATTAATCTTTTCTTTTTGCACCAGGGGACATTGTCAAGGTATCTATGTAATCTTTTGCTCCTTTTGAAGGATCAGTGTTAGCATGAGGCAAAACTCATGTAGGCAAACTCCAATCAGGCCCACAGATTCAAAGCATGGTCTCACAAGCATATCTTCCAGCAGTAACAGCATTTTGCAGTCCTTTCCTTCTCTGCTCCATCATTCATTTCTACCCCTGCACTCCAACAGTTACACTGGTGCAAGTTCATGAGACTGCACACGGGACAAGTGATTTTGAATCCCATTCACACCCCCATTTTTGTTTTTTTTGAAGGAGTAACTTCCAGAAGTTCACCTTGCATAAGAATGGCTGTTCAAGGTTAAGACAAAGGTTTAACTAGCCCAGAATCCATATTCCAATAAGAGCAAAGTGTAAGTGGCCACATAAAGGGTTGCCTTAAACAATGCCATCATGAAAAGCATGCCCAGCAAACCCCGGAGTACATCTGCTAAGGAACTACAAGTGTAGCTACTGCTTAAGAGACCGTTCAAGAACAGAGCATGCACTTACTCTGATTTGTTAAACGTGTAACTGCTTTGGACTCCTTGTACGTGAAACACATGGGAGGTGTATTACAGCAAAGATGTTGGCAAATCAAGACCTATTAGAACAGAAAGGAGCTAGAATCAACAATACTATGTGCTGCATAGGTTTTTGCAGTGTGCTGCTGAGAACAGACAAGATACAGGAGCAGGCTAGATTCATGCTCCTGCAGGAGAGACCACCGCACAGGTGACAAAGCTCCAATGGAAGGCAAAGGGCCCTACTGCTGAATGAGCAAACAGATGCATTCTGAGAATGGTTCTTATTCCCGTTCTCTCTCTGAAACATCGTGCTGGTCTGACATAGCTCTGTTGTGCTCCTTGGTCAACTGTCAAGAGCTGCTTGCCGACAAATCTCAGCAGATTAATTCAACACAAGTGCTGAACTGCCCTTAGCTCTACCTGGTTTTTTTGCCCTGGTGACTCCCGTTTGGAAGCAAGCCCTATGACAACTTTCAACCTTGCCTAAACACAAAATCCCTAAACCAGCAGCCGTGCTGAAGATGCATTCTGACTGGCTGACCACATAGAATGCCCAGTCCAAACTTGCTCGACTCACAGATCTTGTGATCAACCCACGTATCCTCTGTGGTAGGGACTGTTTCTTGGTGAAAAGGGAAGATACTGAACTAAACAAAGAATGCTTCACAGTAGTCTGGTGTAATGAGGTGTCAGCTACCCTCAAGAGGTTCCCACGGCTAGAAATCTAATGCCTCTGCCATTTGGGAGAGCGCTGCCCCTAAACAAGCCGTTTCAGCACTGGCCCATCTCTCCAGTTGGCATCATAAACCTAAAGGTGTACAGTACCCTAGCAGGGATTGTTGTCATTTCATTAAAGCCCAAATATGCAGATCAGCCGAACGGGTAAACAGAAACCCTTCCTTTCAGCTAACATTCAAAAGTGTATTGACCCTAATCCAAAAGGAGAAGAACTAAGATTACCATTATGCTGTAGGAACCAGAATGAAGAAATACCTGTGAGAACCGCTACTAGGGAATATAAAGATAGATTCAGCTGTTTTCACCTCTGGAAACCACCTTTTGCTGACAGCAACTAGTGATGACCCTAATGTCTCCATCACAGCATCAGCTTCTCTGTAATATTCTGTTAATTTTATGAAGAATAAACATATTGGATAAAAGATTTTTGTCTGCTCACTGGAGACATACTGCAACTTGATGCACATTCATTAGCAAGGCAGCATCAAGACCAGAATGAAGTTTGCCTGACTCAATTGCTCTAAAGGAGGGGAAGAAATTCAACAACAGTAAAATGCACGTGTGTGTAAAATGTATGATTGCAAAATGTTCCACGTAAATTGGTAATTACGAGAAGCAGAGTAAGAATACTCAAAATTCCACAGCTCACTTATCCCAAGCTACTAGAAGACAGATTACTGCAAATTGAAGGTTACTGTAGACAGGAAGTCCACTGTGCAGCACGTCTTCAATGTTTTGAAGGTACGATTACTGATCACCTGGCACTTTAATCCATGATAAATACACCTCCCCTCCCCCTCAGATGCTCACTCATCTTGCATTTGCATGGTAACACAAGACAGTTCAGGGATCAGTTCCCTGATCGAACCCACGACACATCTACACAAAGTGAGGGCACTAGCACAAAGGGGGTGGTATGATTACCCTTCTCTGCAGCATTTCAAACCTACACTAGATTAAAAACCACTGTGTAACTATGAATTGTGTTTTCACAAGAAAATTCACTTCCACTGCTATGCATCCCTTGGATGTGTATTCTATTTTCCAGTGGTGGAACCAAGGCCTTTCCTGAAGGACCCTCTATATTGGCCAGCATTAAACAACTGTACTCTCCTACACTGCACATTTAGGTTAAATGACATAAAACTGTTATTTCTCAGAAATTACCATCAGAGTTACTGCCCAAACCTGTACACTACAAATGCAATGCAAATTCAGTTTGGCAAGGTCTGTAGGTGGACTTGCAGTTTCTTCAGAGTCAGGGTGAAATGCTTTAATTACAGCTCCTCTAGCGTAACCTCTCCTTTATTTAAAAAGGAAAAAAAAAAAAAAGTCTACTGAACATTTCCTGTAGCATCTTCTACACACACTAAACATCAAGTTTAGAGTGTATAAACTATAATCAATACATTTCAGTATTTTCCACCAGAATAGTGATTTCACACAGAGTAATTTCATGCCTTTTCAGAAACCTCACTCTACAAACTTGTTTACATTACTATGATGCAATACAGTTAAAAAAATAGCATAATGTTTAACTTTATTCTGGAAAAATAATAACTCAAGGCTCAAAAGCTAACAGTGGTTCTATTACATATTTCTGAGGACCATTTTTGGATATTGATCTCCTTAAAAGAAAGGTTCTCTGATGAATCTACCTAGGCAAATCTCTATGGTGTCCTAACCCTTAAAGCTTATTGTCTTCAGTTAACAAGTTTTCCAGGTAACTTTTATTTGACTTTCTAAACTTAAAAAACAGAATCTGCCTGCCTTCTCCCACCAGTCTCTCCCCAGACACTATCCCCCAAGTTTCAAGTGAGAAGTTTAATAAGCAAAGGCACAAAAGAATATACTTCTTTCTCTCTCATGGGAAAATGACAGGTACTTACCTGAAACTGGTTTTTACCTAGAATGGAAAATATTATGTCTATTTCCCAAAAATGCGTTAAGATATATTTTGAAGACTATCAGAGTTTAGTCTGTAGTTCCAGTATTAAAACTAAATAGCCATGATTTCCCTTCAGACAAGTCTCTTCGCTATGCTTACCCCCAACCTATCAAAAACAGGAAAAAAAAATAAAGAAAGGAAAAACAAAACAAAAACCACACACCCCAAAAAACTTCCCAAAACAAAACAAAGAAAAACCACCAACCACCACACCACTAGAAATATCTAGTTAAGGCTATATTTTTATGCAAAATTTACTACATTGCTCTCGTTGACCTTCCATTTTTCTCGTCCCTGGATTTCACAGAAACATCTCTCAACTAACCTAACTATACCATTTAGTGTGGCACTCACAGCCAACTTAATCCAGAGGCAGAACAACAAAAATTTTTTAATTCTTTGTTTTAGATGCACCTTTACATTCCTTCAGTGGATTCAAACAAGGCAAGTAATTATACAGCTATTAAAGTTTATCATCTCCTCTTCTGAAACTATTCTTTATGAAGTTTGACCCCCATTTATGCTAAATCTGGATTTTCAAAGGAGACCTAGTTTTAGAGACACATTCATTTTCCCTCACTGGTTCTGAAAGGAAAGACTCTTGGGATATTTCAAGGCTATGATGTCCTCCTGTTAGCTCATACTTGGCGCCATCTTGTCTACCTCCCCTCAGACTGAACTAACAGGGAGGAGCCACCTGAGTAAAAGAATGCATTAACAAGGAGATCGAAAGCCTGTAGACAAGTATTTTGCATGTCATTCTGAAAATGAGAGTAAGCTTATGACCTTCTGTGAGGCCATCTGAAGTGAAAGATCATGGTCCCAAGACCATCTGACTCATTCTGCTTTAGACCCCAACCCTACACTGAGCATGAACTGACAGCAGAGAGTGAGCTAGTTACTGCGCTAACAGCCAAAGCCCATTTGCACACTGGCTGTCATGCTGACAAAAAGCAGGAATTTGTCCACAGGAGAGCCACACTTGTCACGCCTAACCACAAGCTGCTCATGCAGGCACCAGTGCCCTTTTACAGACACTGAAAATCAATGGTTTGTAGCAGAGAGGCGCAAGACACCGCTTGCAGGTATTCCTCCACATACCCACATGCATGGCTTTCATTGTGGCCCACTCACAGCTAAGGTCCCACACACCCTGCTCAGCCTAACCTAGGACATCTCACTAAAGCCAGACCTTGACTTCAGGACCCGGCTTACAAACAGACCCTGATATAGCTGCACTGGCAAAACTATGAGGCAGCAAACCAGCGTTCAAAGCAAGAATTCTTTAATGTAATTTATTTTTTGTAAAGAAAGTTTTGCCACCACCAACAGAATCTCAAAACTATACAATAAATTCAGCACTCTTAACCCTTCAAATCTGTCAGTACAAACCAGCTCTGAAATTAGCTCTGTCTGCTGCTTACAAGCAGAAACATGAAAAACCTCCAAGGCAGCACCACAGCATGCTGAGAGCAAAGATCTATCTGCCTTAAAGAGGAGATCAGAGAATTGCTCATCTCTTCCCCCAAACTGAATATGAAAGAACTATTTCTCCTCCCTTACAGCAATGGAAAGCCCTTCAAACTCTAGATTACAGAGGGACAGACAGAAAAGAACATTAAGCAGGGTTTAGGGTTAGGATGCTGAAATGCCCATGAGCATGATAAGCAGAAGGTGCCGGTTTCTTGGGAACTAGTGTTTTTGCATAGACTTTTTTTTTTTTTTTAAGTAGGTTTAGTCCTGGAAAAAGAAATTTCCAAAAATAACTGCTTACTTTCTGAAGTTTGTGAGGTGTCATCACAAGCACATTTAGCTGCTAAAGTTCATCAACATGCCAGTAAGTATAGACCAAAGCAGCTGTGATTGACTTCTCCCTACATGCCTTTCCTTCCACCATCTCCCATTATACATAAAACTGCACAAGGCATTTTGAATCCTAGGGGCAGGAGCAGTCCTTGGGCTACAAGGGGTTGAGAAAATTTAAAGCCCTATCTGCTGTTCTTACTTGGAGCACAGAATTCTGTTCAAAGTACAAGCAGCAGGAAGATACAAATTCAAGATTAGTCACAGGCAAACAGATGATTTAGGAACAAGAACCAATCTGTTTGTTATAGGCAGGGAGTGCAGCCTCCATGGTAAAGTAGACTACAGTTCTGCAACATCTTTAACTTACTAAGTCAATTTTTAATCTAATTTGAAACTGAGTAACTTGTTGAGCAGAGTAACCTCTGAACTCTATATTCAGTTTTGTACTGTTAGTGTGCTCAGTCTGCGACCTCATCTATGGTTCTAGTAAAATAGAGTGAGCTGGAAGAGTGGTCAGGATGGAGACTGTTTGGGCTTTGATACCTGTAACAGCGTGCACCTAGGGATTACCAAACAGCTTAGTGTCCATTCCATACTTCCACGTACCTTCTAGCCATTAAAACAAAGAAATCCATACCCTCAAGACTAGAAAAGTAGTTTACCTGTCGTTTCAGGGTATCTGCCAATGCATTTCATAGGGACTACATCAATTTACATTCCAGCCTGTGCAGTCAAAGTTCCCTTTCACGACCGTCTAAGGGAGGAGTGCTAATGAGATCTTTAGACCCAACACAAACTCTGTAGCAGGAGTCTGGGCTTCACAGCAAGGTTCTTGAAAGGGAAAATATAGAAGCCCCGGAGTGCAGCACTTAAAACAGACCTACTTAACACCACACTAGCCTTTTTCCAGAAGTTAGCTTTCAGGTTGAAGTCTTCCAGGGTTAGTCTCCTCCATGATATCCATTTTTGGATAAAAATGTACTTTTAAATAGTTAGGTATGAGAAGAGAAAGGAAAGATAAAACTCAATCCTAATCTAATAGATGACTAAATGTCAGCTCATACTCTCTAACACCTACAGCCACTTCGGAAAGGAAAAACAGCCTTTGTTTACAAATCATTTAGAGCAGTAATTTTCAAACTGTGGGCTCCTGAAAAGCATAAAGACCCTACGCAATTTAAACTATTGGCAATAGCTTTGTATTTCCACAGTTGCTTCTTGCCAACTCAAGGTTGAAAACCACTGATTTAAGAAAGCCCTAGCAAAACACAGTTCTCCCAACAATTTAGGTTTGTTCAAGAGATAAATGCACTGTTCCTGCTGGATTCAAAAGATCATATGCAAAATGGACTTCCACATGGCCTGTCTCAACTGAGCACTGAAGCTCCCAAACTGCTGCACGTCACTCAAGAAAAATTGCAGAGGCAAGATCAAGGGATTAGATTTTGTGAAGAGTTTACAAAAATACTCCTGTAAGATCTGAGAACTAGGTTCTCATAGCATCTTAACATACAGTTCCAGACGATTACATTTTTATTAGTTTGTGTGAATGCACAGGATGACAAGGAGGACAGAAAAGTATAAAAAAAAAATAGAAATGGGAGGGCAGCAGTTAAGCATTTAACCAGAAATACCAAAATTAGGGTTATACTTGCTATAATTTTGTCCCCCAAGTATAAGCTAGAAAAAACCTAAACATTTATGGGAAACATTTCAGGGAAAAAGTTACTTTTTCTCCCTTCAAGAGAAGGCTTGGTACACTTGTCTTACACATCACATTCTGAAGTATGGATACTCATCTAAACCTACACATAGCCAACATTTCACACTTAGTTTTTCCCTCACACTTCTCCATTCTTCTCAAACTTGTAATATTTTGAAAGATATTAAGCTACAGTATGCAGATAAATGATAACTAAGGTCACTGAAACATTCTGCTTCCAGTCGAACAGGAGTACAACTTTTCCAAAGGACATTTAAAATCAGCAAGGGGCGCTCCTCCTACTTAGCAGTGAGGTCAATTAGATCAAGAAACTACCATAGAAACAAAAGTGTAGAAGTTTTTTCTAGGAGAAGTTTTCCTCGCTGCCTGTTTTGGAAATTAAGACTATCAGATAGCTGGGTTTTCCATAAGAAACAAGTAAGGCCCTTGTGATAAACCCTGGAAAAGAGATTATACTATCATATAAACTTCAGTTTCACTAATTACTTCAAAATATACAGGAGAACGCTAGGGATAAGGTAGCTATGCTCCTCCTTTTCTAAAGGATGTAAATGGAATCACTGCTTTAGGAAGATTGCTTTTAAGTTTTCTTCGGTCAGAAAAGGAAATTACCTCCATGCTTTCCTATTCTCTTGCTTTTGCAGAGCAAAACGGAAGTTATTAAGTGTCCACCTCTGCAGAGTTTTGTTCACGCAAAGGACACAATGGCATGGTTTCAGAAATGCATCTAGAGGTCATGATAAAGCATCACCTAGAACACAGCTTTCATCATTTTTGCCACAATTCTGAATCTTAACCCAGGAGATCACCAAACTTGAGACAATGTCTGCTATAACTCTAGCTTATCTTCAACTTGTTCATGAAAAGGACAAAATAACTGCCAAAGGAGCCAAGAGCCAAGCAAGCCAGTTTGCTATGAGCATTTAAACAAAGCCAATCCATTTTGTGTGTTCCAATATATTTTTATATTTCGTAGGACCTACAAGAGTGCACAACATAGGGCACAGGCTGAGAGGGCTCTTCTGGCCACAAGACTCCCCAGTTGAAGCGTAAAAGCACATTACTCCAACTAATCTGTGGCTATCTCATCACAAAGTTTCAAAACTAACCCACATGTTTGTCTGCACATTAAGCACAGTCGGAGTACATAAGAGCTTTGTGCGTATGAATCGCTGCAGAACTACCCTGTCCTTGCAAGGCAGGAGACTGAACTCAAAGTATATTACACAGGTAACATGGAGAGCTGCCACCTGTCACGTATATACAGTAGCAAAAGGAGCCAAACAGCACACTGCTACAGACTAACTGACACACACTCCTATGTGCTCAGGAGAACAGGTTAAGAGCATTAGCGTTATGTACTGGCCTGGAAGTACTAGACTGGGGAATTGCAAGCTGTGCGCTGAAACTTTCACATCCTTTGTTAGTATAACCAACAAAAAAAGAAACCAAGAAATGAAGAACTCTGTAGCTTGACTGTCTGTTCCTCTTCCTACTCTGGCAGTTACTCCTCTTTCGAAACATGACCACCACCCTAACCTAGTAACAGCAGAGGAGAGTGAAAGACCACATCAGATACACTCACCTACGCAATCCTCTCCAGCTAGATACTGAAATGCCTGTACTATAAGCATATGTAAAAAAATGCTCAAAGAGAACCAGGAAATTTTTCATTAGTAAACTCAACTCAAGAGTTAAGATTGCCTGGTGGCCTCTGATGTCTTTCCACACTGCTGGATTCAGCTTCTGAAAGCTTTCTTTGTTAATGAATACTAGGCTCTTGTCCAGTCCTCTCTTCTCCCCCTCTTCTCCCTCCCATAAAATATCATGGTCCTCAGGGCATAAGGAACATCCTTTGTCTCCCTGCAAGTCTCCCCTGTGCAGCCACTTCGCCACCGCTTCTGGAAAATGCAACAGGAATACCATCTTTTCTCTGTGAGAGGAGTGGAAAAAACAGATGGAGACATCATCTAATAGCAATTTTACCACATAGGAAGTGGTGTCCTGAAGAAATGTCGAAACACCATAACCTCTGCTTCGTCTTTCATATGCTGCGCTGAGTGCTGATGTGTAACTTAAATCTCCCACTCAGCTTTGAGAGTTGAATTTTTTTTTGTCAACTCACCATGAAACAACACACGATGATACTACAGAGCATACAAGGCAAAATAAATCCAAGGCAAAAGGCAGATGACTTGAAGATGTCCAGAGAAATAACAGTACAGCATTCTTTAAGAGAAAAAAAAAGATGCTTAAGCTCTCATTTCCCAAAAGAAGCTGAGGCCACGTGGATTTATCAGAGAGAACTAAGGAACCTCAGAGGACTGCAGGGATACTGGGGAGAGGCAGTGTAAAGCTGCAATTTCATTAACGAAGGTACTGGACAGGAGCATCCAACACGGTTGGGAAAGCAAAGCCCACAGTTCATCATCAAGGAGAGAGCATGGTATAACCCATGGCACTTTGAATAGGGAGAATGAAGCAATCTTCCTGCTACTGTAAATTAACACGATGCATACAGAAATTAGCACTTACTCAGCAAAAGACAACTTGGATTTGTGCATGTGTGACAATACTAACTGAATAGCCTCAACTCTTCATTCTCTGCCTCTCCATCCTCTGCAGATGTTGTAGCAAAAAAAAAAAAAAAAAAGAAAAAAAGATTGTTTTCCAGTCAGGTCTAGTCAGGGAACCGATTCACCAAGCTGCCACACATAGTTGTGCCAGCACAGAGGGGACTATTTAAACCAGCTTAGACAGCATTGCTGTGAAACATAACCACAGTCCGTAGCACAGTTGCAAGACAGAAGATGCAAACTTTTCAGGGAGTTTACACTCCCTGCCTTTGGAGGAGGCTATTCTGTTCTCTCCCCTTCACCCCATAGACATGATCCCATCCAGTGCTTCAGATGAGCTCTCCTGCTCATCTCATTCCTAGTTAGGATGACTCAGGTTACTAAGCATTACCAGAAGATTAGCTGGTTTTGCAGTCTTCTGTCCGTTTAGTAAAAACAAGCACTACAACCCCTTTCAGCCAGAGGTAGAGCCTAGATTGGCTCAGCCCATCCCATCCAATCCAACCCTGCCCTCAGAAAATCCCAAAAGTTTTGTATTTCTCAGAGAATTAGAAATATCCATCCCAGTAACCTCTGAGAACCAAAGCTTCATCCTCTTAAGAGTGAAAACATACGTACATAGAAGGGTGAGGAAGAGGATTGGAAAGTCCCCTGTAAAATCCTACAGTAGTGTCCCCTCCGCCCCAATCAGTATGACAGGACTACCTTTCTTTAACCCTATTAAATGTCTGGTTTTCCTCAAACCTTACCTAAACTGACTTTTAGGAAGCATTCTCACTGTTATTTCACATTAGCCATGAAAGAACACAAGTTCTCAGACAAAGAAGAGAAGAAAAAAAACCACCAAAAAACACCCCACAAGACAGTACTTGTCTGGGTGTAAGACAGCCTAAAATGGCAGAGCATTTAACCATTTAAGTACTATGCAACTAGGATTTAGACAACTGAGCACAAAAACCGGGATTTTGTATCATACATTCAATTAAAGTGCAGTTACTGTATTTCTGTACATAATAGTATTTGGAGTATCATCAATATATGGCACAAACTGTCAAAAAATAGCTTAAAAATTTAGTACAGTCCTTCAGGTATTCTTTTAAAATGATGCTGTTCCACAAAGCTGTAAATCTGTAGTACATATAGCTCAATATAAATACAACAAAGATTTTATCTAGGTGGATTTGGACTATTTCCTGCATGCACAGAATGAATTACTGTAATTCATTTTGAGAAGTTCTATTAAAAGTGGATGAACTCTGAATGTCATTAGCTTTTAGTTAAAAATTAAGTCAAAAAACCCCTATACTTCCTGCAGGCTGAACATGTCCCAAGAAGGAAACCTCCCACCTTGCAGTGATAGTTGCTACTTCACACAAATTAAAATAGATTTTTGTTGAAATGCAAAACAAACAAAGTGATTTGGCCAAGTCCAAAATTTCATGTTGCAGCCACCAGAAGAACTCAAGATGGTATAATACAAAGTGATTATCAAGATTTTTTTGAGTATGCTTTTGTTTGATTGGTATTGTCCCTGTCAGGGTAGAAGTTATTCTTCATTTGCAAATAGGGAAGCAAGGGCAAATCTGTAGTGATTTATAGTGAATCCAAAGAGATATTTGAAACAGACCTAGATTCATCCCCCGCAGTTCAACTTCTACTGTTCTTCAGATGCATACCATCCTTCCATGCACATTTAAAGTAAAGCTAAATATCAAGCTGTAAATTTCACTCCTTACAACTAAAGATTTTTATTTTTAAATGACAGCTGCCTCATTTTTTTCCTGGCATAACTTCGTCATAAAAGGGTAATTCTCCCTCCCTATATCCATCCTGCCAACAGGCAAAAATGTTTGTGTGTAGACCAGATCTTCTTGAACAGGCCTTCAGCTACCACACTGTAAAGTTGCTGTACAATTATTAATAAAAAAAGCCGCAAGCTGCATCTACATTACATGCAGGTTGAAATAAGGCAAACAGTACCACTTGCACATTTGTTGGGGACATGGCTGGGGGCATATCTAAAATAGACACCAGTTTAGAATAGCCCTAACACATTTCAACTTTTACTAGAGCTTATTTTAACTTGATTTTTATTATTATTGTTCATCAACATCGGGGCTATAACAAGCTTTCTCATTTTGGAACAGAGAAATACAATGTGCCCTTTGAACTAGAACTATGTTAAAACACTTGGAGACTCAAGCCAACTTCCAAAACAATGAGATAACACAGCTAACTGTTTGGAAGCACCAACTAATTCATATCACATACAGGCTGGAACTATACCCAAGCAACAATCAAGATAAGAAAATGTAATAAAGATTTCAGAATTATTCAGCTGTTATACACCTCTTGATTAATATTAGCTTCTAATACTTCCTAATATCTCATATTTCTTCCACAGGATCCACACTTTAGTCCTAAGTATCTTAGGTCATGGAAGACCACCCCTATTCAACAAATTAGTACACGGAAACAGATCAGGTACTTAGGTTGCAGGATCTCACCAGCAACAATCATTAGAAGAAAAAAAAAAAAAAAGAAAATACTTCAGCTTATTTTGACAGCTTAAGGGTAAAATCAAGAGCTAAGCAGCACCTCAGTGAAACACTGACAGAGCTCAAGATGACTGGAAATCTTAAGTGAATGTTACAAGTTTTCCCTTTAAATCGTCATTTTGCTCCTAAAACAAGGATCACTACTGGAGAGAACTAATGCATTCCCTTCCCTGCCACCACCCCCCCAACACAGGCTCTAATTCAGCCAGGGAGTCTCTAAGAGTACAGCTAATATTTAACAAAGGGCCAAGCATCACCAGCTAGTAGAAATGCATGCGACCACCTCAAACTATCACTCCAGTAAGCACACAGCACTGCAATGCGATTACTGCCTGTATAAAAGGTGTCAGGAGGGTTTCAGGGATCTGTGAGTTCTCTCCTCCCTCGAACTCCCCATTCCTTAGCTGATCTGATCTCATCAACCATTTCCAATTCAGCAAGTGTCTGAACAGCAGGTGACTGGAGGCTGGGAGAAGGAAAAAAAAATATTAAAAGAATAAAATCATCACATACATTTGTCTCTAGGTATCTGGTTTTGGCCACTGAGAAAGACGCTAACACTCAAGACTGGTAAAGAGAACACATATGTCAGCATCAAATAGTTATCATCTGGCATATCGTGTCTCTAGAATCAGAGTCCTACCAGGGCATCAAGACGCTGTATACCACTCCTGGCTACCCTTCTATGCTGTGGTTCAACAGCCCAATACATCTCACTGCAAAGAGAGCTTAGACACCCCTACTCCACACTACCCTCCACCTCCAGGCCACAGCATGATGCTCCCTCAACTGCATCACTGCATCAACAGAACTGCTCCCAGACCTGTCCTTCACCAGCTGCACCACCACCCTCCCCCTCAAAAAAGGGGCTTGAAAGGCATGACAAGGAAGTAAGGTTTAAGCCAGATCAGTTCCCTGAGTTACCTCCCACAAAAAGCTGCGCTGGCACAACCGAAGGTGCAACTCTCTTGACAGTTCAAGATGATTTATATCTCTGCTGCTGCATTCTCATGCTTTTCCTTTCTACCAGCTATGCATGCTCACCCTCTTCCTTGTGCTAGCACTGGTATTTGCTTGACCTGACAGGGAGCTACACCAGCAGAAAAATTATTCTACTCCCTCCAAAAGATGATGTTTTCTGCTAGCGTAACTCCCCTGAATTAGCTCCCTGTGGGCAAAGGAGGTCCTTCAGCCCTCCTGTGTTTTTTCCTCCCCTCAAGAGCACAGGCTTAGTTTGACAAACTGTCATGAGGCCACAGTCCAAGAGAGCAGCCTATTGCAGAAGCAAGAGGGGAAAGTGAATTACTTAAGCCACTTTTATTGCCAAACGCACTAGTTCAAACCACAGGCTTTATTTTTTCTGACTACCACACTGTGTGGTATTAAAATGACTTTTCAGGGAATGATGCTAAGACAAAGAATCACACACATCTCAGATTTACTTTCAGAACTAAGTATGAATAGGTATTTCTGAAGTAACAAGAAGGATCTTCCCATGCTCTGCTTACCCATATTTATCTATCAGTATTTATTACAGGAATAAATTCTTAAAGACTGCTACAAATGGCTAAGGGGAAACAGAACACTATATCATTTAACAGGTCAGCTTCCAAATCTCAAGGAACATTGTCAAAACTCAGTTAAAAAGACAAGAGAGATGTATTTGGGGCAAGGGGTTAAGATCACAGCATAATTTCAGCTGGACTACTGCAATAAACCTTTTATAATTCTATGACCAAATATCATAAATGAAAAAGGTAACAAATAACACATTTACATGGCCCAACAATTTATGCAAGATTCATACTAGGAACAGGGCAGGTCCCGAGATCTCATAAAGCTGATCAATTTAAGGTTGAAACTATTTATGACACAGTGCCATCAAGATAAAAGTCACATAGCACGGTTACACTTTGGACTTGATTTTTTTTTTTTTTTTTAAATGGTTTTGTACTTTACCTCCAAAAAATCCCAGTGAACTCTGTGCTTAACATTGTTCACAATATCTTTTGTTAAACACACACAGAGGGACTTTCACAGAGGGAAGTCTTTTGGAGGAACAAAACTATAACAAATTTAAGCATGAGGAAGAGATATGGAAGGGACAGAGGAGAAAGCAACTTCTCCAGGAGCTGGCAATTTAAATGGCTTTAGGGAAGTGGAACAGGGTGTGTATAAATGAGGGTGGCGGGGGGGGGGGTGGTGCTGTTTGTTTTAAGTTTTAGCACTTAGGGTTGCTAAGAACTTTAATAACTAAGTGTTTTCCTTGAGTCTGTAAGTAGCACAAACTTCTCTAGCTACCCAAGATTTTCTCAAAGAGCTGCATAATGAACATACACAATTTTTGCATTTCACCCCAATGGAAGATCTTCAACAGCAGCTTTGAAACTGTCCTTTCCCCTATTCCCCTTCCCCTCCCCGCCCCATTTATTCCTCACAGCTATCCGGTTAAACTCTGAGCTGCAGGACAGCTCCACTGGAGTATTCAAGGACCCAGCAACAGAGCAGCAGGGGCCGAGAGGAAGACAAGATGACATGCTGCAAGTAGGGAGTTTAGAAAGGACTAGAACAGGTGATCCCCAACGACCGAGGTAAGAAGAGATGAGAAAAGGAGACGTAAGTAAAATAAATCCTATTCAAGCAGAGGTGGAAGCCAACAGAACATTCCAAACATATCAAAGCTATAACCAAAATAAAACCCCATAAACTGGATCTAGAAGCATCAATAATTGGTTGGAAAGAAAACCCAGCACTTCTGTGTAGAGTCTGAGTTTCTCAGCAATGTATTGCCCTTGAATCGCTTTATGCTTGAAACAAGTTAATTGCTCCTATTAATCTGGAGTTAACAAGCATCTAGCACACACTTTTATATTACAGAAATTTAAACATTCAGTTGAAGCCAAAAATATATACGGTAGCAGTTACAACTCCTGGTGTAACCAAAAGCAGTGGTTCAAATCCCTGATAATGAACTAGGATGCTGAGCTAACTGACAATAAGAGGTTTAACTCTGCACACAAGGAACTAAAGTGAATCTGTGAATGTTATTACAGATTACCTACACTGAGCAGTCACCGGCAGATTATGGCCATATTTGCATACTTAAAAATAAAATGAGGATTTGTGCTCAATTAAAAGCAGGAAGCTAAACCAGAAGAGGCATACCAGTGTTCTGGTTAGAGATCTTTTAAGATCACTGTGGAAGTTCACAGCCTACCGTTGTCAAACCTATTTTACTATCTTTGCAGACACCCACCGAATCACTGGCCTAGAGCTGGCATTTACGTGTATGTTGGGTCTGGCAGAAAAGACCTCGATATCTTGCCAGGGAAAGAGAAAAGGGCGGAATCTGTATTTTGAGTGGAGAAAGTTACACGAGATGAAAGGGCGCCGGGGACTTCCTTTTCAAAAACCCCACATACTCGATCGCAAGGAGCCTGCATAACAACAAACGCGCACGAGAGAGGAGGAGGAGGGGGGGGAAAGGGGAGGCGGGGGGGAGAGAAGCAATCACACATCCTTGTAACGCCCGCGGCCCCGC
>JAVJGI010000065.1:24690719-24713924 GCA_035590275.1 Ibycter americanus | reverse complement strand
AGGAGAGAGGAAAAAAAAAGAAGGAGAGAGGGGAAAAAAAAGAAGGCGAGGGGGGGAAAAAAGAAGAGAGAAAATACAAAAAAAGAGAAAAAAAAGCCTGGGATGCTGTTTAAAATACCAGAGATCCATTATGTATTGACATGGGTCTAAGTAATACTGAGCATATACTATTGACCACCTGATTAGGATAGTGGAACGAAAAACAGCTGGAGGACTTTGAGAGGTTGTCAGGGGAGAAAACATAATGATAATGGGAGATACTAATTACCCCCATATAGACCAGGTAGATACCATATCGAAGAATGATGCAAAGACTGTATTTTTATCCCTGATGAATGAATAGTTCTTAGAACAACCACTCAGAGGAGCCAAGTGGAGGATGAACTCTTGATTTAGTCACAAGTAGTACATAGGAGGGAGTTTGAAATGTAATAGTGAACAGTCACTTTGTCATAACGAACACAATGTGCTCAAATCCAATATTACTGCAGGAGAGGAAAAATCAAGAAAAAAGTACACTGCAGTGCAGTGTAACTTAGAAGGGAGATGAGTATAGTCTCCTTCAAAAGGGAATAAGTATAAAAGTCAGGAGAGTAATTAAGAAGAATTTTAAAGTAGCCGATGATAGGACAAAATGCTTGCAATGACACTGAGACCCTGTATTTAAAACTTTAAATATGCCATCAAGCAAAATATGCTAACAAGAACAACAACAAAAATAATCTCCAAGTCTGGCATACTTAAACCACTGAACAAAGAAGACTTTTAGAAATAAAAAGACGTTCTTCAAAAAGTATAACTTATGGCCAAAGAAGAAATATAGAAAATCCCAAATTCTGCCAAGTTAAACAAACAAGCAAACAAAAAGAAACCACCAAAAAAACCCAACCCAACACATTTAGGCCAGCCAAAATATTTTTGAACAGCATCTTGCTGAAAACATGAAGATCACTAATAAAAACATGTTCTACACAGTAGGAGGAAGCCTACAGGAACTCAGGGGCCCAACAGCAAGCTTTAAGGGAAGAACAGTCAAGAAAAATGACCTTGACTAGGGGCTACTGTCACCAAACATAGCTGTGCACATCCAAACATTTTTTTGCTACGCATTGAGTATCCTACACTGCCTCCCAGGTAGCTGCAGTTTAACAGGAATGGGTATATGTATAATTTCTACTGCAGCTTGGGTCCAGCCTTGTAATTGCCTCACTCCATTAATGTGCCTTCCAGCAGGCTGAAGAAAATACTGCTGAAATAATAAGGTGGTGACTGATGGTTTCAGACTGGATTTCAGTCCCCATTAACTTACAGACATTTCGTTAATAGATGACTGAAGTGAATAGTCAAATGGGAAGCACCAAGGTCTGAGGAATTAGCCACTAGTCAAAGCACCACAAGAGAGAGGCAACAAAGACAAAACTGAGCCCAGCTTGTGGTTCTGTGAGGGGTTACTGCTTCACCAACCTTGCTCTCACATGGAGATGTTTAGAGATGTTGAGAGAGATGGGGATTAGGAAACAGCTGTCCATAGCACTAAGTGGTGTTGGCTGCTGTCACCTCTTTCCCTGATTGCTATTGGCACTCCAGAGATCCTGTCCTGCTCTGACCTGTTCCTTTTATCCAGGCCATTAATAGCATTGCCTTCTCTGGAGTCTGCCTCCAACAGCATCTGGAGAACTCTGATTTATTCATTTTCCTCCGGTGGCAGCTACAATTCATGAGCAGATACATCCTGCAGGTCTCTTCACTCTCGCAAGGTTGGAGGTAGCAGTCACTCTCATCCACTGGTGAAAATGGACCAGAGCGGGGTCTAACTGTCCGCTAGCCATCATAAAAGCCTAAGCATAGTCTGAGCCAGTTACTCATGCATTGTACCATGTGTTTCCCCAAAGGTTATGATCTTCTGTTATACACTTAATGTGCTGCTTTTTTTTTAACCAATTAAGTACTTTGCCTACATGCTAAGTGCAACCCCAGATCTTGGAAGTTCTGGTACACAGACACTGCCCAGTCTGTACATCTTCATTGCCCAACACCGTAAATGCCCCATGTGCACTTCACGAGGCCTTTGATGGACTATAGACATCTTACCTGTTAGCTTTATGAGGCCATTTGAATGATGCTGTCAAGAATGTCCACTCTCGTATTGCATGGCTATAGCTGTCAACCTTTCATTTTCTAAGCCTGTGCAGCATTGCTCTAGCGAACAAGTGGTATTCGGGAATGCCTTTGCCCTCAGGTACTTGAAGGAGAGCTTCTTTATTTAGGGACAAGTTCCAACTGTCTCTAGGTAACAGGGAAACTGTATTTTCTGCTGCTTCTCTACATACTTCCTGCCTCTAAAAATAAGCTATTTAAAGATGCAGTTTCCAATACTCACTGGTTCACCTGGGAACAGAGCTTGTACGCAATATTGTTACCGTACACAATTTCACAACCTTGTAACTCACCCACTGACTAAGCCTTCTAGCTACACTCAATTTACCTTGCTTAGTGTTTCCACATGGACTTGCGGGTCTCCCTTGAATTAAGCCAGGAGGTGTTAAATTCATTTGCTCTAGCAGCACTATCTCCTAAGGCTCAGTTGTCACCTAACCAGAATTTTCTGAGGTCAAACTAGAAACACCATGTCATTTAACTCCCCCATCCATTCTCAGGACAAGTTGTTCTTCTTAAGATTTTGTGACAGCCTGTGGCCACTGATTTTGTAGGCTTCTTCCCAAGTTCTGCTATTTGCTGTGGTCACATCAGGCAAGCCAGAATCTTGGCATACTGGCAATGCGATGAGCCAGAGGATGGTGCACCTTGACGCTTCTTGGGATGCTTGGCAGAGGCAGAGTATGCCGCCTGGAACGAAGCCACAGAGATAAGTACATGTGGAAGCTGGCTGGGTGCACCTGGTCAGTAGGAGGAGAGCAGGAAGTTGTGAAGCATTGCTAGTAAAGCAGGTCATTGTAAGGATGTAAGAGGAAATGATATGGATAAGATATGTCCTGAGAAGGTGTGAGAAGGGGTGGTAAAAAGAGCTTTGCACAGGTATTCTTGGGGGCTGGCTACAGACAGACCAGATGCAGTCTCGAGTGTACACTGTGCTGTCTCTAAGGCTATATGAAGAATAAAGAGTAGAAATTATGCAATTATAGGAGCCTTTAATTTCCCAGTGAATGCCAGGCAATAAACAGAGGCAGAATAGCAGGGCTCAGGTATCCTCTGACAAGACAGAAAACAAACTTCCTTATCGATCCACTGTAACATAAAACATAACATTATTTCAGGCATGGTTTTAGTGGCGTGGTGAGATTGCTGTATCAGTGAGGCAACAGACCGGTAGGGAGAAGCAGACATCCAACACAGGCAGAGCCTGCAAGGAGAGGGGTGGGGGAAGAGGAGGCACAAGCCAGCTGTGGTTAAAACCCAAAAGTGAGTTTTACTCTGTTTCAGTAAGGGTGGTTAGGGGAACACAGGGAATGATGAGATACCTAATGAAACAGGAAGAGGGCAAAAGAAGTTATACTCAGATGAGTTTCTTAGACTAAGACTTTCAATTCAGAGTTAAGGATGATGCACTATGAACCAGGAGAAACTGCTGCTAAAGGTGAAAGCGAGTCCCAAGGTTGGTAAGGACATATAGGAGAGACTGCCCAATCTGCATCAAAAACAAGCATGACCAGGTTGCAGGGAGGATATCAACTGTGTATCTTAGGAATAAATTTGGGTTAGTAAATCCATTGGTAATTTCAGAAGAGCCAAGTGCAAGCTCACAAAATGTGGAGGCAGCACCAGGTTAGGAGGGGTTGCAAGTGCTGAGAGAAGTAGGGGACCTTGACCTTGTCAAGGGATGGGGGAAGTAGCATGAAATATAACAGTAGAAAGGGCAAACTTGAACACTTGGGAACCAGCAGGAAGGACATTTGCTATAAACTGATGAAATGGAGGCACCAAAGGAATAAAAAGACCTTACTGCACTGAAAGATGAATGTGAAGCAGCAACGTGATGCTTCTGTGAAAAACGAATGGCATGATGCTAGGATGCATTAGACAAGTTATTTTTAGCAGAGACAGAAACATTATTGCCATTGCGCAAGGCATTGTGAGACTTCTTCCAGAATATCCTTAGAGCTCTGTATCCAGGAAGGATACATTTCCACTGCATGAAAAAAACCCCTATTTGGATACCAAGACAAACAAGCACCAGCTGATGAAGATCTACTAGAAGAGTTTGGCTTGTTCTGGCCAGACAGGCGCTGAGAGGGGACAAGTGTATTTTTGAAGAACCACTGAAAAAAATTGTAAATAAGAAAATGTTAATAAAATCTTAAAGACATACAATAATGACACAAAATAGTAAGTTTAGATGGTGACTTGGAAAGTTTCTAGCCCTACCAGGAGTGAAGTTCTGGACCAGCCTTCCAAGAAGGGTAATGAGGTAGAGAAACCCAGATCAATTTAACGGACAGTTTGATAGAACTCCCTCCATAAACTTGTAAGTGGAGGAGCGCTGGAGACGGGCAGTTCAGCCTGGGACAGCTCCTGGCTGGCTAAGGAGTCAGCAGCGCTAAGGTTGTTTGGAAGAGGTGCTGCTTCAACTCCAGACTTCCAGGTTCCTGATGGTCACTGTGAAGATGAAGAATAAACAATTTCCCCCTCAATTCGCTTCTAAAGGTACTGAGGTTTTCCTTCTTCGGGAGCACTAAAGACAAGCTCTGGGCCTCATGCATTGGTGCTCCCAGCATTACAGTCCCGGAGGTCTGCTCACACATTAGGCTTAACGCTATTGCCAGATTAGGGTCAGGAGGGAATTTTCCTGGACTGACAGAAAAATTGTGGTTGCATTTTTTTGTGTGGTTTTGGGTGGGGTTTTTTTGCTTTGGGTTTTTGGTTGTTGTTTTTTTGCACTTCTCCAAGTTCACATCCATCTTTTAGATCCTATGTAATTTTTTTCACAAATTCTTTGCCATCACCAGACTTTGAGACCTGATGGTCCCTTAATCTCCCTGCTGGCTTCCTGTGACACGTTACAGCTGCAGCTTTTTTGCGGAGAGGAGTCAGGAAGCACTTGCAGCGCCTGGTTTGTGGGGTGAGTGGAGCAGATGTCCAGCGCAGAGGCACCAGCAGAACATTCATTGCACCTTTACTAACAACTGCAGCGCACTCGACTATATGGTGGCCCTGGAGGACTGCCCCAGTGCGAACACAAGTACACATGGTAACTGCGAAAGCAGCTGTAAGAGGGAACATGGGAATTAACCCCGGCTCTCAGCTGTACAAGCACAGATTTAAAGCATGCACAGACACTGGCTGGCCTCCAGGGCTTGCTTGCAGGCAGGAGAGGATTTGGGACAAGGAACATGTAAGAGCACAGAAAAGGTGTGAGAGTGAGGGAGCCCCAAACCTGCGAACTCTGCATGCCATAGGGGGATGAGGTGTCTCTCCCAGCTCTCAGGGGCTCCTCTGAGCACATGTTTCCTGATCCCAGCACCAAACTCCCATAGCCCCTCTCTGCAGACACCCTGAAGCTGGGTACCCCTGTGAGGCTCCCAGTGGGGAGGCACAGACACAGCACAGCAGCAGCCTCTGCTCTGGGTCAGGACCTCTGAGCCCTTGGATGTGCGGAGTCAGTCTGAATCTCACAGACTGGGGGTCCCAAGGAAGGGAATGGGTACAAACAGCAAGGAGCACTGCATAGCCAGGTTCGTGCCTGGCACCTCTCCCCATAGAGGTTCCTGTCAGCTTTCAGGATGAGCGCAGAGTATTGGATCTTAAGCGTGAAATACTAAGCATCGAAAAGCACACCCACCTCAGTACAATGCAGGTGCTGGTAGCATCCAACTCCAAGGTCCCAGAATAGCCCTTCCCAAGGATAGGGGCTCTGCTGTTGCTGAGGAAATGTTGAGATCCTCAAAATGATGAGGACAAAGGCTGTGCAGCCTCTAGCCCCAGGCAGAGGTGTGCAAGGAGTGCTGCTGTCAGACTCTCCTGCTGCCCCACTGCCTTTTGCACATGGGGTCCAAACCAGCTTATGTGCAGAGCACAGGTCCCTCATCTTCCAGGTTTTAACCATGATGAAAGACCACTCTGGATGACCTAGCTGCTTTCTAGCCTGTAGGTCACATTCAGGACATACTAATGCAATTGGGAATGAGAAAGGAAAGAGAGGAGGAAGGTGTGAAATCAGCATCAGTCCCTTGAAAATTTGTTCCAGTGAAAGGGCACAGATGGCAGGGCCTGGGTGCAGGGAGGGCTAAGGACAACCACAAGAGAGGGGAGCCTGCAGCAGGAACAGAAGGGGAAAGGTTGAGAGTGCCTTGAAAAACAACAGAGTGAAAACCCCAGCTATACTTGGTGACCTCTCAGAAAACACCCCTGTGTAGTCCCCAGCCATGGGCTGCTGCAGCTCAGGGCAGAGCCACTCACACAGCCAGCAAAGGATGCCAAAAGATGCTGCAACTTGTAGGAGGAAGGCTGACTGTCCTATGTGCACCGTGTGCCTTGGGTGAAACAGATTTGCTTCCAAGAGACTCCCCCCAGGAGCTGGGGTCCCTACAAAGCCCCAGCTCTGCTCCTCACCTCTGGCATGCCTCTAGCAGGGAAAACCCCTGCAGGTACTGCTGATGCCAGTGTTGCAAAGGCTGTGCGCAAGCTGCACTCCAGTCTCTTCTAAAGGTCATCTGCAAGGCAAGGGGGGCTGTTCTGGGCCAGTGATGTGGCCACCTGCAGGACTTACCTATTGGTGTGCAAACAGGAGAGCCAAAGCATGGCTTTGCCATAGGAGGTCCAGGTCCCAACTCTCAAACTGGGCTGTCCGCAGCACAGCAGCGTGGTCCAGCTGGCATGGGGGAGGCAAACAGAGCTGCCTGCTATCGAGCCAGGGGCTGTCCACGCACGCAACAACTCCACCCAGAGCCAAAGGCAGGCATGTCTCACTTGTGTTAGAGCTCAGGGGATGCATCCGTGCTGCCCTGCTACCACAACAGCCATAGTCACCTCTGCGGCTGCAGCCATGCCTGCTGGCTGCAGGGTTGAACAAGGGATGTGCTCCAAATGCTGCTCCTCACTGCTGTCCCCTGATCCTCTCCAGACAGCTCCTGCCAGCATCCACACTTCCAAAGAGCTGACTGTGAACTGCTTCCTGCTCTCCTACCTCCTCTGTGCAACGGTGCCTTTGCCGATGGCTGAATAGCAGGAAAACACCTTTCTGCAACTCTCACACCCTCCACAACAGACCTTAAATCAATAACCCCAGAACACAGGGCCAGGTTATTGCTAACGGAAACCATTAAACTGTAACACGGTTAAAGCCAGGCTCTAACACTTGAAAGATTTATAGGGCACAACAGCAGGGTGTTAATTCTTTTGGCAACACACACACTTTCACACTCCCTGACTTCCCCCACTTACAGGAGCGAGGAGAGGGGACCATGTGCAGCCCAGCCCCAGGAACAGAAGGATACAGCCTCACTCACACTGCGGCCAGTAGCATACGCATTTGGGGGACACTGTACTCACAAGGGCTACCGAAATGTATACACCTCAGGTCCGTGGGGTAGTGCATCCCCAGGAGTCCCAGGGATTGTTCTGCCAGGTGACATCACCCACACCCAGCTCTGGCTTCCCAGTGACATTCCCAGCTCTTGACTGCCTCTGCAGCTGCAGCAGAGGTTTATGGAAAGGCTGTGAAGAAACTTTCAGACCACCTAAAGCAGTTGGAGAAACCAACCCAGCTCTTGGGCACATGAGCCCTTCCTCAGACTTGAATCAGCCTACAGCTTGTGGGTGTTTTCACAGCTGGATGGTCCGCACGCCCTCAGTGCTGTTGTGGCAGCTCAGAGACTGGGGAGACGCTTGTCAGCACCACGATCAGCTCAGCTGCCCTGGGCAGGAGGGGCTGCATGTGTGTGCTGCAGCAAAAGGGGTTTGCACCGACTCCCAAATAGGGACACACATATCCTCACCGAGTCCCTGCCAGGCCCTGGCTTTCACTCTCTCCTGCCCCACCAACATCCCTGGGAAGAGCTCCATTACTAATTAACGGCCCCCTGACCACCTCCCCCTCCATCCTGCTCACAGCTTTGCCTGCAGCCGCCTCCTTGGACCCTCCCTTGTGCAAAGTCCAGGGCCAGGCAGGAGAGGACAAGGTGGGGTGTGCCGTGGGGGCTTGCCCCAAGGCTCACCCCACTGGCAGCCTCACTGCACCCCACATACCTGAGGCACTGTGGGGGCCTCCCCAGGCCAAGCTACAGAGTGGCACGAGTCACCCAGCATGCAGGCAGGAACATCCCTCTCCATCCAGGGGAGCAGAGAGGGCACAAGTGAGCTCCAGCCATTGTGCTTAATGCCAGACCATAAGATTGCTGCAACACACCCCAGGCACACCCCCCAAGGGCCTCAGAGCCAGAGCACGGTCCAAGTGGCAGAATCAGCTTTGCTTACCCTTTGACCATGCATCACACTCTCTGGACACTCCATCCTGAGTTTATTGCTGCTATTTCCCTCCCTGATCTCCTGCTAGAGGAGCGGGCACTGCCTCCATCAAGCAACAGGTCTGCGGGAACTTTAACCAGCCTCTTCCCACCCCAGGCACTGCAAGGAGTGCTGGAGGGGTTCATCCCCTGCCCGTCCCTTCCCTCCATGCTCCCCCAGCTCTGCAGAGCCCATCTGGATGGCTGCAGGCTCCCCCATCCCAGGGTGTGCTGAGAGGGGGCCCAACCGGGCACCACTGCACCCTGAGCAAGCCTGTTCCAGTCCTGAAGCCCAGCGTGCTCGATGCCATCTTGGGGTTCCTAGCCAGCACTGCCAGCTCAGCTCCACTCTGGTGCCAGGGATCCCTGGGCTTGTCCCAGTCCAGCAGCAGCCCAAGGCAGGGCTTTTCTCTGGCTGCCAGCACAAAAGCGGGGTGCAGAACCCCAGCACTGCTAGTTCAGGGTGAGGTGCAGGGAAGATGCTCGGCAGCAGGGCCAGGCACATTCCCTTGGGGACTGCCTGGGATCACATGTTTCCTCTGTGAGCTGCAGCTTGCTGGGAAGGCCTGGACAGGCATCCTGCATCCCCTCCCTGTCACTGTCCATCCTTCCTCTGCCAAGCACCATCCCACTGTGCTCTGCCCGCTGTGGATGCCTGTAACCTCTCTGCAGTCACACCAACACCTCTCCCTCGGGGGACACCCAGAGATGAGGTGTCAGACATCCCCCTTCTTCTGGCAAGCTGGAGCAAAACCAGCGAGTGGGCTCGAAGGAGGCAAGGCAGACAATCGTAGTCATGCAACGCTGCCCTCAGAGCAGGCAGAACCCTGCCTGTGCTCCACCCAAAGGCTTGAGCCCCCAGTACCCCGGCCCACAGCAGGGAGCGGCAGTGGAGGATCTCGCACTGCCCCTCCGTGGCCACCACGGGAGGTGCAGGTGGCCCCAAAACCCGCCGGGTGCCTCGGGGCCAGGGTGCCAGAGTCCTCACTCCAGCAGAGTCCAAGAGATGGCTGGAGGAGTCTACACTGCCTGTCCTCACAGATGCATTCAACCCGTGCAAGGCCATTTGGGGGCAGCCACAGACCCCTCAAAGCAGCTTGGTGACGCCAGTACTGCCCCACTTTCCCCAGACACCCCACTCCTGCACCCAGTCCCCGATCTGTGCTACCTCTCATGGGGCCAGACCCCAGTGTCCTGAGGGGGCACAGCCCAAGCCCAAGCCTGGGAAAGGCCCACACGAAGGAGGAGACGAGGCAGCGCTGCTGTTTGGGCATCCAGATTTATTACACAGCTGGGGCAAGCCTGGGGCTGCCACTTGCCTGGGCCCCTTCGGTCAAAGGCAAATGACCCGTCCTCCTTAAATATTGGTTATAAAACAAATTTCTTTTTTTCCTTTTTCTTTTTCTTAAAAACCCCTTCTCTCTCTCTCTCTCTCTCTCTCTCCATACTTTTTTTGTCTTTTGTATTTGAGTATAAAAGTGGGGGCGGGCGCTCCGCCTCGCCTGCCGCTACCTCCGCAGGCTGCGCTGTGCCTGCCGCAGCAGCGTGTCGAAGTCCAGGGAGTCAAACTTGCTCTTGACAGGGGCTGGGTCGAAATCCTCCCGGTTTGAGTCTGGAAGACATGGGGAGAGGCTGCCTTGAGCCATGGGGACATTGGCACAGTTCCAGCCATCCCCACAGCAACTCCTTCCCATTTCGCTTCACGTGTCAACCTCTAGACCCAAAACTGGGCTGATGGAGGATGTAACCTGGCCTCCATCACGGCGCCAGAGAGATGGGGAACCCTAGTCCAAATTCCCTCGGGGCAGGACTATCCCTGGACGTGGCCCTGCCCAGCCGAGCCTGATCTGACCCCAAGGAAGGGGATCCCTACCCTTTTGGGAAGGAGTGAGGATCCAGGGTGCCAACCCCCAACTTGGGGGCTGCACAACTCACCCAAATCAGCATAGTTCCTCCTGCAGAACTGCCGGCGGCCGCCGAAGCACAGATCGAAGGGCTGCTCGTCTGGGCGCCGCAGCTTGTGCCCGCTCTCAATGGCAGCAAAGGCTTCCTCAGCATAGCGGTAGGTGACAAAGCCATAGTTGTCTCTGGAGCCGGAGGAGGAAGGAGATCATCAGCAACACAGTGTGTTTGTCCCTGCCTTCGTCGGCGCCATCCCCTTGAGGAATGGGAAAAGGGCCAAGAGGAGCCATCCCTGGGAAGGGGCTGCCCCACGTCCCACAGCTCTTACCCCTCAGAGCGGAAGTGCAGGGTGCACTCCTCGATGTCCCCAAACACAGAGAAGCGGTGCCGCAGCTCCGACCGTGTCATCCTGCTGGGGATCTTGCCAATAAACACAACTCGCCGCTCCTCCTGTGGGCAGGGATGCATAATGCCATGAGATGGGAACTAGGCATCTCTGAGCACTCCTAGTGAGCAGAACCTCTCACACAGCATCCCTCCCTGCATCGCCACCCATCACACCATGCCCTGGCTAGAGCCTCCCAGCAATGCTGCCTGCGAGGCTGAGACCCCACAGCTTTCTGAAGTGATGGAGGGGCTGGTGAGGCTGCATCTGCAGTGCTGCGTCCAGTTCTGGGCTCCCCAGTCCAAGAGAGACGGGGAACTACTGGAGAGTGTCCAGTGGAGGGCTGTGAAGATGATGAGGGGACTGGAGCACTTCCCTTATGAGGACAGGCTGAGAGAGCTAGGCCTGCGTAGCCTGGAGAAGACCGAGAGGGGAGCTTATCAACACATACAAATATCTTAAGGATGGGTGCCAAGAGGATGGGGCCAAGCTCTTCTCAGTGCTGCCCAGCAACAGGACAAGGGGCAATGGGCACAAACTGCAACACAGGAAGTTCCAACTGAATCCAAGAACCTCTTTACTTGGAGGCTGTCAGAGCCCTGGCGCAGGCTGCCCAGAGAGGCTGTGCAGTCTCCTCTGGAGACATCCAAACCCACCTGGACACAATCCTGTGCAACCTGCTCTGGGCGAACCTGCTTTAGCAGAGGGTTGGACTGGATGATCTCCAGAGGTCCCTTCCAAATCCAACCATTTTGTGATTCTGTGAAATCTCCAGCCCCAGCTTTCCAGCCCTCCAGCACTCACTATTGCACGTTCCTTCTGGAGAATCCTCTGCCTTTGGTAGTGGTCCTGTGTGTCGTAACTGTACCTGGCAGGGCAGAAACCAGACACATGAGCTACAAAGTCATGGGGGTGCCAGAAGAGAGTGGTCCTGGACACAAGAGAGATACTGAAGCAGTGGGTCCGCCCCTGCCTGGGACACAGGAGACCAGGAGATGGATTGGAGGGAGCTCACACCCCTGCAGAGTGGCCTCACTCACCTTCTCCGCCTGTTACTCCTCCTGCGGGGCGAGGGGGAGCGGGAGTGGGACTGGCTGCGGGATGTGGACCTGGACGAGTAGGAGGACGTTGATGATGAGGATGAGGACCTGTCCCGGGACCTGCCACATGACCCACAGCTGGAGCGGGAAGAGGAGCTGTGGGAACATCTTGAGCGGTACCTGGTGGAAGCAGAGACACAGCTCAGTGCCGTGCCAAGCCGAGCCCTCCCCATGCCCAGCACCATGAGGCTCCAGAGAAGAAAAAGACCTCCATTCTCCCCAAGGTACCCAGCACCCCACTCACACCAGACCCATCCCCGGGGGGGGCTAGGCTATGGAAACCTCTGCCCAAGTTTGCCAGGGCAGTAATGACACTACAGATGTGCTGGCTCCAAATGGATATTGGCATCCACAGATGTCCACTTGGCTCCAAACCGCAGTGAAAAGGGAGCAGGCTCACAACAGGCACAGGCCCTGAAGAGCAAGAAATAATCACAGGGGAACTGTATAGCACATGGTTGCAACTGGGCAAGGGCTCAGGAGGGGCCAGGGCTGCTATGCTGAGCCCCACACGGCGCACAGGATGACACCAGAGCCATCACACATGTGTTGCACTCAACCGCCACATGAATGGAGACTGTACATGCCTCCAACCACACCGAGGGATGCGGCATGCACTGGGAAAGGGCTGGGCTTCTGTGCCCACAGCCTCCTGCCTACAACAGCTTCTCTGACAAGGCCAGGCAGAGCTTAAGGGCAGCAGGACTGAATCCCCTCTGGGACCAAGCGGTGCTACCTGCAGCCAGGAGCAGGGTACCTCTGAACATGCTGCACACAGGTGGTCCCTGCCATAGGCAAACCCAGGCCCCAAGTGCGGTGTGTTGCCTGGTACTGCCACATATTCTCCTGGAGGACAGCAGGTCAGGATGGCCCACTCCATAGGGACATTCCACAGCATAGGGCCAGCTGCCTTTGGAAAGCCAAGCCAGACAGGACAAACCCCTGAGCTACACATCTCTGGGACATGGCACGATATACATGCTCTTTCCAGCTCCAGTCTCCACACCTACGGGCCACTGATGGAAGGGTCTTGTTTGAACAAGGCCTTCATGCCCAGTGACCTGGGACATCTCCAGAACCAGCTGACCACTCAGGGAAGGGCAGATGAGGGATCCCTTGCCAGCTCCAGCACCTCCCACTCCAGCTGGGACCAGCTGTGCATCACTCAGATGCACAAGGACTCCAAAAGAAACGTATCCCACAAAGACCGAGCTGCCCCACTTTCCTACACAGCCACCTCCGTAAGGAGTGCAGGGAGCCCCTGAGGCAGCCGTGCCAGATGGGTTTTTCTCTGCTTGCTTCCATCACATCCCTGGAAGGCTCCTCTATGGCTCATTTCTACACCTAGGGCTGCACCAGACCCAAGGCACAAACACCAACACCTGCAATAATACCCCAGGAAAAGCACCCCAAAAGCCAAGGTGTAGCCAAGGACTCACACTATGGTGTTCCAGGAGTAAGGAAGCCTGGCTCAGCAGTGGCCTTGCAGGCACATCTGCCCAAACATGGGGTTCAGCCAGACACCCACCAGTAGGGTGTCGCAGCAGCTCCCCCAAGTCTCTGTGAGCCAGGCACCCCTTCAGAAGGGCCACAAGGACAAAAAGGTCAAATACAGCCATTAAATATGTCCATAAAGAGGTGTCTGGGCACCCTCACAAAAGATCGGCCACCAGACAATTGTCCAAAGAGCAAGCAGACAGATGCTCCACTGCTTACCTTCGCCACCGCTTGGGTGGTGGGGAGAACGACCGTGACCGGGATCGGGAGGATGAAGAGGAAGATGAAGATGATGACTCGCTAGCTCCATCCGAACTGGAGCTGAAAGAGCGGCTGGCACGACTCCGGCCAGCCCTCCAGCTGCTGGCAGAGGGGCTGGGTGAGTCCCGGGGTCTCCGGTAGCAGCGCAGGGACCTCTTGGCAGCAGCACGGCTGGGCTGGGCACTGGGAGTCCGCATCTCCTGGTCCCGGCAGGGGGATGCAGCTGGAGACAGGAGCACCGAGGTGGGGGGGCTGCTGCACCTGGCGGTGGCTTTGCTGGGAACGCTAGTCCGATAATCCAGGGGGGCTAGGCAGGCCACCCCCAGGGGCTCCTGGCTTGGCCCCACGGTGGTGGTGGGGGCTAGCAGGGTGGGCTTGGGCTGGTCCAGCGTCCGTTTGGTTAAGGAGGAGATGGGTTTGATAGTGATGTCCCGGTGGTGTTTGACATTCCAGCGGGAGCCGCCCTCAGCAGGAGGCTGTGAGCCAGGGCTGCCGTTGCTCTCCGGCCGCGCCGCACCTGGGATGCAGTAGTCATGGTCTCCCGAGCAGACATGGCTGGGGGCTGGCGCCAGGCTCTTCCCCTGGAGCTTGTTTGGGAGCAGCGGCTTGGCTTTCATCAGCTTGGCTGTCTTCTGGGGCCCTTCCTGGGGCGTGGACCCAGGCGACTTGGCCTTGGCCAGCAGCGAGACAGCAGGCAATGGCTTCCAGAGCTGGTGGGGGGGCGTCGCTGGGGGGGTGAGGCCTGTGAGAGCACCGGTGGGCTTTCAAGAGCAGCCCCTTGCTGCAACCCACCCAGCTAGCACTCCCTCCCAGCCCAGCTCCCCTCAAGCCCCATGGTCTCCCCCAGTCCCATGACAGCCCCTGCCAGGACTCGGCAGGCTCCCCTGCCTTGCCCTGGGCATTACCTGCCACGTTGGCCAGCTCAGAGGCCTGCAGGCCATCCGGGGGCTTCCTGTCCTGTTGGGTCTCAGGCCTGAGAAGGGGAAAGAAGCTTTGTCAAATGTGGCAGCCGAAGACCAGCCCCAGTCCCCATGCCTGGGGCACCCATTCGAGCTGCCCCACTGGCCTGGCCAAGGGGGCAGAGGATCCAAGAGAGCTGCAAGGATGGAACTTGCATAGCCCAGTCATGACCATCACTGCTTCCCCCAGTTTTTCCCCCTCAGTGCCAGCTCTGGCCCCCAGCCCAGCCCCTCCTGGGCTTGTGGACACAGCCCCTGGCACAGTTCAGACCCCGCCAGGACTGAGAGCTGCCCCACGCCCCCGCTGAAGGCAGGGCTCAGCCCCCTGCCCAGGCTCCACGCTGCAGCACTGGCTGCAAAGGTCTTGGTACTCACCCTGAGCTCCCCGTGGGCCGCCTGTCCTCAGGGGGCCGCACAGGAGCCTCCTCCTTCTTGGCTGAAAAGAAGAGCAGGTGGATGAGGGTGGTGAGAGGCTGGGGCTGGAGAGCAGGGGGTGGACCCTGCACACAGAGCGGGGGACACAGGGAGCACCCTGGGCACAGCCGGGGAGAGGTTTCGCAGCACCCCAAACCCAGATTCCAGCAAGGGGAGCTGCACACACCCCCCTTCCTTCCCAGACTCTTCACCAACCCCTCAGCCGCCCTAGGGACCCCTGGCCACTTTCATAGGCCAAGGAGACAGGGGCAAAGACACTCCCAGGACAAGGCACCCAGGCAGGGTAGCATCAGCCTGCAGGCAGCAGTGTCCCAGCCCCCCCACTCCCACCCCACCACAGGGAGCACAGGCAGCTCAGGGAGGCTGGCATGGCACAGAGGGAGCCCCATGGGGGACAGCACAGCGCATCCGCACCTTCAGACTTCTCAAATTGCTCCAGCAGGCTGGACAGGTCAGTGGCTTCAATCCCTGGGCCAGAAAGAGAGCACAGCAAGTCTGGTCAGCGAAAATCCTCCTGGCACCACAGGGATGCACCCCTGCCCCATCCTCCCCCTGTATCAGCTTTCCCGGATGAGGAGGCAAGTGTTGGGGAGGAGCAGCGGCAGAGCCTGCAACAGGTCTGCCTCTCCCGCAGCAAGGACAGGAGCACCCAGCTCTGCAGACCCAGGAGGGACCTGTTTGGGCACAGCCAGTCCAAACCATCCACTGGAGGCAACGTCCTGGCAGAGCACTGGGAAGACTGCAAGCCTGCGGGCACAGCTTTGCCATCCTTGCCCCTAGAAGTGCTAGGAACCAGTCCCGCTACCTGGGCTGCCGGCAGTGCTGCAGCCTCACCAGCTGGCGATGCTCAGCCTAATGTCCCACAGTCCTCCCACTCACCGATCTCGCTGATGAAGGCTTGCACGATGTCCTTGCTGTTGTCACTGGGCTGTGCTGGGCTAAGGAGCGGCTGGTGCCTCCATGGCCGTGCAGTGGGTGCCTTGCTGGGCAGGCTGCTCTCTCGACTCGCTTTCAGTGGTGGTGCTGCAGCCTGGGGGGTGGATTGTTGGCTGGGGGGCTCCTGCCCAGCGGCTGCCTGGGGCTCCAGCAGGGCTTTCTCCACTGCTTCCTTGCCTGGCCCTGCAGCCTCCTCCGTGCGGTGGGTGCCAGGGGACTCCCCAACAGGGCCAGCGGCAAGGGACACCTCTGCAGCACAATGAATGGCAGCTGGGGGGGCCTTTGGAAGCTGGGTGGGGGTTTCAGCCTGGGGGTCCTCCAGAGGCTGGATGGGGGCAGCCTGGGGTGCTGCCGTGTGCTGGGCTGGCGCTGCAGGAGAGACCCTGCTGGGCTGGGCAGTGGCAGCCAACGGGGCTGCCTGGGGCTGGGCAGGGGCTGGAGGGGCCTTGGGGAGAGAGCTCTCCCCCGTGAGCCGTGCCTGCCTCCTGGGGTCCGACACCCTGCTGGTCACTGGCCTGGCCGGGCCACCTGCAGCCGCCACCTCGCTGGCCGGGGCGGTGGGCGGCTGGGTGGGGAAGGCTGGTGGCTCCAGGCAGCTGAGCGCAGGGGCGGCGGGAGGCTGCCCGTGCAGGAGGGCCGTGCTGGGGTGGCCACCAGCTGGGAAGGTGGCAGCACCTTGCAGTGCCGCTCCGGAGTCCCCATAGGCCAGGGGAGGCACCGGAGGTGGCATGGGGATTCCTGGCCAGTAGGATGGTGGTGCCCACCCTACTGGGGCATAGGGACCACCAGGGCCAAACGGAGGTGGGGGCGGCACAGTAGGTGGGGGCCAGGCCATGGCTGGAGGTGGGAGGCCAGGCACCACATGAAAAGTACTGGAGGAGCCGGCACTGGGTGGCGGGGGCAAACCATGGCAGCCCACAGGCTGCGGGCTGAAGCAGGGCCAGGAAGGCACTGGTGGATAAAGGGCATAAGCACCGGCAGAGACTGGTGGCATCCCGGTGGGGGCTGCCCCAGTGGCTGGGGGCACATTTGGTGCTACAAAAGGCATTGGTGTTGATGGGGGTGGTGGAGCCGTGGCAGGTGCTGGAGTTGTGGCGGGTGCCGGAGCTGAAGCCAGAGCAGCGGGAGCTTTGCCAGCAGGAGAAGGGACAGCAGCAGGGCTGTTGGGTTTCTCCAGGTTCTTCTGAGTGCTGGCTGCCTCAGTGGCAGGGCACATGGGTGACACCAGGCAGGGGATCTCTGCCAGCTCTGTCGGAGGCTCGGGGACGCTGGGCCACTTGCTGGCCGCTTGCTTCTTGCTGTCCTTCCTGCTGCCTGGGCTGGGCTGGCGGTGCAGCATGCGGATACGGTATTCCCGCAGGCTCAGGGCCTTGGGCTTGGCTTCCCTGGGCAGGCCCTCATTCGGCTCTGTTGCTGGCAGGCTCGAGGGGGGCTCCAGCCCCACACCTTGCTCTGGGAGTGGAGAGAGTGCCTCCAAGACCCCACCGCCCTGCCTGGTGGCTGGCTGTGCATCTCTGCCGCCCTCCGCCTGGTTTGCCGGGTCTAGACACACAGGTGTTGGCTGCTCCTCTGCGCTTGGTACGGTCTTCTCCAGAGGCACCACAGTCTCAGCCTTCTCTAGGGCCACGCTCACCGCTTCTGGCACCAGCTCCTTCTGCAGCTCCTGTTGTACTTTCTTGAGCAGGGAGGCCCCCGCTGTGCTCCGGGGCCTGCCCCGGGGCCGCGGCACCTGCTCCACACGCAGCTCCATCTGCCCCTTCTTCCGGGCTCGCTCCAGCTGCCGCGCCAGGAAGTCCGAGACCTGGATGGAGGGACATGCTGCCCGCCGATGGCTGGTGGGTGGCTGGCCCAGGGACTGTCCGGAGCCGGCTGAGCGGAGCCGGTGGGCCACACAGTCCCTGCCTGGCCTGGTCTGCTTGCTTTGGTCGTCCTCTGCTTTCTTTTTCCGACTCTTCCTTGCTCTCTCACGGCCACGTCCTTTCTCAGAGCCCTCGTGTTTGCCACCTGCCGGGGCCTCCAGGCTGCGCCGGGAGCTGCTCTCAGGGCTCCAGGCTCCGGGTGCTGCTGCCTCCAGTGGGGATGTGACCTCCGGGGTAGTGCAGGAGAGCTCCTTCCCAGGCAGTTTCTCCTCCTTCTCTTCTTCCATCCCATTTTCCTGGGCTGGAGCTTCTAGCAGCTCCTCTTGATTCTCTGGGACTGCCTCCCCAGTACCCTCCTCTGCTCGCAGGAGCTGGGGCTCCAGGTCAGGGAAGCTGGGAGCCAAGGGCTGCAGGACTACAGGGATCTCCACACTCTCGCCCTCGCCAGGTACAATTTCCAGCAAGACAGGACCACTCAGGAGCTCCTTGGCCACAGGCTCAGCCTCGGGGTCCAGGCACACAGTGAAGGTGGGCAGACAGTATGGGTGCATGGACTTTACCAGCTCGCTCAAGGACACATCACCTGTGTTGATGATGCAGGGGTCTTCACGCTCCCCCAGCACCTCCCCGGCCCCGCTCACACAGAACTCCCCAGCCTCCATGCTGCTGTCTAGCTCCAGGCTCAAGGCAGCTTCCTCCTCCTCTTCCTCCCCATCACTGCGTTGCGGCAGGGACTGCTCTCGGGCTCGGTGCCAGCCCACCTTCCTCTCCACCCTCGGAGTGCTGCAGACTTGCTTCTTCACCAGTGCCGGGTCGTCGAGGCTGTGAGCAGCACAGTCCCAAGCCAGGTCTGTGTCAGTCTGGGAAGGGGAACCAGAGTGAGCATCAGATCCTGGGCTCCCCCAGGCACACCCAACTGTGGGTCTGCTGCAACTCTGCAGCAAAGCCCCTGGGCAGACAAAAGCTACAAGACACTTGACCCTCCCAGTAGGGCACAAAAGAGCTGGAAACTCACCACCTCATCCCATCCACAGCACCCCCAGTCCTCCAGCACCCACCAGCTGGGGCAGGCCCTACTCCCACCACCACTGGTGTCCTGCAAAAGCATTGCTTCTGGGAGAGGACACCTGTGCCAGGTGGGAAGGCAGGGGCTGGTGGGCGGCAGCAGGGATGGTTACCCCAGCACCACCACTCCTTCAGCTTCCCCTGCTCAGCTGCTCACCTTCCCAATCACAGAGACACTGCTGCTGAGAGGCCTGAGAGCCTTGGGCTGCTCCAAGGCAGGGCTCTCGCACTCCAGTGATGGACGGGATAAGCTGAGAAACTTCTGAAACTGAAGAGGATAGAGACAGAGGATAAGGCAGTGACAAGTTTCTGCTGCTGGAGGGGACAGTCCACCCCTGGCCCCACAGTGACCATGCATGTCACCATGTGGAGCCTGGGAGCAAACTCAGCCCTGTTTCACTCATGGCACATGCAGCCCCAGTTGGTTGAGCAGAGGGGGACATGCTGCTCCCCAGAGCCTCTGGCACATCTCTGGCTCCACACCAAGGCAAAGGCATGACCCCCCGAAGCCCACACCAGAGCCCCAGGGGTGTCCAGGGCTGGCTCAGCCCTTCTCTCACATTGCTGGTCAGAGACCATGCCAGGGTGCTGGGGACATGGGTCCTACCACCTCAGGGCACCCTTGTGCCAGGACCTGGCAGAGCCCTGCCTGAGCATCTTCCCACCCCTTTTGGAGTGGAGCTGGCTCTGCCCTGCGTGACTCACCGAAGGATTCTCCCGCTCCCGAGGTGAGGTCAGCAGCTCTGCGTCCATGATGGTGTCGAAGGGAGACAGGGTCTCATCATCCGTGCTGTCCAGGATCTCAGTGATGGCAGTCAGCAGGGACAGCTCGTTCTGCGCATCCAGGCAGGCCTTGCTCTGCTGCAAGGGCAGAGACAGTCTCAGAGGGCGGTGGGGGACAGCCACGGGACCTGGCCATGGGGGATGCTGCTGCCACCCCCACCCATTCCACAGCCAGAGCCAGTCTGGTCGCCACTTCCCGCACCCACCTCGCTCAGAGAGAAGTCCTCAATGATGGAGATCACAGAGGAGTCAAGATAGTTCTGCATCGTCCCCAGGATCTCTTCAGCCTCCAAGATGGTTTCTGCATCCAGTGACATTAAGTTCAGGTCATCCTCCTCAAGGGAAAAGCACTGTCAAGGAGCATGGGGAGCCAGGTAAACACTTTGCAAAGCACCTCTACCTCCGCTGATCTGCTCCACAGCACACGTGGGCTCCAACAGCGGCCGAGGTCACTGCTGCACCCCCAGCACCCCAAACACACAGGGGAGGCAGGTGGGACACGGCTGTGCTGCAAGCCAGAAGATGGCACAGGGGACCTTTCCCCCTTGCCTTTCAGGAGCGGTTCAGGCCAGTCCACCCCACTGCACAAAGCCCCGTGCCACTTTCAGCTGGAGACCCTTCCAGTTACCAGGGACGCATCCACACTGGAAACCGCTGCCTGCTTCACTCCACAGCAACAACGGTGAAAGACGAATTGATAAACTCCCAACAATTCCCAGGCTCTGCCCAACACCACGCATCGCTTGCGCTGCACAGGGAGGGGGAGAGGCAGGCTCCCCCCACCCCACAGACTGTCACGCGCTCCTCTGACTCTGGCTGTCGGCGCTTCAGATAAGCCCAAAAACATTACGAAATTCATAACAAAAGTGCAGGACTCAGCAACAGGGATGCAGCTGGCTGCCACTGCTGGGGCCCTACCCCAACACCTCTGCTGCAGGCTACAAGAGGACACAGGCTGTGCTTGCAATCCAGGACCAAACCAGCTTTGCTGCTCTTCTTCCTTCGAATTCCCAGACTCACATCCTTTCCAGTCCCCCCAACCAGCTCCAGGGATGTTCGGGTAATGCTGGACAACTTTGGAAAGGTTTTCGCACCGTACTCCACAGTGCCACGCAGCCCAGCGCTACAGGGTGGCCAGGAAAAGTGAGATGCCAGGGCAGGGCAGGGCAGGGGCTGCAGCCCCCGGCTGAGCAGAGCCGCTGGACAGGCAGCCTCTGCCAGGAGTGGAGCAGCAGCACAGGCGTGCCACCGGCACGAGACAGAACACAAACTCCGGTTTGCAGATGGGCTTAGGCTGAGATAACCCAGGCAGGGAAGATAAGGACACCAAGGACGGAGCCCTGGGAGAGCACACATCCTTCCCAAAGATGGCAGGAAGCAGTCCTCCCCCTGGAGCAGCATAGGGAGAATCTGGCTGAACCTTGGGGGATGTGCACCTGATGCAGGTCACCCGCGTTTCACATAGGCGCCACAGTTTGCACAAGCCTGAGCCCATGCAGGACAAAACACTGCCAGCCCCTGTACAAGACCTGCCTGTAGTTTGAAATCACCTTCCAGCAAGAGGGAAGCTGTGCTGGAGTGAGAGCAAGCTTTTCACTAAATAGGTGTTTCCTAAAATATGGCAGCACCAAAACCACATGCCCAGACCCCTGGTCCCTGGAGCTCTTCAGAGACTTGCCCCCACCAGAGCAGGCACCTCGCTGCGATGCAGCCAGGAGCCTCGTGCAACCCCGGAGCGCAGGCAGCCAAGGACCAGGATGGGAATCAAAGCCAGGACCCCCATGGCAATGCCTCGCAGCCACCCACCCCAACCCCCCCGCCCTGTTACTGCGTGCTGACATGTCAGCCCTGAAGAGCAGGAGCCTGCAGTGGTTTGGGGCTCAGCAGGTGGCTTGGCACTCTGGGCCACTCTCTGCCAGGTCTCTCTGCCTAGAAGCTGAGCCCACTGGTGACACTGGGACACTGCTCCACCCTGCCGTGCAGATCAGACTACAGAGCAGTTTTACCGCTCAGCATCTCCAGTCCCCTCCCTCGGCCGGCGCTGGCTGCTGGTCAGAGCCCGGCGCAGAGCCCTGCTGGCAGCTGTCTACTATGCAGCCTGGCTGCGATTCCCGGCCAGTCCTCCTGGAGATACTGGGAGGAGCGGGGAAGCACATCCAGACTCGCACACCAGCATTGCCAATTGCCGGCATGGAGCCCCGAGTCACTGGTGACCGGCAGGCAGAGATGCCCAGCTGCTGGAGGAGCCAGTGGCAGGGATCTCGCATCAGCAGCCAAGGGATGGGGGGCTGGCTCACCCCTTCCCGCTGACAGCAAGGGGGTCTGGGGGATGCCCCCGGGGTTGTGTGGCCCCACCCACCTTGCCACAGGGTCGGCTCTCCCCAAAGGCAGCATCTAATAAGAGGTTTCCAGCCATGACTGGTGCTGGATGTTTGGAGGAAGGGAAGTAAAATCCTCCCAAATGGCCTCTTCCCGCGGCTCCTATCCACAGCCCAGGAGGGAGGAAGGACAGGCAATCTCCAAAGCCCTCCTCGACTCCTTTGACTCAGTGCCTTGCAACAGGGAGTCCCACAGCTGTGAGTCACCAGCAAACGAGGCCGTGTTCCCCCAGGACTCCCTTTGATCCACCTGAGGCCGGGCACCTCCTTCAGCCCTCGCCACTTGTGCGTCAGGGCGGGGGGTATGAACCAGCCCAGCCTGCTCCCACATCCCTGCCCACTCTCCTCCCTGTCAGAGACCCCCCTCTCCCCCAGCTTGGGGGGATACCCTCTGAGCCCTCCCAGCTCCCTCTGTTTGCTTTACACTCAGGACCGTGGCAGGGAAGAAGCTGTGGGTTACAGGGATGTTCAAAGACAGGCTTGGGCTCAGGCCATGCCATGCCCAAGCAGTTGGTGCCGCCGGGGAGACGGGAGGATGCCCACAGCCCCAGAGTGAGCTTCGGGCACATGGGGAGCTGGGATTTGGCCAACAGCTTGAGACAGAGATGGCCTGAGTGTAGCCACTAGCTCCTCTGGCATCCAGCAAGAGCAGGCGACGCTGTGCTCACTACTGTGGTACCCAGGAGGCACAACCAAGGCCTCCGCGGGCAGCTGTCCATCCAAGCCGCGTCGGTGACATGCAATGCGTGCCCAGCCAAGCCACGGCTACGCCCCAAGCAGAGGGCGGCCATCCTCCCCATGACGGCCATGGGCAGGTTGCCAAGACAGCTCTCACCTGGCCAGAGCTGCTGCCTGCTGGGGTGCAGGGTGAGCCCGGGAAGTCGGGGGGCTCCACCCGGCCAGGGCAGCACCAGCAGAGGATGCTCCGTGGACTCCTCAACTGCTTTCGGGAAGCATCAGGCGGGAACACACCTCTCTTCCCCAAACACCTACCGTTCCACTCGTGTTGGGGAGAGGCAAGACAGGTTCGGCATCCCCCTGCCCGGGTTCGGGGTGGGGGGTCTCCCCCGCAGCCCCCTGGCCAGGCAGGAGCACCCTGGAAGGGGCAGAGCCGTGGGGCCCCCCGAAGTCCCAAGGAATGCCCAGGGCAGGTGCCCCAGGTCCCGTCCGGGGGTGCTGCACCCCC
>JAVJGI010000065.1:24652914-24666882 GCA_035590275.1 Ibycter americanus | reverse complement strand
CGGGTCCTGCCAGCCGCGGGGTGTGCCGGGGCTCCCGCAGGGATCGGCGAAGGGCACTGGCAGCCGCCACTCTCGGGAACCTGCCCCGGTGGTCGGAGGGGGCCGGCAAGCGTGGGAGCCCCCGGCTGCCCATTGGGAGCCCAGATGGGGCTGCCGTGCCAGCGTGGCCGGATCCAGCGGTTGTCCCTGTCTCCCACTGGCAGGCCCAGGTTGCTTTCAGGGATGGGTGCGGGCTTGTACGTGTTGCGTGCCCTGTTGCACACCCCATCACACCCTGCGGCCCCCGTGGGCTCCTCGTCCTTTGTCCCAGTGCTGCGGGGGGCGGCCAGGCTTTGGGGTGGTTTGATCAGGGCTGGTGTGTGGGATCTCTCCATCGTCTGGAGCCGGGTGGCCGCTAGCCTGCCCGAGCGGCAGATGGTGGCTGCCTGGGGACCCGCCATCCTCCCTCCGGGTGATTATTCACTCGTCGCCATGACGATAGAAAGGTCAGCAAAAAGATCCTGTGTGATTCCTGGGTCAGGTCGGTGGGATTAGGAGCGGCACGGGAGGGAGGGCTAGGGGGAGGATAGGGCCCAGCCAGCACCCCCCTCTCCCCACCACCAGCTCGACCGTCCCCCTTGGGCACCGTCTCCAGAACCCAGCCAGCTGAGCCCTGACAGACTCTGGGCACCAGTGGGAAATCCCTGTGATGTCGGCAGGCCCCTCTGGCTGCTGATCCCGATAGCTCAGCCCTCACCCTGTGGGTCCCAGCCTGCAGCGGGGAGGCCTGGAGCTGTGTGTGGGGTGAGGGGGCTGCACTGGCATCAGGAGGGAGTAGAGAAGGGATGGGGCTGTGCTGGTGGGGGTTTCGCTGGTCCTGCATCCTTCCTCCACCTCCACGCAGCAGGGTGTCTCTCCTTGCGGGGTGCCCCTGGCTGACCTCCGTGCCCTCTCTCTCTCCAGGCTGTTCCTCTAAGTCGTTCAAGCTGTACTCGCCAAAGGAGCCCCCGAACGGCAACGCCTTCCCCCCCTTCCACCCAGGCACCATGCTGGATCGAGATGTGGGGTGAGCTGGGGCCTGGGAAGGGATCTGCAAGGTTCGGGGTGCTCTGCAGTCTGCACCCCAGGGACTCTCCATCGTGCTCCCCAGCAGCGTATGGAGATTGCAGTGCATGGAGTTGAGTTAGTGCAAGGGGAGAGAGGGGACTGGAGCGGGCACAGGCAGGACTGAGTTGAGAAAGGGTGATATTTGGGATGAGGGGAGCCCCTAGGTCCCTGAGCTCTGCGGGGCCAAGCCCCGTGCCAGGCCCAGCCCCTGGGATGACCCAGGACAGGAGTGCTCCCAGCTCCTGCCAAAACAGCCCCTTCTCCAACCTTTGTCCTGCCTGGCACTAGCCCCAGCTGCAGAGGAGTCGTGCACATCCCTGGAGAGCCGCAGGCCAGGTCCCAGGGGCTGTGAAGCAGCCACCGATGCAGGGGCAGAGCCCAGTTTCAGGGGTGCAGGCTGCCCCACGGGGCTGTCAGACATCGGCAGCCAGGGTATGGTGCACACCATGTGTGGAGTCTCGGCTCCTGTAAGCCCGACTGCTTGCTGCTCTGGGCAGGGAAGGGGGAGCTGCAGAGGGCAGGGGGGGAGACCTCACCAGCACTGACCTGCCTGCATCTCTTTCCCCCCCCAGACCTACTCCTATGTACCCACCGACATACCTGGAGCCTGGAATTGGGTAAGCACGGGGGGCTGGCAGGGACCCCACTGGGAGGGGAGCTTGTGCTGTGGTGGGGGTGCCTCAGCAGGGCTGGTACACTGCTGGCTCGGGTTCGGGGCAGGCGTTGGACTCTGGCCAGCCCTGGATGGGTTGTGCATCCCCCCCGCCGCAGGCTTGGGACCCCTCCCCACCCTGCGACTGCCTCCCTCTCTGACTGCTTGCTCTGCTCTCTGGGCAGGAGGCACACGCCGTACGGGAACCAGACTGACTACAGGATATTTGAGCTCAACAAGAGGCTGCAGAACTGGACAGAGGTGGGGAGCTGGGGGAGTGATGTGCAGCTAGGGGTGGGAAGATGCTCCCAGGTGTGTGTTTTGGGGATGGGGTCCTCTGCACTGCCTGCCCTTGTGAGCTGCATTGGCTCTAGGAGGAACTGCCTTGGCAGCAGGGTCCTGCCCTGCCATGCAGGTCTCCAAGTGACTTGTCCCTCACTTGGCCGTGGGACAGGGCTTACCATCCCCATCTCCGAGTGCTCAACTGGGAGCGTAGCCCTCCATGGGCTGAGCCCGTGGCTGCTGTGCCTGGCAGCCGGTGGCTGGCTGGCTGGCTGGCTCTCCTCCCCATAACCTAGCATCTCTCCGCCATCCCCAGGAATGTGACAATCTGTGGTGGGACGCCTTCACCACGGAGTTCTTTGAGGATGACGCCATGTTAACAATCACTTTCTGCTTGGAGGATGGACCAAAGAGATACAGTGAGTACCAGTCTGAACGCTCCTTCCCCAGGGCATTGCCCCTCGGGCAGGAGGCGCAGCAATTGTGCTGCTCGGGGGGATGTGGGCAGGGTGTTGGAGCTCAGCTGCCTTCAGCAGCAGGGACTGGTGGACCCTCTTCATGTACAGCCCCAAGGCTCATCTGTGTGAGCCAGGTTTACTGACTTTATTTTCCTCCTTCTCCAGCGATCGGCCGGACTCTGATTCCCCGTTACTTCCGCAGCATCTTTGAAGGGGGGGCCACAGAGCTCTACTATGTGCTCAAGCACCCCAAGGAGTCCTTCCACAACAACTTTGTCTCACTGGACTGTGACCAGTGCACCATGGTCACCCAGCACGGCAAGCCGATGTTCACCCAGGTACTGGCTGTGCCCGCAGCTTCTCCTGCCTCTCGTGCCTTGGTCCAGCGTGCCTTCGTGGTGGCTGCAGTCTATGGGGTCATTGTGGGCTCGTGGGTTTGGGTTGTGCCGAGCCTCATGGCAGGCAGGGGTGAGCCACTGGGAGGGTGTCCTGTTGTGCAGCAGTGGGTTCCCAGAGGATCTGGGCTGGGGGAAGCTGGGGCAGCCTGTGCCTGACCCAGTGCCCTGCCCAGGTGTGTGTGGAGGGGCGGCTCTACCTGGAGTTCATGTTCGACGACATGATGAGGATAAAGACGTGGCATTTCAGCATCCGCCAGCATCGAGAGCTCATCCCCCGCAGCATCCTTGCCATGCATGTGAGTACTGCTCTGGGAGCTCCCCCCGGGCACGAGTGACGCAGGGCTGCTGAGCTCCTCTCCCTGCTATGCAGACTGGGGAGACCTCAACCCTGTCCCCTCAGGGCAGGCTGTGGCATGAGAGGGCCGTCGCCAGCCCGGATGCAGCTGAGCTGTCTGTCCCTCTTGCTCCTAGGCACAGGACCCCCAGATGCTGGACCAGTTATCCAAGAACATCACCCGCTGTGGGCTCTCAAACTCCACACTCAACTACCTCCGAGTAAGCGTGCAAGAAGGGGGGTGGGGGAGCACAGCTCTGCTCCCAGGGGATAGGCCTAGGGTCTCCCTGTCTTGTGTTCTCTGCTGCCCAACACCTGCCTGCCCTGGGTTGTGGGGAGGCAGCAGGGCAGGCTCTGTGAGAGGGAGCTTGCAGACAATCTGCAGAGAGCCATGGGTCAGTGGGTCTGCTGGAGCCTGCAGGCTCCCAGCGTGGCTTGGGTTGGTGCAGCAGAGACAGCTGCCTGACAGAGGGGCTTTTGCTGGGGCCTGGAGCATCATGATCTAACCTCATGTCTGTCTGTTCCCTGCAGCTCTGTGTAATTCTAGAACCAATGCAGGAGCTCATGTCACGGCACAAGACCTACAGCCTCAGTCCTCGGGACTGCCTCAAGACTTGCCTCTTCCAGAAGTGGCAGCGGATGGTTGCTCCACCTGGTGAGTCTCACGCCGCCTCCTGTGCTGCCTGCAGGTCTCCAGGGCTGCCTGCTCAGGCCCTGCCCTCGTCACAGGCTTCTCCCAGCCGCAGAGCCTGTCCCTGGTCTCGTCTTGTGAGGCTGAGGGTGGCAAGGCAGGCAGCCAGTTTCCTTTTCTGCTGACCTGCCTTCCCGCTGGGGCAGAGTGGGGCTGCGGGCAGTCAGCGCTCCCTGCCCTGGGGGCTGCCTGCTGCTGGTGGAAAGCAAAGCAGGGACAGAAATCTTCCCTGCTGCCTCTTCTGTCCCCTGTGCTGGGGGGACAGTGAAGCTGTGGAGGGGAGAAGGGTGGCAATACTGCCCCAGGGGTGATGTGGTCCTTGCCAAGAAGGGGGGTTTGCAGAGAAGGGGCTGGGGGGCACCAGCTCCTTCTCGTCAGGACTGACCGTGTCTCCTTTCTCGGCCAGCGGAGCCAGCGCGGCAGCAGCCCAGCAAGCGCCGGAAAAGGAAGATGTCGGGGGGCAGCACCATGAGCTCCGGTGGGGGAAACACCAACAACAGCAACAGCAAGAAGAAGAGCCCAGCCAGCACCTTTGCCCTGTCCAGTCAGGTACCTGTAAGCATCCCGTTTCCATTCTCTCTTCCTCCCCTGGGGTGGTGGGGAGGGCTCCCTGCCCCAGTCCCTGGGAGTGGCTAGAGGGAGACCCCCAGGGACTGCCTGCCTGAGCCCCCACGGCTTTCTCCAGGTGGTGGGGAGAAGGAAGGGGTGTCCCCGCTGCCTTCCCTGAGCTGCTTTGCTCCCCTGCAAGGGGATGAGGATGTGTTGCCCCATGCAGTGCCCGAGCCTCGGATCCTGCGATGGAGATGAGGAGGTGGACCTGTGGTTGGGCAGAGGGCCTGCGGTGTTAGGGAGGGGGTCTGGTGGCCCGGGCTCCCCCCACCTCGATTATGTTTCGGGACCGTCTCCTCTTTCAGGATGTGATGGTGGTAGGCGAGCCCACGCTGATGGGGGGGGAGTTTGGGGACGAGGATGAGCGGCTCATCACCCGGCTGGAGAACACGCAGTTTGACGCCGCCAATGGCATCGACGACGAGGACAGCTTCAACAACTCGCCGGCGCTGGGGGCCAATAGCCCCTGGAACAGCAAACCGCCCTCCAGCCAGGAGAGCAAGTCAGAGAACCCCACGTCACAGGCGTCGCAGTAACGGCCCCCCCGCCGCCCTGTGGACTCAGTCCCAACCGATCTACCTGTACATTTGCAACGGAGAGTGACTGGGAAGCGGCGAGGTACCGGGGGCGGATCGGCACCATGCGACCGATGGGGTGCACGGCCTGGGGTGCGCGCCAGGCGGATAGCCCCCAGCCCTCCCCCCGCCGCCTCCCCGCTCCCCCCATGCCTGCCTCCCCGTTGGACCCCAGGGGAGGGGTGGGTTTCTGAGGCCGTAGCTTCATTATTCCCCCTTTTCCCTCTTTCCCCCTGCTTCTTCCCTGGAGACCCTCTCATCCCTGCCCCGATGTGCCGAGCCCCTGCCTGCTGAGTAGGGGGAATTAGGAGGGAGGTGTCGGCAGCGACTGCCGCAACCGGGAAGCTGGTGGCATGCAGATGCCATGTGTTGTGGTCTGGCACAGCCCAGAGACCCTCCTCCACCTCCTCCCCAGGTCCTACGGCTGGGGTTTGCTGGGCAGCCACCCGCAGCAGGGTTGCATATCCCCAGCCCAGCCTAGGGCTGGCGGCGGGGGGGGGCTGGTGATGGAAAGCCTTCCCCGTGCTGCTGGCTCTGCCGTGGAGCCTCCGGCTGGCGTTGGATCCTGCTGCGCTGGGGCGGTGTCGAGGACAGGGCCCTGTCGCGTTTCCTCGCTCTCCTGCACCTTCCCCTTCCCCTCGCTTCCCAGGGGCGAGAGCGCAGCACGGCCGTGGGAGTACTCTGTATATAGGAAGAGGGGGGGGCAGCTGGGGGGGGCATGGAGGACCCGCGGCTCTGCCAGAGCACCCGGCGCCCTCGCTCCCTGCCCGCAGCCCCTGTGTTTCCCCCAACCCTGCGTGAGTCTGCCTGGGGCCCCTTTGCAACCCCTGGCTCCCAGTACCTCCTACTTTTGTCTTTTTTTAAGAAAAAAAATAATATTATTAAAATTGTAAGTTTAAAAAAAAGAAAGAAAAAAAAAATGGGAAAAGCCCCCCCTCCCAGCCCCCGTGCCGGTTCCCCCCTCCCTGCCCTGAGCCCTCTCACCCTGTCCTGACTTTTGTACAGGCTTCTTCTCTTGGGAGTCTCGTTTTATATCCAGTTCGGAGAGCTTCAAACCAAGGAGAGACTTTGCAGACTTCCTTTCTAATCCCTCCAGGGGCCGGGGGGGGCAGCCCTCCGCCTCCCTCCTCAATGTAAATCTTGTGTGCTGTTGTCCCTGCTCCCCCCCCCCTCGGGTTCGTGTACCTCGTGCTTGTACATTTCCGCGCTGTAGACAGTGTGTACGATACTGTTCTTTCAATGTGTTATCACTAGAGCAGGTGCCTCCATTGATGTTAGGGGAAACGATGAGAAAAATAATAATTTTTGGGGTTTTTTTGGTTTAAAAAAGAAAAAAAAGAAAAAAAAAATATTCCCTTCCAAGGCTTCTTCCAATGAGAAGATGGGAGGTGCCAGGGGAGGGCGTTTGTGCTCACCAGTTCGCCCCAGCAGCCTCGGAGCGGGGTTTTGGGGGGAGCCGGGGGTCGGGGCTGCCCATGGGCACCCCCCGGCACAGCCCCGAGGTGGGGTTGCAGCGAGCACTGCCACGGGGGTGGCCGGGTTGGGGGGACTGCCCTGGTGGGGAGGGGGGGTGTCTGCAAGAGTGCGCGTGCGAGAGGTTTGTGTGTCTGTGTGTGTGTAAGGGAGCCTGGGGCAGGCAGAGCAGCCCTGCGGTTTGGGGGAGAGAGGGGGTGCACCCCACTCTCTCTGCCAGACACCCCCCAGCTCCCCACCGGGGATCCTGCCGCACGTGTCCCGCTGCCCCGTGGGGCTGGGGGCTGGCAGGTGTCACTGAGGGTCTGCCCCCTGCATGGGGTCTCTGCCTGCAGCAGGGACGTTGCCTGCACCCTGTGTCTTGCCCACTCGTGGCTGAGACTGCAGAGGGTGGCCTCGTTGGGGTGGGGGACGCCCCGTGTCCCCCTTCCTTCTGCTGTCCCTGGGGTCGGGCAGGGAGACGGGAGCCGCTTGGCTCAGCCCTGGCCTGGCCTCAAGCCCAGAATCCCCAGAGAGATGCCTGCATCAGCTCCCGGGCCCCTCCAGGGGCAGCCCGGAGCTGGAGGGCGCAGGCACAGGGGGTCCCCACAGCCCCTTTGCGGGTGGGGGGTAGGCTGCCAGGGTGGGAGCGCGGTGTGGCAGGGAGGGGGGCTCTGCTTTGCAATTAAGGTACGATTCTCGCTGCCACGCTGCTGGGCTCCCACGGAGGGTGCAGAGCCCCTCACTGCCCCCCCCCCCGCCCCGGCACACTGTAATGCCTTTTTGTTTCTTTTTTTTTTTTTTTTTTTTTTTCTTCCTCCCCTCCATAGTTTGTGCCATTTATGAGTCATGTATGGTACCAATAAAATGACTTTTCGGTTTGAGGCTGTCCTGAGCACTTATTTATGAGCCTGGGACCCAGCTGATGCGGGCAAGGCAGAGTGAGGGTCCCCTCGTGTACCCAGTGCCCTGGCAGGGGGTGCAGGCACAGGGCTGGCTGTGCTCCTGGGACGATGCTGGCTTGCCTCTGGCTGCTGGGCCCCAGCCAGGCCCCCGCCGGCTCCCTGCCACGCCATGGAAAGCAGAAATCCCAGCAAGGACAGGGCATGGGGCTGCTGGGAAACGGCCCTGTCCCAGAGCCAGAGCAAACAAGCGGCTCAGGGCCTGCCCTGACACCAAGGTGATGGGCATGTCCCCTGGGGAGCAGTGGGGGTGGCGCAGTCCCACTGTGGGAACAGGGCAGCAGCAGCTGAGCAGCGTGGAGGTGTCCAGGGGTGGTGGGGGTGGTGGCAGGCAAAGGAGGGACAGGTGACCCTCCCCCAGAGGGGGAGGCGCAGCACCACCTTCCGTGGGGGCTATCCCAATCTCATTCCAGAAGCTGGGAGGCCATGTGACAGCACTGGGGGAGAGATGCAGGTCCCCAGTTCCCCCAGACCAGGGCAGATAGCTGACCCCAGAGGTAGCATTTTGCTGGCCCAACTGGGTAGGGGGTCTAGGGGCAGCTGGGCCCAGCCCCCAGCCATGGGGACACAGTTGGCTTAAATTGTGGGTGCCTCATCCAGTGCAACCCCCTCAGCCAAATGTGCAGGGCAAGGAGCCTGTGGCTGCAGCTATTGCTGGAATGGGGGCAGATCTGGCAGTAGTGAGATGGAAAAGGGGATGTGGGGGAAACCAGGCTCTTAAAACACGGCTGATGCAGCAGAGGTTGGGGGTAGGATTGGGCCCGTGTCTTTGGAGCAGGGGTAGGGCTTGTGTTGACATCTGCACTGAGGGATGTCACCTTGCCACCCTCCCCCCTGACAGAGCTGGGGTCAGGGAGTTGCAGGATACGCTTGCCATGGTGGGAGCTCATGGCTAGGCTGGTGGGAGCCAGGTGGTCCCTGTGAACCCATGGTGTGGTGGCACCCCAGGCTGAGGTGACAACACCCTCGTTCCTTATGTGCACTGAGCTCTAGAAGCCTCAGCAGGATGCCCTGGGCTGAAGGGGAGCAATGCCCTGTGGAAGCAGATCCCTCCATCTGTGAGGAGCCTGGGGATGCCTGGTTGGATCCTGCCCACACCAGCCATGGCAGCTGGGCACACTCCGGTTCGGGGGAGTGCAGCACACAGGGCAGTCGGCTCCGTCCCCTGCAGGGTCCCTGGTGCCTGGCTCCACATGTGTCCTCCGCCCCTGGGAGCTGGTGGAGGGCTCTGAGGCTACGCTTTGGGGTTGAGGTCTGAGCTGGAAAGCCCAAGGATGCCCATGAAACCCCCAAACCTCCCTCCCCACGTGAGCCCCAGTGCTGTGAGAAACACGCTTTGTTTTTCCCCCTGTTACAGGGTGTATCTGCGTCCTCCGCTGCCTTGCCCCGGTGCCAGTGCTGAGCCAGACAGTCCCACACGGGTCCTGGCACCCAGCACGGGCCAGGCCAGGAGGAACGCCAAGGCAGGGCTGCCTTCCTCCCTGTGCCACCTTCGCCCAAGGTCACGGAGAGCAGTGATGCCAGCTGGTGCCAGGGAAAGTTAAGCAGTAACCTGGGAGGTGGCAGCCAGCAAGCCGTGGGCGCTGGGGGGCCGGGGAGCCAGGCCGTGCAAAGGACGTAGGGGTACGGCTCAGCCGGACCCCCACTGGTGGACACGGGGCTGGGGCCGGGGGCAAGGACTGTGCCCTGGGCACCTGCCGCCCCGGGGGGATGCGGGGCACAGCCGAGGGCTGGCATGGGGGCGAGGGGGGCACGGGGGCGAGGGGGGCACGCTCCCGCCTCGTACACGACACCAGGGCTGGAAGCAGAGAGCGGAAGATGTTGGCGCCTGTTGCAGCCGTAAGCTCGCAGTGTGGGGTTGACCCCAGTCTCTGCGCTCAAAGGGAGGTGGGTTGGCTGGTGGGTCAGTGCAGCGCGGGAAATACCGTGTCCCCAGAACGTTGTAATGAGAAATGACCAGAGATAAGAATTTAGTTATGCAGCTGAAGGGTTTCTGAGGTAGCCTGCCCAAATGGTGTTCAGGCTGTCCTTGTGGAGAGCAAAGCCTTGAACGTAACAGAAAGCTGGCTGATAGTTCCATGGGCTTTGAGTCAGAAGAGCCCAGAACAAGGTACAAAAAGTAAAGCTGAATCTCAGTTGCATGTGAATCTTACCTATTGCCAAGTTAAGAATAGCCAAGTTTTACTCTATAATAGACCTTACAGCAGTAAAACAATTTTCTTGTGCTTATGTTGTCTCCCACTGGTAACAGAAGATGGATCTTTCTAGATATATTGTAGATAACATGTTTGCAGCAGCTGAAACTGTACTTTTATATTGTGAAATAGTAGCAGGAAAGTGGTAAACACAGCTTTAACTTCTTTCTAAGGAGCGTTAGTGGCTGGCAGGAGGAGGAGGAAAACCAGTTTTGGTGTCCATGTCACCAGCCACATGGTGTTCCCCTGGGCTGCGGCTCCTCCACACCTGACCCACGGGCGCTGCTTGTCCCAGCAGCCCGGTACGGTCTGCGCACGGTGCCATGCACAGCGCAGATTCAAGGCTTGCCTTTTCATACTGCGTTCTCTCAGTCGTTTTTCCATTTTAAATTTTCATAAACTGCTGAATATTTGATGAAAACAAAACCAGTCCTTACTGTGCTTCCTGTGCGTACAGTGGATGGCTTGCTCTGGGGTCTCGGGGTTTCCTTATAGGTCTGCAGTTGGTGTTTATTTGAGAGTAAATGCACCTGCAGGATGCAGTTAATGATATTTTTTTAAAGTATTGTAGAAAAAACTCCCAATATTGGGAACGTGTGGTTCATGGTAGAGAAGGTTTAGTGCAACTTGGTAGCAGTGAATTTTTGAGACACCAGCGGTCCAATAATAGCCATAAAGTCTCTCTTAATGGGCAAGTAAGCAACTCCGGAGAAATTAAAATAATTCACTGTATTAATACTACAGGTTGAGCAGTAAACAGGACATGTATTCATGAAAAAAGACACCAATTTAAATCCAAAGGAATCCAAACTCTCTCCTTTCAAGAAGGTGTACAGCTATTTATCTTTTGCAGCTGGCCGCAGCTATCCGGCGGAAGGGATCCTCCGTGCCGGCATGGCAGAGCAGGCGCAATTGCCATCTGCTTTCTGTTCCCAGCAGAAGCAGGAGCTGCTCATTCTTCTTCCCCAAGCCGGTTACACGCCATGGCAGTATTTATTGCCTTCACTGCGAATCAGCGTTAGCCATGGCTGGAGAACAGGCTGATACGTATCCCAGTTACTACTGAGTAACTGAAACGCGCCCTGGGGAGACTTAGCTCTCAGTTTATGGGGCATATGCACTGAGTTTGGTATTGACTTTTCTAAATCTGTTTATCTCTGCATGAATCACATCCATACAGAAGTGGGAACTTCTGACCCAAACTTAAACATGTACTTAAGAGCCCCAACCAGATGAGAACAATAAATTGGATAGCTAAGTGCTGTGTATGTTGGAAATGGCAGATGCACAGATGGCAGGAGAGACAAAATGTGTATAAATCTGACTGTTTGGAGAACTATGATATTTACACCTGGTGAATGCTTAAAGAGAGTGGCTATAATAATACATCTATGTTTCTAACTGCTGATCCCTTTTCTTTTTCTTTTTCTTTCTCTTTCTCTTTTTTTTTTTTTTTTTTTGAGAATGCATTTACAAAGAAATGATCAACCCGTATTGCTTCCCATTCATAGCAGAGAGTGGCAGCTTCATTTCCCAGGGTATTGGTTAGCCTGCCTCACTAGTTTTAAACCCAATTCCCAGTAATTTGGACTTCCCAGCCATTTTTAATGCCTACATTTTAACCTACCAACAGTCATTAAATACTCCAGTTTCTTTCATCTCCTCCCTGCTACACTGACCAAACTTTCCGTGCAGCACTGTTGTTTCATCAGGAGTTCTGTGATTACGTGGTATTAGTTTTCCCCTTACCGAGCCAGCTGGGCTAATGCTGGTAACCAGCAGTGAGTATGGGCAGGGGGAAGAGCCACAGGAGGAGGAGGAGGAGGGCTGGCTATCGTGGTGGGGCTGGATGAGAGCAGTCCTCACCGCAGCGTGCCGGGTCCCTGTCCCGCTGGCTGCTCCCGTGGGTTCCCGCGGGGCCCTTAGTGATGCTTTCAAGGAGATGCTGGCCAGATCCTAGCGCTTTCTTTTTCTTTTTAATAAGTGAGTGTGTCAGAGCTTTTGAATTCAAATAATGCCAATTTAGAGCAAAACTGGAGGACCGGGGAGGCAGCAGCGTGTGGCAGGAGGTGCAAGAGGGCAGTCACCCCGGCTGCCGGCGTGCCGGGCTGCCTGCCGGTGTTGCCAGTGTGAAGCAGCGCTTCTTGAAAACTGGGGAACTGAACTCGTAGCGTTGGTGTCAGTTGTGTTAATGTCTGTTATTATAAAAGGCACAAGGAAGTCTCAGATACGTTCTGCCAGAGGTAAAACCTCTAGGTTGTCTAGGGTTCGTTGTCACTAGCTTCATGTTTTGATGGAAGGTGCGTGCCTGAAGCAGATGTCGTTTTACCAAATCCACTACTTCTAGTACTGCTACGCCAAGTAAAACTGGAAGTAATGTGGGTGACAAGGATGGTGGGTACCACACGGGAAGCTGGGTGAAGGTGTGCATGTGCCTGGCTTGTGGTACAATCTGTTGTTCGTATGTTTTTACCTTAATTCTGACACACCTGAGCGCAGGTACGCGGGTGTGCTGGTGCTGAGCGTGCCGAGGAGCTCGCGGGCGGCTGCGGGGGTGGCAGGCGAGGGTGCTGTGCTGGAGGGGTGCGAGGCACCGGAGCTGCCACCGTCGGCAGCCTCTGGAGAGAGGATGGTGTCTGGAAAAGGTACTGATGATGGAGTCGAGCCTGTGTAAACCTTTGCCTCTTCGTGCGTGAGCGGTGGAGGGGTGATCCTGGGTTTGTTTATAAATTACAAAAATGCAAACAGGACTACGTACCTGTATTTATATACTATATGAGACTTTTTGATGAAGTGTCTATAGGTGTGCATACCCTCACGTTTCAGGTCTTGCATGCAAGCCAGCCCTGATGAGGTTGAGGGCAGTTTTGTCACCGGCTTTAGAGAAAACAGGATTGCACCAGCATGCCTCTGTTTCCACGGGGCAGCACAGACAGCAGCAAAGAAATCTGGGTCCGAGGCCCGTTCTGCGTGCTGTCCCAGGCAGGTGTCCCACAGCGGATCATACCGCCCTTTCGGTGTCCAGCGCTGTGCTCTGGTGAGAGCTGGTGGGAAGGCAGGGTGATGGCGACGCTGGCGAGGCACCGCGTGCTGCCTGGTGGCAGGGCAGGCATGGCAGCCAGCCCTCCCGGGAGCGGCGGCTGCGGCGCGGGCACCACCCAGGCACTCAACTGCAGCCGCTGCGCTGCCAGGAACCGCGTTTTCTGTTGGGGATGTTTTGAGATGCAGAATTCTGGTTTGATTGGCATTGCTGTTACGTCGCACTATATTTATGTCTGGTTCCTGCAGGTCTGAGGTGGTTAATGCTGCCGGGATCAGGGTGCTGAGGGAGGGCTGAAGGTTTCTTCTGCCAGGGAGGGCTTTGGCAGGCGCTGGCGGCGCGGCGCCGGGGGGCTGGGCGTGCTGGGGAACAGCGACAGGTCCTCTCCGACGCACGTTCTCTGCCCCCAAGTCCTTGTTCTTGTTCAATAAAGAGGGAGTGTGTGACCAGCGTACCCAAAGTTTCAAAATTATAAAATGAAGTTGAGCTTCTTCATGGTGTACAGGTACGAGCAGGGTGGGAGTGGTGCGGCAGAGGCTGGGAATGTCGCTGGAAAGGCAAAGCCCCGGCGTGGGCAGCCGGGACGCAGGGGCGGGCGGGCAGTGGCTCACTGGGTGTACGAGGTGGCCGTCACGAACTGCGGCGGTGGGGATTTTTGTGACTGGTGTCACTGAGCAGCAGGGATGGATATGGGAAAACACAGTTTCAGAGGTTGCATTGCCTGTAATGAAATACTGTTTTACATTATGCAGGCGAGAGTTGTGACTCTGTAGTTAAAACTGAGTTGAATGTCACTTTTTAACGTGTTTGTTTTTCTTCTGAGTTTAACCTTGATGCAATTTATTACATTCGGTCTGAGGATGGATGAGTATGACATGTCTCTGCATTGTGTTTCACCCCAGACAGTGTTTTCGCTGTGTTGTAACTTCATCATATTGTACTTTTTGTCTCCTTATATGCACATATTTATTGATGTACTGGAACGTACAGCATTGATTGATGTACATGTATTGATGTGCCTATGTTTGAAATGTCCTCGCTTCTTAGGGGGTGGAAAATAGACTCATAGTCATAAAGGCTGGTGAAAATTCAAAAACGGTTACTTGTGCCTGAAAGTACGAGCAGGGAAGGGTTTTCTGTGCAGAAGTGCCCAGGGGCCTGTGCCCGCGCGCGTTAGGCGCTGTGCGGGCGGGCGGCGCGCTCCGTGGTGGGAGTGGGAGCCCTGGCCCCGCGC
>JAVJGI010000065.1:24635300-24652814 GCA_035590275.1 Ibycter americanus | reverse complement strand
GTGGGAAGCGCCGGGTTTGCTGCAGTGCCCCGTTTGGGAAGGTTTTTAAATGCAAAAACCTGGTTCTGTGGGCAGAGCTGGTTCGTGCCGAGGCTGCGGCCGGCCCAGCGCCCCCATCCTGAAGGGATGCAGCCGGTGCTGGGGTGGGGCAGGCGGGGGGGCGGCCCCGGCGTCGCCGTGGGTCACCCGGCTCCTGGGGCCGGACAGGAGGAAAGCAGAGGGCTCGGGAGCTCCTCAGGGGGCAAGAAGAGGGGTTTCTCCCCCGTGGCCGGGTTGGGACAGGTTGGTGGTGACCCTGGCCCAGGTACGGGGAAGGTGGTACGGGGTGGCTGGGTGCCAGGAGGTGGCAGGGTCAGGGTGGGGCGGCCCCGGGATCCCCGCCTTCCTCGGCAGGCAGCTTTTCAGCAGTTGCAGCTGAAACTTAAACAAACTATAAAGCCCGGGCGCTGGCACTGGACCTGGCGGCAGCCGTGTGTGCACAGAGGTACCGGAGGAGAGGGTAAGTGCTTTGTCTCCGCCTCGGCCCCCACAGCCCCTCTGGTTCCTCGTGGGCACCTCCTGCCTGGCTCCCCATCCCTCCCCGGTGCTCTCCCACAGCTCTTTCCTTCCAGGCAGGAGCGGGCAGGTGACTCATTTTTTTCTCCCCGCGTTTCCTGCTTGGAGGCAGAAGGCCAGGCAGCCTGTGTGGCCTTGCACCCCAACGGCACCGACAGCCCCTCTCTGTCCCCAGGCACCCACTGGAGCTGCCACGATGGAGCTGGGGAACGTCTCGCAGCCCGTGTACGGCCCCGACCCCAAGGCGCCGGGGAGCAGCACCCCGGGCCTGGTGGGGATGGTGCATGGCTTCCTGCGGCTGGTGCAGCCCAACGCCCTGCCTATAGGTGGGTGCATGGCACTGGGAGGGCTGGCACTGGGGTGGGGCGGGGGGGAGGCTGCTTGGAGCTGCAGGGTCCCACCCGAGCCCTCCTGCACTGGTGACTGTCCATCCAGCATTTAAATGCTGGGGTACTGCGTTAGGAGTGGCATGGGGGTGCGGGGATGCAATGGGGTTACTAAGGACTGCCAGCTGTGTCCTGCCTGTGCCCCATCACAACTGTGGGGCAGTCTCAGGTGAGCCCCAGGACAGGCTTTGGTGGCAGTGCCACCTTGCAGAGTCCTAGCTCATCCTGCCTCCATGTATCTTTATCCCAGGCCCCAAGACAAGGTGCAGAGCAAACCCCACACTACGTGCGAGTTTGTGGGGTCCTTGCCTGGTTTGCAGCCCTCTGTGCTTGCAGGTGACAAGGTGTGCTTAGGCAGGACCCAGCTTGGGGCCACCAAGAGCAGGGTGTCCCAGTGCCAGCACCCTCATGCCTGCGCTGCAGGCACTCCCCTTGCACTGCCCTACTTGCCAGTGCTCGCCCTCCCTCCTTCACTGCCAAGGGGATGTGTTGCTGCCACAGCTCTGCCCCAAAGTTGCTGCAGGTCTGCATGGATCATGCCAGGACCCTGTGGCTGCTCGATGCCCCTGGGGCGAGTGCGGCCCCCCTGGGGGGTTACCACCCTGGCTGCTGGCACTTGTGCTTCCTCCTTCGCTGGGCTCAGCCTCTGGTCACCAGCAACTTGCAGGCAAACACTTGGCTGTCAGAAAATGTGATGACTTTATGCCTTGTTTGTCTCGCGCAGATATTAGGGTACAATCACATGGCACCATGTACTGGCACAGCTTGTAATGAGTCCATGGGGCACGAGCAGGGCGAGCTCTGAGGGTGAAAGAGGCAGCGTGGCAGGGTGGACTTTGCTGCAGCACCCATTCCACACTGGCAGTGCCAACCGAGCGTCTGCCTGGGGCTGGGCTACAGGAGGGCAGCCCAAGGGTAGCTGAGGTCGTAGTTGGAGCATCCTCCCCCGAGCCTGCCCCTGGTGCCCACTGGGGCAAGGACCCCCTTGCTCTGTGGACACCTCAGAGCCTGGGGGCTGGCAGTGCTTTTCCTGAGTGCAAACAGGCTGTGTGACACAATGGATGGGGAGGGACAGCTGGAAGGGAGAAACATGCCATGCACTCAACAGCCGCTCTGAGCCACAGTGCTGGAGGTGATGCCCAGTGCTGGGAGACCCTCTCTGGGGTGAGCAGGGTGTGGAGCTCTCCTGGAGAGCCCCCCAGGGCCCAGCCCCTGCTCACAGCCCTCTGCCTCTTGTCCCCCCAGAACTGATTGCAGATTTTGGGCAGCCCCAGGGTGAGGCGGCCATCGGAAAGCAAGTCCAGGAGGTGAGTGAGCAGCCTGGTCAGGGAGCCGGCAGTCCTAGACCACATGGGCTGGGGGATGATGGTGGGTGCTGCTGTGAGACATAGCCCTGGGTGCTGGGCAGCAGCAAGGGGAGATGTACAACCCCCTGTGGGGACCCACCCTGCCCTGTGGGGGTCTGGACAGGACCCTCAGAGCTGGGAAGGCTTCAGGAGCACCAGTGTTTTGCTGCCTCTCATTCTTCCTTCCCCAGCTGCTGCTCTACGAACTGGGTTTCCTGGTCTGCATGGCCATCGGGCTTCTCTTCATCATCCTTGTGCCCCTGGTGGGATGCTGCTTCTGCTGCTGCCGCTGCTGTGGGAACTGTGGGGGCCGCATGTACCAGAAGCAGGGCCAGCGGATGAGCTGGCGGCGCCGGGTGCTCTGGGCCTCCCTCCTGCTGGTCTCTGCTCTCCTCCTGTGAGTGCACTGGCTGGGAGGCTCCGGATGGGACCCGAGGGAGGGTGGAAACGCCGGCACTTGGCAGCCATGGCAGGAAGCTGCCATTGTTCACAGGAGCAGATCCCGGCACGGCGGGACAAAGGGGAGGAAGCGGCAGCAGTGGGGAGCTGGCCCCGGGGGGCTGCATGTTGGCACGGTGCAGACCCTTCCCAACAGCTTTGCTGTGGGGAAATGCAGGCGCGCCAAGCACCAGGTTCCCCTGTGCCTCGGTTTCCCATGTCCCTCCTCTCTGGTCCCTTGGCTGTGTGGAGGGCACTCACTGGGATGCTCTGGGAGCAGGGCTCAGGGATTTTCTCCAGCACTTGCAGCCTAGGGTTGGTGCAGGTGGATTTGGAGGGTCCTGGGGGGGAGCATCAGGACCAAGCTCCACACACGCTGACCCTGCCACCCTTCCCTTGTAGGGCTGGCAATGTCTGCTCCTTCATCAGCAACAGCCGCTTCTCCCAGGCTGTGCGCGACACCTTCCCCAACGTCAACAACACCCTGGACAACGTCCGCACCTATCTGGCCTCCATCCCCCAGGCACGCCTGGTCCCCCTACCCTGGCTGGGGTCCCTGATGGGGAGCAAGGGGCCAGGCAGGGAGAGCAGGCCAAATAGAGAAGGGTAACAGTGGGGCTGGAGGCAGGGAAGGGTCCCCACACGCACTGATACCCCATCTCTATCCCTGCAGCAAATCAATTTTATCATCGACAGCAGTGATGTCCCACTGGGCCACGCCAACCGCAGCCTCCAGGGTGAGGGTGTGAGGCGGAGCGGGGCTGGAGCATCCCTGTGCACCTGCAGTGAGCTGCTCTGGCAGGGCTGGGAGTGCTTGGGGAGGGGGGGCGACTGGGGGTGCTATGTGGGTGTGCCTTGCTGCCCTGCAAATGGTTGTTGACCCTGGGGGCCACCGGGGTGGTTCTCATGGGAATATCTAAAGGGAGTTGGTTTGAGGGCCCCTCCAGGCTCCCACTCTACTCCAGCTGCTGCTTTTCCCCATTCAGGCTCCTCTCTGAGGAGGGTAATGCAGGTAGTGGCAGGGTGGGGGTGTCCCCTCTGCCTCCCGCCGGGGCGGTGCATGTGGGATGGGGTCTGGGTGTGTGTGTGTCAGTGTTTTCAGCAGCTCCTCTGCAAGCCCTGGAACCCTGGGGGTCCCATCACTGACACGGTCTCCCCCATCTCTGCAGACATTGGGCCCAACCTGGGTGGCATGATCACCTCTGGCATCAGGAGCAGCACGGATGGGGCGCTGGGATCTCTTCACAGCCTCTTGCAAGGTAGTCGCCCCATCCCTGGGGGGCTGGCAGGGCCTCAGAGAGGGCTTAGGGGGACGTCAGGGCTGAGAGCTGGGGTAGGTGCATGTTTGGGTGAAGGTCCCAGGGAGGGCATCCATCTGGCCTCCCAGCCGCAGCCTGGGGCAAATGCTGGGACTTTGGGGGGTATCCCTATGTTGTGTTTTCTGATGGGTCCCCAAGGTTCAGCTGGGTGAGGACAAGCCCCTGCCATGTTGGCAGGATGAAGCCCCGAGCCCCCTGCTCTCTCCCCAGGGATGGAGATGCTGGCAGCCGCCTTCAGCAGCATCACTGGTACTCGCTTGCACCTCGAGGAGCTGCAGAGCAACTACAGCCGGCGGCTGGCCAGCCTGCAGGATGGCCTCAACCAGACCTTGCAGCGCTGCGGCCACCCCTGCAGCAATGTGTCCCTGCATGGCCTCGCCTTCAGCACCAACTTCAGCACGGTGAGGAGGGGCAGTGTGCGGGATGAGCGGCCCCCCACAGCCCCCTCACCCCAGGCTTTTGCCCACAGATCCCCAGTGTGGAGCAGCAGCTGGAGGCACTGGGTGATGTGTCTGGCTCCAACATAACGGCAGATTTAGAGAAGGTAAGGGGTCCCCCCTGGCACCCAGGCACCGGGCTGCGTGCTCGTGGCACTGCTGGGGCTGTGTTGTGAGGAGGTGGCTTGGGAAGAGCCCTGCTGGGAGTCAGCTGCTGTCACACGGATGGAAGGGCTGGCCAGAGGTTTGCCTGCCTGCTGCCCCCACAGCTCCTGGGCGCTGGTGTGGTGGACGGGGTGCTGTGGGGAGCCTGGCTGTCCTGTGCCACCGGGATCTGGGGACACAGGGAATGTGCTGCTCAGCCCTGGGCTGTGGGTGGGGAGATGAGCTGTATGTTTTGCCCGCCCTGATGCAGGTTAAGAGCATGCTGGACACGACCCCTGCCAAGGTGCAAGAGCAGTCCCGGGATGTGGTGACAAGTAAGCAGGGCTTCGTGCCCCATGTGCCAAATTATCCCTCTCCCATGGCTCCCTCCTCCCTTCTCACCCCATCCCTGCCTGGAGACCTCCCCTGCTGCCACCTTGCTGCCTGCAGCCCTGGCTGTCCCCAGATGCCATCATGCTAATGCCATCCTTGGCCATGACTGCCCCCTTCCCATCCTCTGGGATCCTGCTGCCCCAGGCTCGCCTGCCCCAGGCAAGTAGGACCCAGGCAGCAGCTCGCAGTGCCAACCTGTCTCTGTCCCCTGCAGAGACCCAGGACCAGCTGGGCCTCATCAGGCAGGAGATCAGGAGCCTGCAGGAGCAGTTACCACTCCTGGATGCGGAGAAGAGTGTTGGGGCCTTTGTGGGCAATGCCACATCAGTGCTGGAGGAGTACAGGGAGCCGATCATCGCCTTGGATGGGCTCAGGTAGGCGAGGGGCTGCTGCGTTCCCCATCTCCCTTGTCCAGAAAGACTCAGGCTCTCAATCCTCCAGTTGCTGGAGTTGGGGGCTTGCTTGGTGGTGGGGCTGTGGATGCAAGGTAGCCAGAGCTGTGCCTTGCAGCCACCCCTGCCCCTTTCCTGCCAGGGTGCCTGGGGGAGGGGGTTCCTCCCCACAAAGGCAGCTGGTGGGATGCCGGGCACTGCTTGGGGTGCCGGGTCCTGCTGCCTGACTCCTGCCCCTCTTCTCGCCCCAGGTGGAGCGTGTGTGTCATCCTGTGCTGCATGGTACTGCTGGTGGTCCTCTGCAACACTGCTGGGCTGCTACTGGGACCCCTGGGCCTGAGGGAAAGCGTGCTGCCTACACAGCGCAGCAGCCTCTCCAACGCTGGCGGGAACTTCTTCATGGCGTGAGGATCCCTTGGCTTGCCAAGGATGTGTGTGGGAGCAGTGGGACGGGTGGGCAGGGCTGGCCTGGGGGTGCTCAAGCTCCTAAATCATCAGATTACTGCAGCTTAATGGCCTGCCCCATGGCAACTCAGTGTGCAGGTGGTAAATGCGAGGGTAAAACATGGTGCTGGTGAAAGGCGTTGGAGCGGAGCCTGTTTGCCCCTCGCCGGCGGGGGCCTGGCAGTGTGAGCGTGGTCCCGTGGCAACGCGGGTGGCTGGTGGCTTGCAAAGCTGGGAGAAGCTATGACAGGGTCCCAGCCACAGGGTACAGCCCGGCCGTGCTCCGGGGGCTGAAGGCAGGGAAGAGACGTGCTTGTGGGAATGGTGGTGCCTCCCGGCATTGCTGAGGGGGCAAGGGGTGTGCAGGCTCCGGGCTCATCGGTGCCGGGGCACGGGGCCTCAGGGGCTGATGGAGTCTCTGTCCCGGCAGAGGGGTTGGCTTCAGTTTCATCTTCTCCTGGCTGCTGATGCTGCTGGTGCTGATCACCTTCGTGCTGGGGGGGAACATCTACATGCTCGTCTGTGAGTCCTGGCGCAGCCAGCAGCTCTTCCAGGTGAGGTCCCCGTGGAGAGACACACCTGCCTGGAGCCATGGCTGCCTTTCCGAGGGCTGCTGGTGGAATGGAGACAGCGCTGGCTGGTTTGGGATGCTTCTCCTAAGTGTTCTGCCCTGCACCATGTCTAGCTTCTCTATCTCTTCCCTTCTCTCAGCTCCTGGACACCCCTGGCCTGATCCCTGGCTTCAACCTGTCGGAGCTGCTGGGCCAGGAAGGTGACGCAGCAAACTTCTCGGAGATGTACAGGTGGGTCCCAGCACCATGTCTTACAGCTGCTCAGCACCCTCAGATGCTCCCCGGGCTGGGGGCAGCTTGCCCCACCTGCCCCAACTACAGGCAGGCGCCAATGCCATGGAAGGAGTGAGGTGGGACTTGCCTGTGTGGGTGAGGACATGTCCCTTGGAGGCAGTGGCCCCTGCCTGCCCTGTTTTCAGCCCCATGCCCCCATCTCGCAGGCAGTGCCAGCGAGATGCTGCCCTGTGGCAAACACTGCACCTGGACCAGAGTGTGTCCCTGGATGAGCTTTTGAACATCAGCCAGGTGAGTGTAGGGATGCCAGGGTCTGGGGGGCAGGGCTGGGGGTGCAGGGCTGGCAGTGGGGGGACAATGAGGGGCCAGCACCATGGCCCACCACAGCTCCCCTCGCTCCGGCAGTACACAGGAGACATCTCTGCAGCTTTTGAAAAGATGAACATCACCCTGAGCCCCATCTCCCTGCTCAGCCAGAGCCAGAGAGACTTGCTGCTGAACACCAGCCAGGATGGGCAGCCCCCTGACTTCACCCCCACGCTGGAGAAGGTGGGCCGAGGACAGCCAGGTGTTGGGATGGGCAGGTCCGGATGTGTGTTGAGGGGGGTCCACTGCCCACTCCTCTTTGCTGCTGTGGAAGTCCCACCGCAGGCTCCCAGGGTGTCCCCCTGCCATCCATGTCACCCCTTGGGGCAATCGGGCACCTCCACTCTGCCCTGTCGGGGTGGGGTATGACCCCCATGTGAGCCCCATTCCCCATTCTCATGGCTCTGTCTTGGCCTTTTCCAGCTGGATCAGAATGTGACCCAGGGAAGCCTCCTGGATCTGGCCGCAGAGCTGGAACAGCTGGCAGACAAAGTGGTGAGAGACCGTGGCACCCTGGGACCATGGCCACCCTGTCCCCAAAGCCACTGGCTGCGGGGGCTCCTCTGCACGCCCACCTGGGTGCTGAGGGGAGGCGAGGCCCTGCACCCTCGCCCAGCTCTTTTCTCCAGCCCAGCCCACCATCAGATGGCTGTGGTGGGGCAGGGACCCCATGCCGGGGACACTGCTGACTGCAGCTCCTCCAGGGCACAGATGTGAAAGAGGACCTGAAGGCTGATGCTAGCAGGCTGAGGGAGCTGGACAAGGAGATGCAGATGACCTTCTCTGGGCTGCTGGTGAGCGATGCTGGGGTGGGGAAGGTCCTGGGGGTGCTGGCTTGGGCTCCCTCAGAGCTTGAAGCCTGCTGGCAGGATCTCGGCTGAGCTGGGGTCCACACCTCTGCCCATCTCTCTCCATCCCTAGCAAAGCCTGAAGGAGGACATCCACTTGGTGCAGAGCAGGGCTGCCCAGCTCGAGGTAAGCTGCACAAAGGGGCCTCCTGAACGCACCCCAGTCTGAGCCACCTTGCAAAGCACCCTTGGGCTCCCGCATTGGAGATGGGGGGCTAACCTGCAGTCTGGGGGGAAGGTGGCTGCTGTGGGACTCCCCAAGCATGCACTGTAGCGGCTGCTCATGGGGCAGAGGGAGGGGGTCCCATGCCATGGAAGCTGCCAGATACAGGCTCCCTCCACCCGAGGTACTTGGGCACTACCGGTGTGTGACTGCTGGGGACACCACAGCTCAGAGACACTGTGCCCCAGGGATTGCTGCCAGGCAAGGTCGGGGAGATGCAGGGACCCCACATCCCCGTCACACTGCTGAGAGCACCTTTCACACCAGGCACAGACAAAAGCTGCGCTGGACAAAGCTAGCGAAACCCAGGAGTTCCTGGAGAGGGAGACAGCAAACATCATCAAGAACGTGAGCTTTCCTTGCCCTGCTGCCTGGCCACCTGGTGGGGATGTGACTGGACACCCACAGCAAGACCTCCCTCTGTGCAGGGATACCAAGCAATGTCTGACTGCTTGTCCTGCCCTGTTGTCTTCCCCGGGGGTCCCCTGTACCCCTGGGTGCCCCCTCCCCTTATGGCACCCCTGGCAAGGGGCTGGGGCGCTCCTTGCAGCCCCATTGCTGCTGGGTTGAGGTGGTCTGACAGCCCAGATCCTGACATGGAGTGGATGCGGGGCATGGAGTGGGCTGGGAGTGCAGCATCTCCACTCTCTGCTCACCCCCCACCAGGAGACATGGGCCTTCCTGGAGGAGCTGTTGGGCTTCTTTGAGACCTACATCTTGTGGGCTAAAAGCAGGGTGAGTTGAGCCTTTCTTGGTGGTGGGGAGAATGGGCTGCAGGGTTCTGGGGACACTGACATGTCCTGTCCCCACTGCATCCCCAGCTGACGGGAGATGTGGCACGTTGCAAGCCCATAGCTGAGACCCTGGATAACGTGGAGACCATCACATGTGACTACATCCTGGACTCTCTGGTGAGTGGGGCAACGGTGCGTGGGGTGAAGTGTGTGTGTGTGAGTTGTGTGCCAATGAGGTTCCCTTGTCCCCCTCATGCACAGGATGAGGGGTACCCATCTCTGTCCTGAGCAAGCAGGGCTCAGCATCTTCCCAGCAGATGGCTGTGGCTAAGAACAGAGGCCAGGCTGTGAGAAGTGGGGGGTGGGTGGTCTTTGGGGGGCCTGGGAGCAGAAGAGGCTGTCCCAGTTGCAGTCTGGGCCCTGATGGCTCTCTCCCCATGCCCAGAACGCCTTCTGGTTCAGCCTGGGCTGGTGCACCTTCTTCCTGCTGCCCAGCATCATCCTGGCTGTCAGACTTGCCAAGTTTTACCGCCGCATGGACATTGCTGATGTCTACAGGTGAGGAGCCACCCACCCCCTGCATCCACACTGGGTCTGGGGTCCCCACCGCACACTGCAAACCACCCCTTCATGTTTCCCATGGCAGCCTGTGGGGCTCATCCTAAAGTAACATGGGCTGGGGGGGACACAAGGGAGGTGGCTTGGGACCATCAGCTTCTGAGGATGAACATGTTTTGGAGAACAGCCTGGCTCTGCCTGCTCTGTAACTCCTTTTTGGGCAGCCGAAGGTGCATGCAACCCCCCCTCGGAGGAAGGAGCCTGGCTTGCAGGGCAGGGCTGCTGCCCCCAGCCTGGCTCGGGGGTCCACCACCTGACTCACTCCACTTTGCACCATTTTTTGTGCTGGGGCCCCCAAACGGCAGCACAGCTGGGTGCAGCACAGAATGCAACGTGCTGCACGGTTGGCATTGTTGCTACCAGGGTGCAGTGGCTGCTCGAGTGCCTGGGGCCGCCGGCGCCCTGGGGCTGCCCCCCAGGCCTCTGGGACCCTTTCCCGGTGGCTCCGGCAGCCTCACCACCAGCACGGCTGCTGACCCTGAGGGCAGTGAGCGGTTTCCAGTTGGATTTCCAACTGCTGAGGGCTACATCTTGGCCCTGCGGTGCAGCCAGGTGGCTGGGGGTTCCCCAGCCCCGGCCCCCCAAATGCCGGCGCTCTGCTCCAGGGTCGCAGCCAGCTGGGGAGTCAGGGTTTGTGGCAGCCCCATCCAGCCTTCCTCCCTGCCTGCCCCACTCCTCCTCGATCCATTCTCTGGCTCTCCCAGGAGCCATGCTGGGGCTGTACGTGGTGTGTGCGGGCTGTGGCGCTGAGCCAGGCTGTGCCCCGGGTCCCCTCGGTGGCCCTGGTGCCTTTCACTTCCCCCTGCAGCCGGCAGCTGAGCTGGCTGCAGACATGGGCTCAGCTGCCTAGGAAACTTGGGGGAACTGAAATTGTGGCGTGGGGGAGCCGTGTGCCACTGAGCCGGCAAGCGCGGGGCCTCACTCTGCCTGCCCACAGAGGGAGCAGTGATGCTCTGGGGGCAGCAACATTCGGGGGGGGCTGTAGGAGCCCATGCCCTGTGTTCAGGTGGGGGAGCTGGGATGGAGGGCACCATAGCACCCTGCAAGCCCCTCGTGTCCTCTTGTGTGCCCCAGGGGAGACCTCCCCACCAGGAGATGCTGGGCTGTCCCAGGAGGCATCTTCTCACCCCACTGACACTGTCCCCTCTTTTTCTTTTTTTTTTTTTTTTCTCTTCCAGGAATGAAGACTTGGAGATGTAAGTAGCAGTGCCAGGTCCCTGTGTAGGGTTGGGGGCAGTTCCTGTGGCACAAGGGGAGGGAGGAGAGGAGGGGAACAGAGCAAGTGCAGGCCAATGAGGGTGCTGGTACCAGGGGAGGACTGGGAAGGTGGGAGCTGTGCAGTGTCTCCTGTTCTGGGGTCCCCCCATCGTATTCCCACACTCCTATGTTTGGGGGTGCTGCAAGCTGGTGTCAGGGGAGTGTCTCCATCCCCTCTTCCCTGTGGGGCTGGGTGACAGGGGTGGGATGACATTTGGCCATCCCGGCACATCCTGGGCTGTCCCTTGCTCCCCTCTGTGGCTGGGGGTGACATAGGTGACTTTGGTTTTGCAGGCCACCCATGTTCAACTTCTATAAAATTCCCCGGCCATCCACAAGGCATTAGCATCCGTTGCTCACAGCACAAGCATGGAGGAGATGGACACAGCTGCTCCGTCTGTTGCGTCTTCTCCCTGGGCGATAGGGAGCAGGTTGGGACCCTCCAGCTGAAACCCTCTTCCCAGTTCCCATTATGTGAAGATGACCTGGTATGTGTGGGAGGGGGAGCTGCCCCTTGCGCTGCCCCAGGTGTGACTTCACACCCCCAGACCAGACCCCATGGGCTCAGGGCAGCTTGTACTGTCCATGTCACTGCAGCTTGTGCTGCTGGCCAGCGGGAATCTGCTCACCCAGGCCTCCCACTCGAAAAATGTGACTATTTATTTTTGCAGAGAGCCTGACTCTTTCCAGGGCTGTGATTTTTGGTGTCAAACAATAAATGGGGCGTTTGTGTGCACTGCAGGCACGTGGCTGCGCTCTTCACACCTGGCTGCAGATGCAGGGGTAGGGACAGGGAGGGTTCCCCACTGCTGGCACAAGCTGGGGTTGTGCCTGGGACTAGAGTGCTCTTGCTGGGGTCCCCAGGCATGCCTTGCCCACAGTCAGTCCTTGGAACCCTGACCCAGCCTATAGGTCGAAGCAGGACCAACGCTCAGCATCAGCGGGGCTGGGTGACATTCCCCTCACTAGGCAGCCCTTTGCACCTGTGACTGGGAGGGTGCCAGGTCCTTCCCTGGGAAAAGCCACACCAAGAGCCTCCTGTCCATGAGATGCCACCCCTTGCTGTCTCCAGTGCACTGGCACTTTCCTGTGCCCTCCAGCGACCCTGCTGTGTGTCACCTGTGGGTTTCCAGTTAGTTTATGGGTGCCTGCAGCCTGCACCTCCCTCCCTCTAATGGGTATGGTGACATGGGGACTTTCAGTGTCCACCCCTGCATGTCCCACACTGCTGCATGGCATGCATGGGCACGGTGATAAGCCAAGGGTGACTTGGTCTGCACCCGTGGTGGGGTGAGTGCAGGTGTCGCTTTGTGCTGCTCCTTGGTGCAAGCACAGGGATCATCCTGAAAGCTGGGTCAGGCATGGGGGACGTACGTGAGCAGCTTGACTCATTTCCTTTGTTGCAAAGTCCAAGACTCTCTGGAGCAGAGCAATGGGGCTGAGCCGGCCAGCTCAGCCTCTGCTACATGCATCTGCTTTATCGCTTTTTCCATTTGCCTTTGTATCTTATAATCACTATTTTTTCCTTCAGGCATTATCTGAAGCTGCACCAGCCTTACCTCCTGCTATCTCCTCCTAGCACCCATCCTGACCACAAAGAGTGCCCCATGCTTGCCTATCACCCAGCTGAATCTGTCCTGGGGGGTAGTTCAGCCCCTGCTCCCCCCAGGGATGCCCACACTTTCTGGTCCTTGGGGCAGGATTTCCCAGTACTCCCTTGGAAAGCATTTAGCTCAGTTTTGTCTCTTGCCCTGCCTTTGCTCTTCCCTACCCTGAACCCTCAGCCTCCTGAATTGTGACTGCTTTCTGCTCATCTAGGAATCACATGTGGAGGTCTCTGCTCCCACTGCACAGTGTTCCCCACTTCCTCTTCCCTTATTGTGCTTCAGGGACACCAGCCCATGCAGGACTGCTGCTGGCTTTAGTTTCTGCTCACTGGCTTTGTGGGCACTGCTCCCTCCCTGCTCCCCTCTCTGCTCAGCCTCCAGCCACAGTCTTTTCTTCTCTGCAGAGCTAGCACTGGAAGTAGGGAGCTTGACCCTCCTTGTTTGCTGTATCACCATGGCCACCTGTATCCAAACTCGGCCCTGGCACCGAAAATCTCCCTGCAAATTACTGCCACAGCCTTAGCCAAGGCGTGAGGCTTGCTCTCAGCATCCTCCCATTCAGTGCTGCTCGAGGGTAGCATCCCAGTCCCTGGAGCTGTGGCTCTGAGCACGGCTGGGTCCACCCTCCTCCTCCTGAGCAGCCTTACGAGGCAGGTGAGAGTAGCATCAGGCAGAGCCAGCAGCTGCTCAGGGAAGAGGCGAGGAGGGCTCATTGCAAAATGCCCACCGTGGCTGCTGCCGGTTGTCCTGTCAGGCCAGGCTCTCTCCGCTCATGTGAGTGGCAGCTGCCAGAATCCACCTCCCTTGCATGGGAGAGAAACTCGCAGCACCCTATGGCCGCAGCACAAGGCCCATAAGGAAGGTCTCATCAATAGCCAGCCAGCCTCTAAAGAACCGTTACAGCAGTTCCTCTTCCCCTTGCCAGGCTTTTTTCCACCACAGGGACTTTCTGCAGCTGAGCCCTTGTCTAGGGGAGGCCCTGCCACATCCTTACAGTGGTTTGATAAACCAGGATCCCTCCAACAGCAGCTGTGCCACTGTGTGCTTGGGGCAGCAGGCTCCTGCCAGGGCCAGCCTGGTACTCCCTGTTGCTGGTTTTCCAGCCAGGAACAAAGGGACAAGTTGCAGCTCTTGAGAAATAATTCTGTCTTCCTCAACTCTATCTCGGGCCCAGCCACTACCATGCACCGCCTGGATGGCACTTTTGTGGCACACCCGCTCCTGCCTGCCCGTGCAGACTCCTGCCTCCATGGCTTCATAGCAGTAAGGAGCTGAGTACAACAGAGGGAATGGGCTGTCTGGGCACAGCTCGATCTCCGACCCCAGCATGTACCAGCAGTGAGCCACACTGGCCCGTACCACAGTGAGCTGAGCTTGGCCACTTTTCACCAGAAGCAAAATGAAACCGTCCTCCTCCTGAGGGTGTGCATCCTCACAGCATCCACCACTGCCCCAGTGCTGCTTCAGGAACCTTTATTTTTAACAGGAGTCTGTCTTCCACATTTAACCCCACTCTCAAGAGGACTAATGCAGGTGAATCTACCCCATCCTAGCCAGGCTCTGCCTGTCCAGCAAAGCAAGAGACAGCTCCTTCGCACCACAGCCTGGAATGCAGGGGCAAAGCCACAGCCAGGGTCTCCCTCCTGGAGGAGGGGGCCAGAGAGTGAGCACCAGAGGGAGAGGCTGGAACCTGAATCTTCCTGGATGGCCGCTCTCAAGTTACACTGACTTTGCAAACAGAGGCACAATATGAGCCAGACAACCCTGACAAAGCCCCTTTGTGTGCAAAGGGCAAAGGTAGAGGAGATAGGAACACAGGGCCCTGGTGTCCTGCAGCATAATCTAAGCTTCCACAAAGGAAAGGGAGAGGCAGGGCCAGCACCAAGCTTGCACAGGCTGCTGCCAGCTTCTCAGCTCAGAAGAGAGTTTGGGTACCGTCTGGGATAGAGAGATAAGGGAATTAGGCTGCTCTCTTCAGCTAAGAAGCTGCAATCAGTCACAGCTACAGGATTGATCCCAGAGGAATTGCAGCGAGACAGTGCGCAGAGTGCTGCAGCTGCCAGCGCATGCTGGGACCCCCAGTACTGTGGAGCAGCGCCACGCTGGCATTTAGCATCTGACTGAGCCCAAAGCAGCAGGACTCAGTGACCCCACTGCAAGAAACATGCCCTGTTTCTCTCAGGCAGAGTTTGAGGGCACCACCCAAGCTACTGAGCAGAGAATGGCGGGGGGAAAAGACTCTGTGTGTCCCTGCCCACCACTCCACCACCAGGCCTAGAGGATCAGGGAAGTAGAAGTGAAGTTATAAAGGAACCAAGCAAACAAAAACCAAAGTGCTTTGGGCAGGGAGCAGTTCTATAGTCTTGTAGTGCAGCCAGTGCTTTCATCTGCAAATGCACCCGGCATTTGCTTCTCCACTGGGGCACATGAAATTGCACTTGCTAGAAATAGCCAGAAAGCCTGCCCTGGCTTCAGATGAGATCACCCAACCCCAGGCACCCAACGGACTCTTTGAGATGCTGCTGCAGGGAGGCTTCAGAAAGGAGCAGGCTTCTGTACTGCCAGGCAGGGCAGGATTTCCTGGGGTGGATGTGGCTTTCCCCTCCTCAAGCACCCAAGATTCAGGATCCTGTTGTGCTTCCCCCCTTCACGCAGTGTCGCTCTGTACCAGCGTCGAGGGGGAGGAAGTCCTGGCTGTGGGCGGTTGAGGAGCATCATCAGCTGCTGCTTTTGAGGGTATTTTGTGCTCTCGGGGTGGTGCAGGTGGGGGGAACGTGGGGCTCTGCAAGGCATCTGGGTATATCTCGTCCTGAATGCAGGGACGCTGCACAACTCTTTGCAGCAGCGGCCTGAGCAAGCCTACAGTCAGATGGTTCCCCTCGCTGGAGAAGGGCACTGGGTCCTCCTGTGAGTGAGGGAGGTGCTGCAGGACCACGGTGAGGATGCCTGAGGCAGTGAGTTCGGCAGGGCACAGCGGCCACAGAGTGTCCAGATAAGGGTCCAGCTCCCGATGCTGGGCAAACTCTGCCAGCAGCGTGGTGAATATCTCCTTGTTAAGCAAGGGGCTGAGCTTGGAGAACTTCTCTGCCACCTCCACCACCCGCTGCCACCGCTTCAGACGGATGAGAAGGTGCAGAGCTTGCAGCACAGCCTTAGGCCTCTTGCTGCAGAGCAGCAGTTCGAGCTCCATCTCATCATCTGCCTCACTGCGCTTGTTCTTCCTGGCCAGTACTCCCAATGCTCTCTTGTACAGCGGCACCCGGCCCTCTGGGCCCTCCTTATTGCCATATGCCCAAGAGATGCTGACATACTGCTGGGTCAGCTCCACAAAACTTGGCAGCCACTTGGGTTTGAACCTCAGGAAGGAGGCACAGATGAGCTCAAAGAGTGGGACCGCCCCATTCTGACCCACCTCCTCCTGCTGTGGCCCTCCCAGAACCTTCTTCCACACCTCCGGAGTGGCCCTGGCTACCAAGAGGCCATCCCCGTTTTGCTGCAGCTGCAGGCAGCTCCTCGTGGCCTTCCAGGCAGCCTTGGGGAAGGAGGTAAAGATGGAGTTCAGGTAGGCCAGGTTGTCCTTGTCCATGTCAGAGTGCAGAATGCGGCTGACCTCCTGCTCCACCAGTTCCTTGCAGTAGCTTTCCACCTCACTCTCTGGGGCACATACCACACAGGTCTTGAGGAGCTCCAGGCTCATGTAGCTCTGTAGCTCCAGGCTCATTGTGCTCAACAGCTTGGAATAAGTGTCTTGGAGGCCTTGGGCTGGCTTCTGCTTCTCGCAGAGGCTGTGTTGCAGGATGGCAGTGAGGACCACAGGAGCCTGGAACACACCACCTTTCTTCAGCTTCTCCACAGTCAGCTTGGAGCTGCTGAGGCTCCTCCTCTGGTAGTATCTGCAAGCCTCCTCAAACACCATCTCCACCAGGCACAGCTCAGGTGTGCTGCTGTCCTCAGGTTTGGAGAAACTAAAGCTGTAGATGCCTGTTTGAGTGAGGAGCTGGATGCTGTCCTCCTCTCCCGGGGACTCCAGGAAATGCACCTCTTTCATGCTCAGAATTTTCTCTTCTATGAGCCTTCCGCTGCTCTGGTCGATGAGGTACAGGACGCCAGACAGCATGCAGGCCAGGATGCTGCCGAAGGTCTTCAGTGGGACAGGACTTCCTTGGGCCAGGCCCCCCCCATCTAGGCTAAAGATATGCCTCTGTGTCCCATCTGGCTCCACCATGTGCACAGCACCCTTCGTGCTCACCAGCAGCAGACCCCCAGTGTTAGACACAGCAGAGGTGTGAATGTCCAAAGGTGCCAAACCTGAGAGAAGACCCACAGAACCAAGCAGGAGCTTCCTGAAGTCTGACTCGTTGCTGGAGCGCAGCACCTTGCTGTGGACGAAGCCTGCAGAGGGGGCTGTGATGGTAAGCTTTGCCTTCTCGGGATGCCAGATGAGGAGAAATTTGGAAGCGGTGGCAAAACCGGCAGCGGCAGGCACCAGGAAGACGTGCTGGGGGGAGGCCAGGACCTGGTACTCCGGGCTGTTGTGCAGGACTATCCTCACGGTGCCCAGCCGCACGCCTTGCTCCCCCACCTCCAGAGCCCGGGTGCAGACGCAGAACCTGAAGGCACCCTTGCTGGAGTCCACGTGGGCGTCCAGGGGAGGCCTCTCCTCACACCACACCAGGCTGGCTCCCTGGCTGCACAAGGAGACGATTCGTGCCCGGGCACCCTGGCAGAGCTCCAGCGTCTGCAGCAGCTGCCAGCCCACAGCCACCACGAAATGCCAGACCTCGGTCCGGCCATGTTCCCACACGACGGCCAGCACCCAGGAGCTCGGTATCACGGGGCTCCGCAGGAAGAGCGCTCCTACAAGGGCCGGCTGGGGCGGCTGCCAGTTCCTCTCCAGGTCGGCTCCAGCGATGCCGTGGCGCTGGAAGGCCGCCACGCGGGGCAGGGGGGGCGGCCGGTTCTTCTGCAGGACCAGAAGGTGCTGCCCATCGGGGCTGGCCAGGACGCGGCTGGGCTCTTCCCCCTGGCACAGCAGCTCCCGCAGCCAGTGCCCGCGGCTGAAGTCACTGAAGTCGGAGACCTGCTGCAGCGTCCCGGCCCGCTTCATCCTGGGGCGCCCGCCCTGCGCACCGGGAACATGCACCAGGGCCAGCAGGGGCACGGAGCTCCGCTGCCGCCCCGCCCCAGCCCCCCAGCTGCCA